>CM038679.1:463453412-463765701 GCA_021605205.1 Aegilops longissima
GATCGGAAAGTCGACTAACTTGGACATTGGCTTGCAGAGCACCTCCGGCGTTGAAGGCTACTTGACTAGCCTCATGCACCATTTTCATATGTCCCATCACAAGATTCAACTGAAGAAGAGCTTCCTTGGCAGCAGCTGGCGGATCGTCTGGAGTTTGATATGAATTGAAAAGTGATGGAGGCAGAGCAATCGCCGGATATGAAGCAGAGAGTTGTATCGACGCAGCAGAAGTCTGAGCATCTGATCCCGAGGGGCAATCAGTCGACAGCGGAACAGCGAGGGTGACGTTGGTTCGAGCTGGATCTGTCGAGCGCTCGACCACCGTTCCAGGCGTCATAGTCGACTGAGGAACTTGGACCTCAGGCACCTTCCCACTCAGCTCCCTGTCCTTCTTCCTCCTCCCTCTCAGCAGCACCTCTTCGTCGTCGTCTGGAAGCACAAAAACATTTCGTGGATCTGCAAGGAACAATGAAAGCCATAAGAATAACTGATAAATCATTCTGTCGACCAGATGAATTCGAATCGACCTGGCTTACTGGCTTTGGAGGTGACGGCGTCGTCAGCTTCCTCGTCGGCTGGAGTCTTGTCGATATCCTTGTCGGTCGCAGCTGAGGTTGGGCTACACAAATTCATCATCCACTCGGTCAGAACAAGAAAGCCAGTCGCAACAGAAAAATTGATCGCGACAAAAGATATGAGAAGAGCGTTTACCCAGAAGCAACAGGGACATCCATCTTAATCTTAGGCAAGGTCTTCCGAGCCTTCGAAGGGTTAGCTTTGGGCTGCTTGGTGACCTTCTCAGTCAGATCCAGAGTCGGGGACCGAGCGCGCTTGTGAGATGGAGCAATTGACGCCACGGCCTTGCGGCGCCTGTTCGCGGGGTCATGCTTCTGCTTGGATCGACGTTCGGAGCGAGGCGGCGAGTTGGCTACCTCCTTGTCTTCCGACTCGTCGCTCTCATCTTCATCATCATCAGCTGGGGACTCCCACTCGCCGCTCTCCTCAGCACTGTCCTCGCCCTCTTGGTCTTGCTCCAGAGCTTGTTCACCATTGGGCATTGAATACATCTCCGTGTAGATCTGCAAAGCAAGAGACCAATCCTAAGTCAGTCGAAACAACAATCAGTCTGAAAATGCATTCAAAAACTCACTCATGATGACCAGACCTTCTCAAGGGTTGCTTTCACGAAAGGGTCGACTCGCCTAGCACCCCTAGGGTTGTCCTTGTTCC
Organism: Aegilops longissima; assembly: GCA_021605205.1. NCBI lineage: Eukaryota > Viridiplantae > Streptophyta > Magnoliopsida > Poales > Poaceae > Aegilops > Aegilops longissima. The sequence continues at coordinate 463,454,643 of CM038679.1, forward strand.
CGGTGATACCCATCAACCACTCGGCTATGGTTTTGGCCTCCACCACCTCCGGATGAACCCGAGCAGTGCCACCAGCCCCGGAGTACATCCACATGGGATGGTCACAAGCTTGGAGAGGCTAGATCCGCCGACTGAGAAACACCTCGAGCAGATCCATACCAGTGACGCCCTGGTTGATCAGCTGTACCAATCTCTCAACTAGCATGCCTGTCTCCGCCTTCTCCGCGGCAGTCACTTTCAAGGAAGATGGAGTTTGAACACGGTCGAAAGAAAAAGGAGGAAGCCCAGTCTACTGGCCTGGGGTCGCGAGGTCCTGGCAGTAGAACTAGGTCGACTGCCAGCCCCTGACCGACTCAGGAAGGGTCATTGGAGGGAAAGAGCTCCTATTCCTCTTCTGAATGCCTAATCCCCCACACATCTGAATGACATGGGTTTTCTCATCCTTCGAGTTTGCTTTTTTCACAGTTTGGGATCGAATGGTGAAGCTGTGCTTGAAAAGACCCCAGTGCGGTCGGCACCCCAGGAAATTCTCACACATGGAGACGAACGCAGCAAGATATGTGATAGAGTTGGGAGTGAAATGGTGGAGTTGTGCCCCAAAGAAATTCAAGAATCGCGAAAGAAGGGATGCGGGGGAAGAGAAAAACCACGGTCGACGTGGGTGGCGAGCAGGACACACTCACCCGACCGCGGCTGTGGCTCCGTTTTTCCCCTCGGCAGGCGCGCGGACTTATGGACGATCACCCCCAGCTCGGCCATATCATCCAAGTCCTCCTGTCGGAGCGAGGATCGGATCCAATCTCCCTGGATCCAACCCGACGGCAACCCCGAGCGCGACGAAGACCCCCGATTCACCTTCTTGCTCTTCGCCGCCCCCGTCACTTCCTTCGCACGCTCCAGCGCCGCCGTTTTGTCCTTCCCCATGGCGGCGGAGCGACGGAGTCGAGAGTGGATGGTCTGGGCGGAGCGGAGTCGCAAGAGGAAGAAGAAGGGAATGAGCACGCACAGTGCAAACGCCTTGGTCTCGCCACTTTTAAGGGCCTACTCCAGAGTGGCTGACGCGTGGGCCCGAGCGGTCCTGTCAAATCTCCCCAACAGTTGCACACGGGATACGTGGCGAAAAAGGTGGTGCAGTAATCAAAAGTCCTATTTATCTACTCCACTTACCGCGGGACGCTCCGCCTGGCGCGCTCATGTCTACTACACAACCTTCTTCTTGTAGACGTTGTTGGGCCTGCAAGTGCACAGGTTTGTAGGACAAGAGCAAATTTCCTCAAGTGGATGACCTAAGGTTTATCAATCCATGGAGGCGAGGGATGAAGATGGTCTCTCTCAAACAACCCTACAACCAAATAACAAAGAGTCTCTTGTGTCCCCAACACACCCAATACAATGGTAAATTGTATAGGTGCACTAGTTCGCGAAGAGATGGTGATACAAGTGCAATATGGATGGTAGATATAGGTTTTTGTAATCTGAAATAATAAAAACAGCAAGGTAACAAGTGATAAAAGTGAGCGTAAACGGTATTGTAATGATAGGAAACAAGGCCTAGGGTTCATACTTTCACTAGTGCAAGTTCTCTCAACAATAATAACATAGATAGATCATATAACAAGCCCTCAACATGCAACAAAGAGTCACTCCAAATCCACTAATAGCGGAGAACAGACGTAGAGATCATGGTAGGGTACGAAACCACCTCAAAGTTATTCTTTCCAATCAATCCGTTGGGCTATTCCTATAAGTGTCACAAACAGCCCTAGAGTTCGTACTAGAATAACACCTTAAGATACAAATCAACCAAAACCCTAATGTCACCTAGATACTCCATTGTCACCTCAAGTATCCGTGGGCATGATTATACGATATGCATCACACAATCTCAGATTTATCCAACCAACATAAAAGTACTTCAAAGAGTGCCCCGAAGTTTCTACCAGAGAATCAAGAACGTGTGCCAACCCCTATGCATAGGTTCATGGGCGGAACCCGCAGGTTGGTCACCAAAACATACATCAAGTGGCACATGATATCCCATTGTCACCACGGATAAGCACGACAAGACATACATCAAGTGTTCTCATAAAAGACTCAATCCGATAAGATAACTTCAAAGGGGAAACTCAATTCATCACAAGAGAGTAGAGGGGGAGAAATATCATAAGATCCAACTAAAATAGCAAAGCTCGGGATACATCAAGATCGTATCACCTCAAGAACACGAGAGAGAGAGAGAGAGAGAGAGAGAGAGAGAGAGAGAGAGATCAAACACATAGCTACTGGTACATACCCTTAGCCCCGAGGGTGAACTACTCCCTCCTCGTCATGAAGAGCGCCGGGATGATGAAGATGGCCACCGGTGATGGGATCCCCTCCGGCAGGGTGCCGGAACAGTGTCCCGATTGGTTTTTGGTGGCTACAGAGGCTTGCGGCAGCGGAACTCCCGATCTAGGTTCTATTCTGGAAGTTTTAGGGTACAACAGTATATATGGGTGTAGGGGGTACGTCGGAGGAGCTATGGGGGCCCCACGAAGCAGGGGGGCGCGCCCAGGGGGGTGGGCACGCCCCCCACCCTCGTGGGCAGCCCTTATCTCCCCTGACATGCACTCCAAGTTCCCTGGGTTGCTTTCCTTCCAAAAATAACTTCTCCAGCTTGATTTCGTTCCTTTTGACTCAATCGATATTCCTTTTCCTCGAAATACTTGAAATAGGCATAAAACAAAGAAATCTGGGCTGGGCCTCCGGTTAATAGGTTAGTCCCAAAATAATATAAAAGTGGATAATAATGCCCAATATTGCCTAAAACAGTAGATAAAGTAGCATGGAGCAATCAAAAATTATAGATACGTTGGAGACGTATCAAGCATCCCCAAGCTTAATTCCTGCTCGTCCTCGAGTAGGTAAATGATAAAAAAGAATTTTTGATGCGGAGTGATACTTTGGCATAATTTCAATGTAAATCTTCTTAATTGTGATATGAATATTCAGATCCTAAAGATTCAAGGCAAAAGTTCATATTGACACAAAAATAATAATACCTCAAGCATACTAATCAAAGCAATCATGTCTTCTCAAAATAACATGGCAAAAGAAAGTTCATCCCTACAAAATCATATAGTTAGGCTATGCTTCATTTTCGTCACACAAAGATGTTCCAAACTTCTATACCCCCGATGACAAGCCAAGCAATTGTTTCATACTCAAATAATCTCAAACTTTTTCAACCTTCACGCAATACATGAGCGCGAGCCATGGATATAGCACTATGGGTGGAATAGAATATGATGATGGGGATTGTGTGGAGAAGACAAAAAGGAGAAAGTCTCACATTGACGAGGCTAATCAATGGGCTATGGAGATGCCCATCAATTGATGTCAACATGAGGAGTAGGGATTGCCATGCAACGGATGCACTAGAGCTATAAGTATATGAAAGCTCTACAAAAGAAACTAAGTGGGTGTGCATCCAACTTGCTTGCTCACGAAGACCTAGGGCATTTTTAGGAAGCCCATCATTGGAATATACAAGCCAAGTTCTATAGTGAAAAATTCCCACTAGTATATGAAAGTGACAAAATGAGAGACTCTCTATCATGAAGATCTTGGTGCTACTTTGAAGCACAAGTGTGGTAAAAGGATAGTAGCATTGTCCCTTCTCTCTTTTTCTCTCATTTTTTTTGGCCTTTTTTTTGGCCTTGCTTTTTTTTCTTATTCTTTTTATTTTTTTCGTCCAGAGTCTCATCCCGACTTATGGGGGAATCATAGTCTCCATCATCCTTTCCTCACTTGGGAAAATGCTCTAATAATGATGATCATCACACCTCTATTGATTACAACATAAGGATTACAACTCAAAACTTAGAACAAGATATGACTCTATATGAATGCCTCCGGCGGTGTACCGGGATGGTGCAATGAATCAAGAGTGACATGTATGAAAAATAATGCATGGTGGCTTTGCCACAAATACGATGTCAACTACATGATCATGCAATGGCAATATGACAAAAGTAATGTATGTCATGATGATGATGGAAGTTGCATGGCAATATATCTCGGAATGGATATGGAAATGCCATGATAGGTAGGTACGGTGGCTGTTTTGAGGAAGATATAAGGAGGTTTATGTGTGATAGAGCGTATCGTATCACGGGGTTTGGATGCACCGGCGAAGTTTGCACCAACTCTCAAGGTGAGAAAGGGCAATGCACGGTACCGAAGAGGCTAGCAAAGGCGGAAAGGTAAAAATGCGTATAATCCATGGACTCAACATTAGTCAAAAGAACTCATATACTTATTGCAAAAATTTAGAAGCCATCAAAAATCAAGTACTACGTGCAATGCTCCTAGGGGGATAGATCAGTAGGAAAATACCATCGCTCGTCCCCGACCGCCACTCATAAGGATGCACAAGCCAGGTACACTTCATGTTTCAAATTTGTTACACAACTTTAACCATACGTGCATGCTACGGGACTTGCAAACTTCAACACAAGTATTTATCAAATTCACAATTATCAACTATCACGATTTTGATATTATTACCTCCATATCTCAAAACAATTATCAAGCATTAAATTTATCTTAGTATTCAATTTACTCAAAAAGAAAGTTTCACATATCTTGAACACTAAGTATATTAACATTAAGCAAATTACCATGCTATTTAAGACTCTCAAAATAATATAAGTGAAGCATGAGAGTTCATATATTTCTTCAAAATAAAACTACCACCATGCTCTAAAGTATATAAGTGAAGCACTAGAGCAAAAATTATCAAGCTCAAAAGATATAAGTGAAGCACTATGAGCAAAACTATCAAGCTCAAAAGATATAAGTGAAGCACATTGAGTATTCTAACAAATTCCAATTTATGTATGGCTCTCTCATTAAAGAATTCATATCTTGGTACTTTATTCAAATAGCAAGCAAAGCTAAAGAAAACTACAATGCAAGGATAGCACAACTCATGTGAAGAAGCAAAAACTTAGGCTCAACCGATACTAACCGATAGTTGTTGAAGAAGAAAGGTGGGATGCCTACCGGGGCATCCCCAAGCTTAGATGCTTGAGACTTCTTGAAATATTATCTTGGGGTGCCTAGTGCATCCCCAAGCTTGAACTTTTGTGTCTCCTTAATTCCTCTCATATCATGGTTTCTCTATTTATCAAAAGCTTCATTCACAACAAACTCAACAAGAGCTCGTGAGATAGGTTAGTATAAACCAATGCAAAACCTTATCATTTTCTACTGTAACAAATCACTAAAATTATTATTCAACATTGCATACTAAATGCCTTTAATACTCCTATCCTTAAATAGAATCATTAAACAAGCAAACATATGCAAGCAACGCAAACATAACAACAATCTGCCAAAACAGTACAGTCTGTAAAGAATGCAAGAGTATCAATACTTCCCTGACTCCAAAAATTATGAACTAAAATTCCCACTATAGTAAATTTATCGGATCTCATTATGAAAAAGGTTTCAATATTATATCATGCTCTGAATTTTCTGAGGAATTTTTGCAACAGCGGTAAACTTTCTGTTTTCAAACAGCAACATGTATACTAGCAAAATAAGCATGGCAAAGGCTATCCTTGACTTTTTTATTGAAACTAAAGATGCAAAACACTATTCTAAATAACAGCAATCAAAAATAACAAAATAAATTAACATGACGCTTCAAGCAAAACACATATCATGTGGTGAATAAAAATATAGCTCCAAGTAAAGTTACCGATGAACGAAGACGAAAGAGGGGATGCCTTCCGGGGCATCCCCAAGCTTAGGCGCTTGAGTCTTACTTGAATATTACCTTGGGGTGCCTTGGGCATCCCCAATCTTAGGTTCTTGCCACTCCTTATTCCATAGTCCATCGAAGCTTTACCCAAAACTTGAAAACTTCAACCACACAAAACTTAACAGAAAACTCGTAAGCTCCGTTAGCGAAAGAAAACAAAACACCACTTCAAGGTACTGTAATGAACTCATTATTTATTTATATTGGTGTTAAACCTACTGTATTCCAACTTCTCTATGGTTTATAAAATATTTTACTAGCCATAGATTCATCAAAATAAGCAAACAACACAATGAAAACAGAATCTGTCAAAAACAGAACATTCTGAAGTAATCTGTGACTAACGTAAACTTATGGAATTCCAAAAATTCTAAAATAAATTGGTGGACCTGAGGAATTTGTCTACTAATCATATGCAAAAAGAATCAACTAAATAGCACTTTCCAGTAAAAAGTTCTAGCTAATCTCGTGAGCACTAAAGTTTCTGTTTTTTACAGCATGATCATAAATACTTTACCCAAGTCTTCCCAAAGGTTCTACTTGGCACAAACACTAATTAAAACATGAAAACACATCTAACCATAAGCTATATGGATTATTTATTACTAAACAAAACCAAAAAGCAAGAAACTAAAATAAAATTGGGTTGCCTCCCAACAAGCGCTATCGTTTAATGCCCCTAGCTAGGCATTATGATTTCAATGATGCTCACATAAAAGATAAGAGTTGAAGCATAAAAAGAGCATCATGAAGAATATGACTAGCACATTTAAGTCTAAGCCACTTCCTATGCATAGGGATTTTGCGAGCAAACAACTTATGGGAACAAGAATCATCTTGCATAGGAAGGTAAAACAAGCATAACTTCAAAACTTTAAGCACATAAAGAGGAAACTTGATATTATTGCAATTCCTACAAGAATATATTCCTCCCTCATAATAATTGTCAGTAGCATCATGAATGAATTCAACAACATAACCAGCACCTAAAGCATTCTTTTCATGATCTACTTGCATAGAGTTTTTATTACTCTCCACGTAAGCAAAATTCTTCTCATGAATAATAGTGGGAGCAAACTCTACTAAATAACCATCATATGATTGAAAATTAAGATCAAGATGACAAGTTTCATGGTTATCATTATTCTTTATAGCATATGTGTCATCACAATAATCATCGTAGATAGGAGGCATGCTTTCACCATAGTAAATTTGCTCATCAAAGCTTGGGGGACAAAAAATATCATCTACATCAAACATAGCTTCCCCAAGCTTGTGGCTTTGCATATCATTAGCATCATGGATATTCAAGGAATTCATACTAACAACATTGCAATCATGCTCACCATTCAAAGATTTAGTGCCAAACATCTTAATGCATTCTTCTTCTAGCAATTGAGCACAATTTTCCTTTCCATCATATTCAAGGAATAGCCCCCGCCGCTTCCTTCGCACGCTCCAGCGCCGCCGTTTTGTCCTTCCCCATGGCGGCGGAGCGACGGCGTCGAGAGTGGATGGTCTGGGCGGAGCGGAGTCGCAAGAGGAAGAAGAAGGGAATGAGCACGCACAGTGCAAACGCCTCGGTCTCGCCGCTTTTAAGGGCCTACTCCCGAGTGGCTGACGCGTGGGCCCGAGCGGTCCTGTCAAATCTCCCCAACAGTTGCACACGGGATACGTGGCGAAAAAGGTGGCGCAGTAATCGAAAGTCCTATTTATCTACTCCACTTACCGCGGGACGCTCCGCCTGGCGCGCTCATGTCTACTACACAACCTTCTTCTTGTAGACGTTGTTGGGCCTGCAAGTGCACAGGTTTGTAGGACAGTAGCAAATTTCCCTCAAGTGGATGACCTAAGGTTTATCAATCCGCGGGAGGCGTAGGATGAAGATGGTCTCTCTCAAACAACCCTACAACCAAATAACAAAGAGTCTCTTGTGTCCCCAACACACCCAATACAATGGTAAATTGTATAGGTGCACTAGTTCGGCGAAGAGATGGCGATACAAGTGCAATATGGATGGTAGATATAGGTTTTTGTAATCTGAAATAATAAAAACAGCAAGGTAACAAGTGATAAAAGTGAGCGTAAACGGTATTGTAATGATAGGAAACAAGGCCTAGGGTTCATACTTTCACTAGTGCAAGTTCTCTCAACAATAATAACATAGATAGATCATATAACAAGCCCTCAACATGCAACAAAGAGTCACTCCAAAGCCACTAATAGCGGAGAACAGACGTAGAGATCATGGTAGGGTACGAAACCACCTCAAAGTTATTCTTTCCAATCAATCCGTTGGGCTATTCCTATAAGTGTCATAAACAGCCCTAGAGTTCGTACTAGAATAACACCTTAAGATACAAATCAACCAAAACCCTAATGTCACCTAGATACTCCATTGTCACCTCAAGTATCCGTGGGCATGATTATACGATATGCATCACACAATCTCAGATTTATCCAACCAACATAAAAGTACTTCAAAGAGTGCCCCAAAGTTTCTACCGGAGAATCAAGAACGTGTGCCAACCCCTATGCATAGGTTCATGGGCGGTACCCGCAAGTTGGTCACCAAAACATACATCAAGTGGCACATGATATCCCATTGTCACCACGGATAAGCACGGCAAGACATACATCAAGTGGCACATGATATCCCATTGTCACCACGGATAAGCACGGCAAGACATACATCAAGTGTTCTCATAAAAGACTCAATCCGATAAGATAACTTCAAAGGGGAAACTCAATTCATCACAAGAGAGTAGAGGGGGAGAAACATCATAAGATCCAACTACAATAGCAAAGCTCGGGATACATCAAGATCGTATCACCTCAAGAACACGAGAGAGAGAGATCAAACACATAGCTACTGGTACATACCCTCAGCCCCGAGGGTGAACTACTCCCTCCTCGTCATGGAGAGCGCTGGGATGATGAAGATGACCACCGGTGATGGGATCCCCCTCCGGAAGGGTGCCGGAACAGGGTCCCGATTGGTTTTGGTGGCTCTGAGAGGCTTGCGGCGGAACTCCCGATCTAGGTTCTGTTCGAAGTCTTAGGGTACAAGAGTATATATGGGTGAAGGGTGCACGCCGAGGAGCTACGGGGCCCCACGAGGCAGGGGCGCGCCTGGGGGTGGCGCGCCCCACCTCGTGGGCAGCCCAGATCTCCCCGTGCACTCCAAGTTCCACGGGTTGCTTTCCTTCCAAAAATAACTTCTCCATTGATTTCATTCCGTTTGACTCATCTCGATATTCCTTTTCCTCGAAACACTGAAATAGGCATAAAACAACAAATCTGGGCTGGGCCTCCGGTTAATAGGTTAGTCCCAAGAAAAATATAAAAGTGGATAATAAAGCACAATATTGCCTAAAACAGTAGATAAAGTAGCATGGAGCAATCAAAAATTATAGATACGTTGGAGACGTATCACGCGCTCCTACCAAAATTTCGAATCCCAGGAAATCCGGGATCCTCTGCAACCGACCACGCCAAAGATTTCGTGTCAGAGGTTTTGTTCGACGGATGTGGTGGAATAAACGAGTCGGTAATTTCTGAATCGATCAAGGCGACTGAAACGAAGCTGAAGTTCTGTCAACTGGCCTCTACTCGGAGATATAGACGAGACAATCAAGAGTAAAAGCAAGGGTAACTCCGTCCTTCTGTTTCACTCAAACCTCGATCCATTCGGGGGCTAATGATGTAGACATAAACCTAGGGTAGGGTAATAGGCCTGACCTATACATCCTACCTAAGGTCTTAGTCCTAAGAACAAAGAAGTTCAAGTATCAGAAGAAGGGATCTAGCAAAGGCGTCGAGTGAAGTCCACTCGACCTACCATCCACTCGGTGATCTCACTTTATCCAGGTCACTCGACCATCAAACCACTCGATGATAAGAAGACCTAAAGTCGCTCCGCACAGCAATGGTCGGGCATTTACTTAGATATTTAATGACCATTTACAACATTTCAATACATGCGTTACCTGTAACGCCACCTCTTTATGTACATTGAATCCTATGTAACGGAGGGAAACTGGGGTCCTGGCGCACTCTATATAAGCCACCCCCTCCTCTAGGACAAGGGTTCGCACCCCCTGTAACTCACACGCGTATAATCCAGTCGACCGCCTCCGGGCTCCGAGACGTAGGGTTGTTACTTCCTCCGAGAAGGGCCTGAACTCGTAAAACTAGCGTGTACAACTCCTCCATAGCTGAGATCTTGCCTCTACATTCCTACCCCCCTATTCTACTGTCAGACTCAGAACCACGACAGCGCCATTTTCCTAACGCAATATGAGCAAGGATGAACGATCCACTTCGTAGGTAAGAAAAACAGTAACATAAAGTTCTCAATGCATCAATCTTAATCGAAAAATAGAATATTCAGGTTTAGTAACTAAGATTAACAACATGCACATGCTTCCGTAGTGTGAGAAATTAACAAAATATCTAGTCAAAAAGGCTAACGAGAACTGTAGTGTGAGACACTACATATAGCAAGAACTGCCATGCTATTATTTTCAGTCTTTGTTGTTTATCTTGTGCATATAAAAACAAAACAAAATTTCAAAACTTATTAGATTCTGCATAACATAGATGGGCAATTTCATCTCTAGAGGAGCGGGGCTCTCTCTAAGTTTCGAGGGATCGTTTGAGGGTCCTCAACATAGGATGGATCAAAGGAGACCGTGAGAAAAATGGCCCGACTAAACTCTTTCGTGGTCATGTCGTACAGTGTTTAGCATCAATACTAGTTAAACAAGATCAATGGATCTAACAACCACATGTAGCAACCTATCATGGGATGATCATCAAGATCAACATGCGAACCAACATAGCAAACTAGCATCGACTAGTCATGAAGCTCAACATAGTACCATACTAGCATCGAAACCGACATGAAAAGCATGTGCATCTACCACAACAAGAACATCATCATTGCCGACAAGCAAAACCTAGCATACTACCAAAACCGTGCCACTAGCATCTGATCTACCACATCTTATGTTCACTGATAAACTCTAATGCTAGCATGACCTATCATAGTACTTCATATCTACCCTAACCTACAATGATTAGGGAGTGATGTAATACATGGGTTTGAGGAGCGGGGCTCTCAACGCCTCTCTCATCATCAGACAGTGAGGATCGAGCCAGCCGGAGTGCGGGTGGTGGCGGAGTTGGGGGGCAGAAGGGGGAGTGGGTAGGCGGCCGACGAGAGTGCGCGAGCAGCGACAGATCGGGGCGGTGAGAGGGGGAAGGAGCAGCGGAGGGGGAAGGAGCATTACCGGCGAGCGGCGGCGGGCTGAACCCTAACCGCAGCGGGGTTTTCTTGTGGTATAGTAGTAGCGCCGCGTACGGCCGGCGCTACTGCTAAGCCCACTAGCTATAGCGTTAGTGGACAGGCCACGCTACAACTAAGTGGGCTTTCATTTTGGCCCCGCGGCCCATGATACGTCCATTTTGCATCATGCTTTTATATCAATATTTATTGCATTATGGGCTGTTATTACACATTATGTCACAATACTTATGCCTATTCTCTCTTATTTTACAAGGTTTACATAAAGAGGAGAATGCCATACTGGAATTCAGGCTCGAAAAGGAGGAAATATTAGAGACCTATTCTGCACAACTCGAAAAGTCCTGAAACTCCACGGAAGTTATTTTTGGAAATAAAAAAAATACTGAGCGAAGAAAATACCAGAGGGGACCCACACCCTGGGCACGAGGGTGGGGGGCGCGCCCCCGTGCCCCATGGGCCCCCTGGTGGCCCTCCAGTGCCCATCTTCTGCTATATGAAGTCTATCGTCCGAAGAAAAATCATAAGCAAGCTTTGGGGCGAGACTCACGCCACGAGGCTAAACCTTGGCGGAACCAATCTAGGGCTCCGTGCAGAGCTGTTCTGCTGGGACACTTCCCTCGGGAGGAAATCATCGCCATCGTCATCACCAACGATCCTCTCATCGGGACGGGGTCAATCTCCATCAACATCTTCACCAGCACCATCTCCTCTCAAACCCTAGTTCATCTCTTGTATCCAATTCTTGTCTCTAAGTCTGAGATTGGTACCTGTAGGTTGCTAGTAGTGTTGATTACTCCTTGTAGTTGATGCTAGTTGGTTTATTTGGTGGAACATCATATGTTCAGATCCATTATGAATATTAATACTCCTCTGATTATGAATATGAATATGATTTGTGAGTAGTTACGTTTGTTCCTGAGGACATGGGAGAAGTCTTGCTATTAGTAGTCATGTGAATTTGGTATTCGTATGATATTTTGATGAGATGTATGGTGTCTATCCTCTAGTGGTGTTATGTGAACATCGACTACATGACACTTCACCATTGTTTAGGCCTAGAGGAAGGCATTGGGAAGTAATAAGTAGATGATGGGTTGCTAGAGTGACAGAAGCTTAAACCCAGTTTGTGAGTTGCTTCGTAAGGGCTGATTTGGATCCATATGTTTCATGCTATGGTTAGGTTTACCTTAATACTTCTTTCGTACTTGCGGATGCTTGCAATAGGGGTTAATCATAAGTGGGATGCTTGTCCGAGAAAGGGCAGTACCCAAGCACCGGTCCACCCACATATCAAATTATCAAAGTACCGAACGCGAATCATATGAGCGTGATGAAAACTGGCTTGGCGATAATTCCCAGGTGTTCTCGGGAGCGCTTTTCTCTATATAAGAGTTTGTCCAGGCTTGTCCTTTGCTACAAAAAGATTGGGCCACCTTGCTGCACTTTATTTACTTTTGTTACTTGTTGCTCATTACAAATTATCTTATCACAAAACTACCTGTTACCTATAATTTCAGTGCTTGCAGAGAATAACTTGCTGAAAACCGCTTGTCATTTCCTTCTGCTCCTCGTTGGGTTCGACACTCTTACTTATCAAAAGGACTACGACAGATCCCCTATACTTGTGGGTCATCAAGACTCTTTTCTGGCGCTGTTGCCGGGGAGTGAGGCGCCTTTGGTAGGTGGAATTTGGTAAGGAAAAATTTATATAGTGTGCTGAAATTTACTGTCACTTGTTACTATGGAAAGTAATCCTCTGAGGGGCTTGTTCAGGGTATCTTCACCCCGACCAGTAGAGCAAAGAGTTGCTCCTCAACCTACTGAAAATGAAAATGTCTACTTTGAAATTCCTTCGGGTATGATAGAAAAACTGCTAGCTAATCCTTTTGCAGGAGATGGAACATTACATCCTGATGAGCACCTAATATATGTGGATGAAGTTTGTGGATTATTTAAGCCTGCAGGTATGCCCGATGATGTTATCAGGAAGAAGGTCTTCCCTATATCGTTGGGAGATGCATTGACATGGTATAGGCTATGTGATGATATGGGATCATGGAACTACAAACAATTGAAATTGGAATTTCATCAGAAGTTTTATCCTATGCATCTTGTTCATCATGATCATAATTATATATATAATTTTTGGCCTCGCGAAGGAGAAAGCATCGCTCAAGCTTGGGGGAGGCTTAAGTCATTGTTATATTCATGCCCCAATCATGAGCTCTCAAGAGAAATGATTATTAAAAAAATTTATGCTCGGCTTTCTCACAACAATCGCACCATGCTCGATACTTCTTGTACTGGTTCTTTTATGATGAAGACTATTGAATTCAAATGGGATTTATTGGAAAGAATTGAACGCAACTCTGAAGATTGGGACCTCAACGAAGGTAAGGAGTCAGGTATAACACCTAAGTTTGATTGTGTTAAATCTTTTATGGATACCGATGTTTTCCGTACATTTAGCACTAAATATAGACTTGACTCTGAGATAGTAGCTTCTTTTTGTGAATCTTTTGCTGCTCACGTTGATCTCCCTAAGGAGAAGTGGTTTAAATATCATCCTCCCATAGAAGTAAAAGTAGTTGCACCTATTAAAGTTGAAGAAAAGACTATCACTTATAATGATCCTATTGTTCCTACTGCTTATGTTGAGAAACCACCTTTCCCTGTTAGAATAAAGGATCATGCTAAAGTTTCAACTGTGGTTCGTAAAAGCAATATTAGAAATTATACACCTCCTGAGCAAGTTAAAATTGAACCTAATATTGCTATTGTTCTTGGTTCCCCACAAGATAGCTTTTGTCCCATTATATTTGGTAGACCCTTCTTGAACACTTTTAATGCTAAGATAGACTGCAAAAATGATGTTGTTACTATTGGTTTAGGTGATATGTCTCATGAGTTTAACTTTTCTAAATTTCATAGACAACACCGTGAAGAGGAATTGCCTAGTAAGGATGAAATTATAGGACTTGCTTCTATTGCCGTGCCTCCTAATGATCCTTTAGAACAATATTTGCTAGACCATGAAACTGATATGTTTATGAATGGAAGAAGGGAAATAGATGAAGTGTTCTTTAAACAGGGACCTATTCTGAAACACAACTTGCCTGTTGAAATCCTAGGGGATCCTCCTCCACCCAAGGGTGATCCCGTGTTTGAGCTTAAACCATTTCCTGATACTCTTAAATATGCTTATCTTGATGAAAAGAAGATATATCCTATTATTATTAGTGCTAACCTTTCAGAGAAGGAGGAAGAAAAATTATTGAAAACTGTGAAGAAGCACCGTGCTGCTATTGGATATACTCTTGATGATCTTAAGGGCATTAGTCCCACTCTATGTCAACATAAAAGAAATTTGGAGAAAGATGCCAAACCAGTTATTGATCACCAACGATGGTTGAATCCTAAGATGAAAGAAGTGGTAAGAAAGGAAATATTAAAGCTCCTTGAGGCAGGTACAATTTATCCCGTTGCTGATAGTCAGTGGGTAAGCCCTATCCATTGTGTCCCTAAGAAAGGAGGTATTACTGTCGTTCCTAATGATAAAGATGAATTGATTCCGCAAAGAATTATTACAGGTTATAGGATGGTAATTGATTTTCGCAAATTAAATAAAGCTACTGAAAAAGATCATTACCCCTTACCTTTTATTGATCAAATGCTAGAAAGATTATCCAAACATACACATTTTTTGCTTTCTAGATGGTTATTCTGGTTTCTATCAAATACATGTGTCAGCTAATGATCAAGCTAAGACCACTTTTACTTGCCCTTTCGGTACTTTCGCTTATAGACGTATGCCTTTTGGTTTATGTAATGCACCTGCTACCTTTCAAAGATGCATGATGGCTATATTCTTTGACTTTTGTGAAAAGATTTGTGAGGTTTTCATGGACGATTTCTCCGTTTATGGATCCTCTTTTGATGATTGCTTGAGCAACCTTGATCGAGTTTTGCAGAGATGTGAAGAAACTAACCTTGTCTTGAATTGGGAAAAGTGCCACTTTATGGTTAATGAAGGAATTGTCTTGGGGCATAAATTTTTTGAAAGAGGTATTGAAGTTGATAAAGCTAAAGTTGATGCTATTGAAAAATGCCATGTCCCAAGGACATCAAAGGTATAAGAAGTTTCCTTGGTCATGCTAGTTTTTATAGGAGGTTCATTAAGGACTTCTCAATAATTTCTCGGCCTCTGACTAATCTCTTACAAAAAGATATACCATTTGTCTTTGATGATGATTGTTAGAAGCATTTGAAATACTTAAGAAAGCATTAATTTCCGCACCTATTGTTCAGCCACCTGATTGGAATCTACCCTTTGAAATTATGTGTGGTGCTAGTGATTATGCTGTAGGTGCTTTTCTAGGGCAAAGAGTTGATAAGAAATTAAATGTTATTCAATATGCTAGTAAAACTCTAGACAGTGCTCAGAGAAATTATGCTACTACTGAAAAAGAATTCTTAGCAGTTGTATTTGCTTATGATAAGTTCAGACCTTATATTGTTGATTCCAAAGTAACTATTCACACGGATCATGCTGCTATTAGATATCTTATGGAAAAGAAAGATGCTAAACCTAGACCCATTAGATGGGTTCTCTTGCTACAAGAATTTGATTTGCATATTATTATTGATAGAAAGGGAGCTGAGAACCCCGTTGCAGAAAACTTGTCTAGGTTAGAGAATGTTCTTGATGACCCACTACCTATTGATGATATGATGAACAATTAAATGTCATAAATGCTTCTCGTACTGATCCATGGTATGCTGATTATGCTAATTACATTGTTGCTAAATTTATACCACCTAGTTTCACATACCAGCAAAAGAAAAAGTTTTTCTATGATTTAAGACATTACTTCGGGATGACCCACATCTTTATAAAGAAGGAGTAGATGGTGTTATTAGGCGTTGTGTACCTGAGCATGAACATGAACAGATCCTACGCAAGTGCCACTCCGAGGCTTATGGAGGACACCACGCTGGAGATAGAACTGCACATAAGGTATTGCAATCCGGTTTTTATTGGCCTACTCTCTTCAAGGATTCTCGTAAGTTTGTCTTATCTTGTGATGAATGTCAAAAAATTGGTAATATTAGTAGACGTCAGGAAATGCCTATGAATTATTCGCTTGTTATTGAACCATTTGATGTTTGGGGCTTTGATTATATGGGACCATTTCCTGCCTCTAATGGGTATACACATATTTTAGTTGCTGTTGATTACGTTACTAAGTGGGTAGAAGCTATTCCAACTAGTAGTGCTGATCATAACACTTCTATTAAGATGCTTATAGAAGTTATTTTTCCGAGGTTTGGAGTCCCTAGATATTTAATGACTGATGGTGGTTCACATTTTATTCATGGTGCTTTCCGTAAAATGCTTGCTAAGTATGATGTTAATCATAGGATTGCATCTCCTTATCACCCACAGTCTAGTGGTCAAGTAGAATTGAGTAAAAGAGAGCTCAAATTAATTTTGCAAAAGACTGTTAATAGATCTAGAAAGAATTGGTCCAAGAAACTTGATGATGCATTATGGGCCTATAGAACTGCATATAAAAATCCTATGGGTATGTCTCCGTATAAAATGGTTTATGGAAAAGCATGTTACTTACCTCTCGAACTAGAACATAAGGCATATTGGGCCATTAAAGAGCTCAACTATGATTTCAAACTTGCCGGTGAAAAGAGGTTATTTGACATTAGCTCACTTGATGAATGGAGAACCCAAGCCTATGAGAATGCCAAGTTGTTTAAAGAAAAAGTTAAAAGATGGCATGACAAAAGAATACAAAAGCGCGAGTTTAATGTAGGTGATTATGTATTGCTCTACAACTCTTGTTTAAGATTTTTTGTAGGAAAACTTCTCTCTAAATGGGAAGGTCCTTACGTTATCGAGGAGGCCTATAGTTCCAGTGCCATAAAAATCAACAACTTCGAAGGCACAAATCCGAAGGTGGTGAACGGTCAGAGAATCAGACATTATATCTCAGGTAACCCTATAAATGTTGAAACCAATGTAATTGAAACCGTAACCCTGGAGGAATACATAAGGGACACTTTCCAGAATGTTTCAGACTCCGAAAAGGAATAGGTATGTGGTACGATAAGTAAACCGACTCCAAAACAGTTCTAATGGCAATTTTTCTTCGTTTTGGAATATTTAGAAAAATAGAAAAATAAGAAGCAATTAGGGAAGGACACGAGGGCTCCACAAGGGTGGAGGGCGCGCCCTACCCCCCTGGGCGCGCCCCCTGGCTCGTGGAAACCTCGTGCGCTCTCCGGACTCCGTTTTCTTGCACGTTACGTATTTTGGTCGGCAAAAATTCATTATATAATCTCCCGGGGGTTTTGACTACCGTATCACGCAATTGTCCTCTGTTCTTGTTTCGAGCTGTTTTTCCTGACAGATCTAGATCATCATGACGTCTCCAAGTGCCCCCAAGGACAAGTTCTTCGAGAAGGTCATCAACCCCTAGCTCGCGGAGGTGCTGCAACACCCTCAAACCATTGAGATGCATGAGAGGGTGCTGCACATCCGCGGTGTTGAGGGACCAAGGAGGACCAGAAGCATGGAGACAAGGCTCGAGGCAATGGAGCAACAAGTTTTCAAGTGCCAGGAGATGGTGGAGCATGGACTTGACTCCAATCACATAATGATCACGGAGAGGACATTGGGGAGGCCATCTTCAAGCTCCACGAGAAAATCAAGCACCTCCAAGCCCAAATCTATGACCTGCAAAACCAAAACTGTGAGTATGAATATAGATTCAAGAGGACGAGTTTGGCTTCAGATTTAAGGATCCCGGAGACTCGGTCATCCTTCTATGATGGTGAGCCTATGCCTTGGAAGATGGACGACAAGCCTACATCATCAACAACCCCTTCACCAGCAAAGGAGATATAATCACATGGGTATGGGCACTCCCCTTGGCAACTGCCAAGCTTGGGGGAGGTGCCCCGGTATCGTATCACCATCACACTCCTATCTTTACCGTTTTTCTTAGGTCGATCCTTTTAGTAAAGTTTTTGGTATGATCTAGTATTGAGTTTTGCTTTATGATCCCTCTATGTAATCGAGTCCGTGATCTATATATAATAAAGATTAGTGTTGAGTCAAGGGCTTGATTATTTTGCTATGATCTTGAGGGAATAAAAGAAAAAGAATAAAAAGAAATAAAGAGATCATATTGATCTTATGGAGAGTAATGACTTCACATAGAAAGAGTATGATGATTAAAAGTTGTTGAGAGATGACAAACATAGTTTTGGTAATAGTTGGAACTAATAGGAAGTAATAAAGAAAGAGAGGTTTCACATATAAACATACTATCTTGGACATCTTTTATGATTGTGAACACTCATTAAAATATGACATGCTAAAGAGTTGATGTTGGACAAGGAAGACAACGTAATGGGTTATGTTTTCTTATATCTGAGATAAAGTATATTGTCATGGATCATCCAACATGTTGAGCTTGCCTTTCTCCCTCATGCTAGCCAAATTCTTTGCACCAAGTAGAGATACTACTTGTGCTTCCAAATACCCTTAAACCCAGTTTTGCCATGAGAGTCCACCATATCTACATATGGATTGAGTAAGATCCTTCAAGTAAGTTGTCATCGGTGCAAGCAATAAAAAATTCTCTCTAAATATGTATGATTGATTAGTGTGGAAGAAATAAAAGCGACGGACTGCATAATAAAGGTCCATATCACAAGTGGCAATATAAAGTGACGTTCTTTCGCATTAAGATTTTGTGCATCCAACCCTGAAAGCGCATGGCAACCTCTGCTTCCCTCTGGGAAGGGCCTATATTTTACTCTTATCTTCTACCTTATGCAAGAGTCATGGTGTTTTTCACCTTTCCTTTTTACATTTTATCCTTTGGCAAGCACAATGTGTTGGAAAGATCCTGATATATATATCTAATTGGATGTAAGTTATCATGAATTATTATTGTTGACATTACCCTTGAGGTAAAAGGTTGGGAGGTGAAACTATAAGCCCCTATCTTTCTCTGTGTCCGACTAAAACTCCATAACCACAAATATTGCGTGAGTGTTAGCAATTTTGAAAGACTAAATGATAGTTGAGTATGTGGGCTTGCTGAAAAGCTCTGACATAGACTCTTTCTGATGTTATGATAAATTGCAATTGCTTCAATAACTGAGATTATAGTTTGTTGGTTCTCAATGAAACTTTCAACATAAAGAGAGGAAACTTGATGTTGTTGAAATATATATAAGCATATATTCACCTCTCATAATAATTTTTAAGTAGCATCATGAATGATCAACAATATAACTATCACACAAAGCATTCTTTTCATGATCCACAAGCATAAAAAATTTATTACTCCTCTCGTAAGCAAATTTCTTCTCATCAATAGTAGTGGGAGCAAATTCAATGAAATAACTATCATGTGATACTTGATTGGCATTATCCAATTGAAAATTCAAATCATGGGGACAATTTTCATAGTTATCATTATTCTTTTAGCATACATGTCAACACAATAATCATCATAGATAACAACTTTTTTTATCATAGTTAACTGAAACATGTTCCAAAGTAGTGGATTTCATCACTAAATAAAGTCATGACCTCTCCAAATCCACTTTTACCATTATTCCAATAAGATTCAACACACGTCCAAAATAGTGGGATCATTACTACCTAGAGTTGACACTCTTCCAAACTCACTTTCATCATTGTAATCATCATAAATAGGAGGCATGATATCATCATAATAAATTTGCTCATCAAAAGTAGGGGGGCTAAAAAGATCATCTTCATCAAACATAGCATCCCCATGCTTATGGCTTTGCATATCATTAGCATCATGGATATTCAAAGAATTCACACTAATATAATTGCAATCATGCATATCATTCGAGGATTTTATGCCATACATTTTATTGAATTCTTCTTCTAACACCTTGGCACAATTTTCTGATCCATCATTTTCAAGAAAGACTTTATAAAGATAAGTAATTTGGCACAACTTCACTTCCATTTTTATATAGTTTTTTATAAACCGAACTAATGATAAAAAAGAAATAAAAAGATTCAATTGCAAGATCTAAAGATATACCTTCAAGCACTCGCCTCCCCAGCAACAACGCCAGAAATAGCGCAATTATATTCTTGTAGACAATGTTGGGCCTCCAAGCGCAGAGTTTTGTAGGACAACATCGAATTTCCCTCAAGTACATGACATAAGGTTTATAAATCCATGGGAGGTGTAGGATGAAGATGATCTCTCTCAACAACCATGCAATCAAATACAAGAAATCTCTTGTGTCCCCAACACACCGAATATAGTTGTCAATTGTATAGGTGCACTAGTTTGGCGAAGATATGGTGATACAAGTGTAGTATGGATAGTAGATATAGGTTTTTATAATCTGAACAATTAAAAATAGCAAGGTAACAAGTAGCAAACGACATGCAAAACGGTATATCAATGCTTAGAAACAAAGCCTAGGGTTCATACTTCCACTAGTGTAATGTCTCAATAGTGCTAATATAATTGAATCATATAACAATCCCTCAATGTGCGACAAAGAATCACTCCATTATCAATAGTGGAGAACATAAGATGAAATTCTTATAGGTAGCAAACCACCTCAAAGTTATGTTTCTGATCAATCTATTGAGCCATCCGTATAAGTGGCATAGACATCCCTAGAGATCGTACTACAATAACACCATATTATACGCATCGATCAACTCTAAGTCACCTAGATACTCCAATGTAACCACAAGTATCCATGATTTAATTATTCGATATGCATCAAACAATTTTAGATTCATAATATTCAATCCAACACAAAGAACATCAAAGATTTCCCCAAAGTTTTTATCAGATAAAGTAAGATGAAAACATGCATCAACCTATGTGCCTAGATTACCCCAATGTCACCTCGGAATCTGCAAGTTGATTACCAAAACATACATAGTGTAACTCAATAGAATAGCCCATTGTCACCACGGGTATCCGCGTGCAACACATGCATCAAGTGATCTCAAATCCAAAATATTCAATCCGATAATAATTAAACCTCAAAGGGTAAGACTCAATTCATCACAACAAAGATAAAGAGGGAGGAACACCATATGATCCGGCTATATTAACAAAGCTCATGGTACATTAAGATTGTGCCAAATCAAGATCATGAGAGAGAGATCAAACACATAACTACTAGTACATACCCTCAGTCCCGAGTGTGAACTACTCCCGCCTCATCATGGATGCAGCGGGGATGATGAAGATGTCCTATGATGATGGCTTCCCCCCTCCGGCGGGGTGCCAAAACAGAGCTCTAGATGATATCACTTCGGAACAGAGGCTTACGGAAGTGGAAAACTCATCTAGGTCAAATTTCCGGGGTTTCTATATTTATAGAATTTTTTAGTGTTGGAATCACGCCAGGAAGGTTCCTGAGGGACTCACAATCTCAGGTGGCGCACCCTAGGGGCGCCACCCAGGCTTGTGGCCCCCCTGGACCTCGTCTGGTCCTTCTCCGAAGCTCCGTGGGTCTCTTCTTGTCCATAAAAAATCACTGTAAATTTTCATGGCATTTGGACTTCATTTGGTATGCATTTTCTTGAAAACTAAAAACATGCAGAAAATAGCAATTGGCACAGGGCACTAGGTTAATAGGTTAGTTCATGAAAATCATATAAAAGTGCACCAAAACCATATAGAATTGTTGTAAACATGGCATGAATACTTCATAAATTATAGATACGGTTGAGATGTATCACGTGTGAAGTGACATGTGCAGATATCTTAAAGGGACAATGATTATTCTAGGAGCACGATTGTCCATAGAACTTAATGCCTTCGTCCGATCCTCATGACCCCGAGGACCTTAATATCTTTCTGTTAGCCGCCGCAGATATGGCACAAGAAGTAAGATGAATGAGTTATCTCAACATAGCATGTCTTGAGAGATAATGTTATGTGAGGGATCGCCCACCAGAAGTCTACCACCATACCCTATAATGTAGGTACTGACGTAGCCACAATGGCATAGTCATGAATCTGAACTCCATTCCATGCCGGAGCCGAACGAGGCCGTACCTAGATGCATTCAATCTCATCTAAAACATCACATACTTCTCTTAGTTTATCTCATCTGCTTAGCATAGTATTTATTACCCGTTCTCTCTAGTTTAGTTTAATTCCTCCTTTTTATCGTTCCCTTGCAACTTACTTAAGTGAGCTATTTCCAAACTCCGGTTCGGGTGTGAGCGTAGTTATGTTAGTGACAACGCAGCTGGCAGATTGTGGTGCCATCCTATTTGCTTCCTGTGGGATTGACAACCTTACTTATCACAAAATTGCTACATAGCCTTGTGCACTTGCAGGACTTCATACATCCACTGGTGTAGAGATGTGCTATAAAAACAGTTTTTACCCCCTTTCCGCGACGGAGTTTTAAACCGTCGCCTAGTGAGTGTGTGCGATAGGGGGGTCCTTCCCACACGACCCAGAAACCGTTGGGGATAGGCCCTCCGGCCACACAGGCAGGGCGAACTGAACTTGTGTGCGATTGGGCGAGGCATCGAAGCCCAATCGTTCCGTTCGTATGTACATCCCACACAGTGAATCCCAGAAAAATGTTTCCGTTCGTATGTATATCACACACAGTTTTTTGTCTGGAAACGTTTGTGCAAGTTGGCCTAATACAAATAGTTCTCTGCTGGAAGCCGTGTGTGATTGTTAGTTGATCCAACACGCTTACTTTCTAGAAACTGTGTGGGTTCTTTGAGTTCATCGCCCACGGTGTTGTCTGAGTAAGCGTCTGCAATAGAAAACCTGAATAAGCAGGGTAAATAGCATATTATTGATAATCCATGTAGTAATCAAATTGACATTTCTTATAAAACACACCAGATATTTCATATTTGTATAATGACAACCAGGATTTCATAATCAAATTACATCAGATAGCTTCAGCACTCAGTTACACCAAAGAGGGATATAGCTAGCTACGCCATTACATAACAGCACCAAGTTTCACATGCAACATAGAAAACTTTTGGAAAAGTAGCATCATACACGGCAAATAGACAGATGCATCTCATCTGGGAAACTGCAGAAGCGGAAGGCGAATATTGAGCCTTCAGTGATGTTGAATGTCCTTGCACCTTTAGGCCAGTGGCTATGGATAATTGCCCGCCCAACCTTCGTACTCTTCAGGAAGACTTCAATATTGTACCATGGGTGTTGAATGAATGCCTTCCTCGCCTCTTGACCATGCAGGTGGTTTGAGAGGTAATCATTGGTGAACTGCTTTGAAAAGTACTGAAAACAAAGATATGCATAAATCGCTGTTATAAATTTTGAAATGGCACAAGGGGTGAAAACAAGGTAAAAGAGTTAGTACCATCCTATAGTTCACTGATGTCTTCTTCATTGTGCAAACAAAGATCTCGCTGTTATTCGTCGCAAGTTTATTCATCCTAACAATCTTTCTAAGTTTCTTGACTTTACTGATATTCATGGACATCTCATTTCCCCATATGCAAAATGGGTCGAACAGTGGGTCTAAGCCTCTGACAGCAGGACCTACATGTGCAAGACCAAATTTTAAGAAACCTAAATATTAGAATGACTCCTGCAACTACACAATAATGTGCTATTAGCGAAAGGACCATGCATGAGCGTACCTCGGTGGTAAACCGCAGTGTCTCCCATCGTTTCCATGCAACACATATAAGGAAGATCTTGATCAGGTTAACTGAGAGTTGCCATACTATCAGTAGAATATGTATTGAGTGCTGCCAAATTCGATTTATTTCTCACATGCATAACAATACAAAATTGTACCCACAAGAAATGAATATCAAATTGCAGAATTGAACCAAATAGTTAAATGGATAGCAAACCAAATGAACCAAAACAATTAACTAAGCACGACATTGCAGAATAGAACATGTACTAGAAGATAAGACAGTTAACGAAACCAAGCATGCTTGAGAACAGTACTATGAAATGTAGCAATTGTTAGACCAAACTGTAACTCAGCACTACATTTCAGAATATGAGATTACATGTTAACATTACAGAGGACAAATCACTAGAAGGCACTGGCGATGGCCTCAAGAAAACAACACGAACTATATTCTAAAGTAGACAACCGCGTGGCGGTGTCGATGGTGGTCTCGAAGACGAGGTGCTCCTCCAAGATCTAGCATTCGGCACACATGGCAGCCATAGCGACCTCGTCCATGCGCGCGGCCGCGATTTGCTTCTCCGCTACCAGATGCTACTGAGCTCCACGTTATACTGCGTGAAAAATGGCTGAGGGTGGCGCTTAATTAGAGGACGAGGCCAGTGATTTCGGCAGAAGGTGTCGCACCGTCGGTCTGGGCATGTGGGACGGGGAAGGAGGAGGATGGATTGGGTGGGGTGTGGATTACCTGACCATATCGACGAGGCCGCGCAGCAAAAAGACGGGTCACCGTCGAGGAGGCCCCTCAGAAAGAAGAAGGGTCACCGACAAGGAGGCGGCGCTGCAAGAAGTAGGGTCACCAGCGAGGAGGCTGAGCTGCTAGTAAGCAGCAGTGAAGGTTTTAACTTGGAAAGCAGAGAGGAATAGTGGAAATGTGGCTTTTGGTGGGAGGGGGCGGGGAGATATATATTTCCACGATGGCAGAAAAATTTCATTCCATGCCGTGAGAAATTGGCGCGCAAGTGTGGTTCAAGCGCGGGCGTGGACTATAGATGAGGAAGCTTCCTGCGTAAGCCAGACAAGACGGTGCACTGATATCTCTCCAACGTATCTGTAACTTTTGATTGTTCCATGCTATTATATTATCTGTTTTGGATGTTTTCTATGCATTAATATGCTATTTTATATTATTTTTGGGTATAACTTATTAACCTAGAGCCCAGTGCCAGTGCCAGTTTCTATTTTTCCTTGTTTATGAGTTTCGTAGAAAAGGAATACCAAACGGAGTCCAAACGGAATAAAACCTTCGCGATGATTTTTCTTGGACCATAAGATACCCAGGAGACTTGGAGGTTAAGTCAGAGGAGCCACGAGGCGGCCACAAGGGTGGAGGGTGCGCCCCCTACCTTGTGGGCCCCCCGTGACTCCCCTGACCTAATTCCTTCGCCTATATATTCACAAATATTCCCAAACCACCAGAAGTATCCATGAAAAGTCTTTTCCACCGCAGCAACCTTCTGTTCCCATGAGATCCCATCTAGCGGCCTTTTCCGGCATCCTGCCGGAGGGGGATTCGATCATGGAGGGCTTCTACATCAACTCTATTGCCCTCCCGATGAAGCATGAGTAGTTTACCACAGACCTAAGGTTCCATAGCTAGTAGCTAGATGGCTTCTTCTCTCTCTTTGATTCGCAATACCATGTTCTCCTCGATGTTCTTGGAGATCTATTTGACATAATACTCTTTTGTGGTGTGTTTGTCGAGATCCGATGAATTGTGGATTTATGATCAGCTTATCTACGAATATTATTTGAATCTTCTCTGAATTCTTTTATGCATGATTTGATATATTTGTAATTCTCTTTGAACTATCGGTTTGGTTTGGCCAACTAGATTGGTTTTTCTTGCAACGGGAGAAGTGCTTAGCTTTGGGTTCAATCTTGCGGTGTCCTTTCCCAGTGACAATAGGGGCAGCAAGGCACATGTTGTATTGTTGCCATCAAGGATAAGAAGATGGGGTTTTCATCATATTGCTTGAGTTAATTTCTCTACATCATGTCATCTTACTTAATGCGTTACTCTGTTCTTCATGAACTTAATACTCTAGATGCAGGCAGGACTCGGTCGATGTGTGGAGTAGTAGTAGTAGATGCAGAATCATTTCGGTCTAGTTGACATGGACGTGATGCCTATATTTCATAATCATTGCCTTAGATATCGTCATAACTTTGCACTTTTCCATCAATTGCTCGACAGTAATTTGTTCACCCACCATATTATTTGCTATCATGAGAGAAGCCTCTAGTGAAAGCTATGGCCCCGGGTCTATTTTCCATCATATAAGTTTCTGATCTACTATTTTCCATCATATAACTTTCCGATCTACTATTTTGCAATCTTTTACTTTCCGATCTATAAACCAAAAATACCAACAATATTTACTTTTATCGTTTGTTTAGTTTCATCTATCTCTATCAGATCTCACTTTTGCAAGTAACCGTGAAGGGATTAACAACCCCTTTATCACGTTGGGTGCAAGTTGTTTGATTGTTTGTGCAGGTATTAGGTGATTTGTGCGTTGTCTCCTACTGGATTGATACATTGGTTCTCAAACTGAGGGAAATACTTATCTCTACTTTGCTGCATCACCCTTTCCTCTTCAAGGGAAAAACCAACGCAAGCTCAAGAAGTAGCAGGAAGAATTTCGGGCGCCGTTGCCGGAAACATCGAGAAACTTGGTTTTAAAATTCCGGTAAATCCAAAACATCGAGAAACTTGGTTTTAAAATTCCCGTAAATCCCTACTGGTTCGATAACCTTGGTCTCATCACTGAGGGAAATACCTACCGTAGATGTGCTACATCATCTCTTCCTATTTAGGGAAATACCGACGTAGTTCAAGCTGCATCACTGCTCATCGGGAGGAGAGCCCTTTGATCTCTATCCGCCACCCACCTCTCTCCCAATGTCTCCATTAATGGCACCCGAGCCCCTGTTTAATGGTGTGGCTATGTCTCACTCAACTGAGATTTAAAAGAGAGAAAGAAAATCTGAAAAGAAAGTTTTGCACGGATCTTGATGTAAGATCCGACGGACCTATATAGCATCGGCTGCGACTTATAGCAAGACTGATGAATATAAGGACGATGACAGTGGATAATAATTGTCTTACATATTTAGGAAGATAATTAAAAAAGGCACATGCGGCAATGCCCAAAATACACAAGGGAAAAATAAGCAGGAGGACACAAACAACGATCTGGCTCGGTGATCTCTACTTTCTTGATGCGTTGCTGCAGGCCGCGGAGACTAGTTCCCGCGGCGAGCGGAGATGAGCTCTTTCGTGTCCTCAAGACGCTGCTTGAGAGCATCCACAGATTCCTCCACCAGCCTTTAGCGCTCGATGCGGAGCATGGCATTCTCTTCCATAAGTTTCTTGAAGATGACCTCGGTCCTCTTCAACAAGGCAGTGGTCTCCTAGTGCTGCTTCGTCGTTTTGGCGAGCTTCGCCCTCAGCAGGTCGCTCTCGGTGCGGAGCCTTGCCTTGTCCTCCCCTAGTCCCCGGATGACGCTGGTAGCATTTTCAAATGATGCATTCATCTCGTCCTGCAGCTTCATCCAGTCGGAGATCCAACCCATCAGGTCATCGAGTCCTCGCCTGCCCGCGAGACATTTTCCCAGGCCGCCGCGGCGCGGGAGGACATCTCTGCTGCATTTGCGGCACGGCGGGACATCTCTGCTTCTTCTGCGGCGCGTCAGGACCAGTCTGCTGCATCGACGGCGCGGCGGGACCTCTGTGCTGCTTCGGCTGCGCGGTGGGACCTCTGTGCTGCTTCGGCGGCGCGGCGGGACATGTCGTCTGCTTTCGTGGTGAGGCGGGACATCTCTCGTGCTTCTTCTTCCATGCTCACCTCTCCCTGGTAGTAATCTCTCGACCCAGAACTCACGCTGGCCATGGCAGACGCAAGGGAACGACGATGAATGACTTGTTTGTTTTTGTGGATGAGTTGAGGAGGAATGTGCAGTCATCTTGGAGTAGGTAGTATTTATAACCGAGTACTAATAGGCTCCAAAGTGGGAAACCGTTTAGGTTTTGATCAGTGTGATCAGGTATGCAATTAAATATAGCATTGTAGTAATTTGGAATGTGACGAGACGTAGGCTCAAAATTTATTGACGGTTCTATAATTTCTAAGTGCGGTACTATTCCCGGATGGCATAACGTGGACACGCGTTCTCGGCTGCGTACGTGGCGTTTGCACCATAGGATGCACTGCAATAGTCGATGTCAGCACATGTCTTGTTCCAACAACCGTGCGCGCTCGTTATTACCATCGCTCACGCTTCTTTTAATTAGAATGTGTGCCTGTCTAGCGCACACACGTTGATCTGTCTAACTGTTTCTTTTTGTTATGGCTAATTGATACGTATCCATCGTATCTACTTTTCCAAACTCTTTTGCCCTTGTTTTGGACTCTAATTTGCATGGAACTAACCCGGGCTGACGTTGTTTTCAGTAGAATTGCCTTGGTGTTATTTCTGTGCAGAAACAGAAGTTCTCGGAATGACCTGAAACTTCATGGAGAATATTTTTGGAATTAATAAAAAATATTGGCGAAAGAATCAACCAGAGGGGACCCATCGGCTATCCACAAGGGTGGAGGGCGCCCCCCAGGGTGCACCCCCTGCCTTGTGGGTCCCCTGGACCTCCACCGACCTCAACTCCAACTCCGTATATTCACGTTCGGGGAGAAAAAAATCAGAGAGAAGGATTCATCGTGTTTTACATACGGAGCCACCGTCAACCCCCGTTCTTCATCGGGAGGTCAAATCTGGAGTCAGTTCGAGGCTCGAGAGAGGGGAAATCGTCGCTCATCATCACCAACCTTCCTTCATCACTAATGTCATGATGCTCACCGCTGTGCGTGAGTAATTCCATCGTAGGCTTGCTTGACCGTGATGGGTTGGATGAGATTTATCATGTAATCGAGTTAGTTTTGTTAGGGTTTGATCCCTAGTATCCACTATGTTCTGAGATTGATGTTGCTATGACTTTGCTATGCTTAATGCTTGTCACTAGGGCCCGAGTGCCATGATTTCATATCTGAACCTATTATGTTTTCATGAATATATTTCTGTTCTTGATCCGATCTTGCAAGTTGTACACACCTATTACGAATTATGATCCGCATACCCCAAGGTGACAATAATTGGGATTCTTTCCGGTGATTATCGTAGTTTGAGGGGTTCATGTATTCACTAAGTGCTAATTCTTTGTTCTAGTTCTCTATGAAAAGGAGGCATTAATATCCCTTAGTTTCCATTAGGAACCCGCTGCCACGGGAGGGTAGTGTCGGTGTCAAAACCGGCGGATCTCGGGTAGGGGGTCCCGAACTGTGCTTCTAAGGTCGATGGTTGCAGGAGACGGGGGACACAATGTTTACCCAGGTTCGGGCCCTCTCTACGGAGGTAATACCCTACTTCCTGATTGATTGATCTTGATGAATATGAGTATTACAAGAGTTGATCTACCACGAGATCGTAATGGCTAAACCCTAGAAGTCTAGCCTATATGACTATGGTAATGAGTATATGCTTTGCGGACTACACCCTCCGGTTTATATGGACACCGGGGGGATCTAGGATTACATGGAGTCGGTTACATAAGAAGGAATCTTCATAGTTGATCGCCAAGCTTGCCTTCCACGCTAAGGAGAGCCCAATCCGGACATGGGTAGAGTCTTCGGCCTTCATGTCTTCACAACCCACAAGTCCGACCCATGGATAACAGGCCGGACGCCCGAGGACCCCTTAGTCCAGGACTCCCTCAGTAGCCCCTGAACCAGTCTTCAATAACGAAGTGTTCGGAACACAAATTGTTTTCGGCATTGCAAGGCGGGTTCCTCCTCCGATGACCTTCAAGTAATGTATTCGGCCGTTGATCAATGTCGCTCTCCTCGGCTTCTGCGCGTCAAATAACTTCGTCTTCCACGTGTCGAGCGAATGCGGAAGGTCAAGGTATTTTTGCAAATAGCACCCCGTCCAGGCAAGGAAGATCGCCTATTTAAAGAGATTGGATCCTAGATCCATTCGGCACCCCGCAGAGAAAAATCCCCGGAGACTGCTAGGGGAAACCATTCCAACATGGCTAGCGTTCCCAGCTCCTCCTCCCATTCCGGCCCAGAGAAAGGCCAGTGGGAGAGGTGTTCTGTGTCCCACAGTCAGTTAACGAAGCTGCAAACGCAGGGATTTCTTCCCCATGCAGATCTGGTCCCTGTTCGAGCGGGGCTGACCTCCTTTAATGGTTAGACTTAGGCAGAGGACTTCCCCAATCCATCCGGGGGGAGCGAGTGTGTTTCGTCCCCTATCTGCTAAGAGGTGTCGGATTTCCAATCCATCCGTTCCTCCGAGGGTTGCTGGAATACTATGGCCTCCAGCTGCACAACTTCACCCCTGCCTCCATTCTGCACATTGCGGGTTATGTCGCTTTATGCGAATTATTCCTGGGCATTGAGGCCCATTTTGAGTTGTGGAAGAAGTTGTTCTGTCTTGTCCCGCGCAACCATGAGGCGTCAATATTTGAAGTGGGTGGAGCCGAAGTATGGAGCATCGCCGATACCAGATATCTGTCCGGCACACCAAGGAAGGCATCTGAAGAATGGCCTTCCAAATGGTTCTATATTGAGGACGTCGAGCTTCCCGACCCAGTTCAAAAGGGTCTCCCAGAATTTGCAAGTGTTCCATTGAGGAAACGCCACAGCTGGCGTCCCCAAAGTCTTGAAGAAGAGGATAATGCGGAGGTTCGTTAGCTCCTTGGGAAGATAAGGATGCTTTCCCAGTCCGGCTTTACAATAGTATAGGTAATGGCGACCTCCATAGTGCGAGGGGTTCAGCCACTTCAATACAGAGGGCTCCCAATGTGGCACTATAATGGGGAGGATGATGCCTCCCGTTATGGTCGTAAAGGTCCGGACACCCCTGCCGCTCTAGCCAAGATACTGTCCGAGCTGTTTAAAGGGGAGGAAGAAGAATTTCTCCGCATCAATCGCAGAGAGGGGTACTCCATGTACAACCCTCCCAGCTGGGTAAGTCCCAACCCCTTCGCTTTTATTCGCTCCACTCTCTTGGCCATCTTTAACGAATCCCCAATCCGTCTTATTTTGAAATAGCACTGGCGGAACGTAACCGAGGGGCTTAATAGCCCTAGCCCACAGCCGGAGAGCCACAACCGGGAGCTTGATCCTGGGTTCGAAGAGGACCCGGTATATTCGTGGTACTCGCGGAAGGGGTGTTTTACCAGGCGAGCTATGACGGCACAAAAGTGGCCATCGTCGTTGATTATCCTGGTCTTCTTCCAGCTTCCCACGTAAGTAATCAGGAGAAACCCCCCTCGAAAGAGTTTCCTCGCTCTGCCTCACCCACCGCACTATCTCATGCTTCAAAGGGGAGGCGTTCGGCACGTCATGCTACGCCGGGGATGACTCCAAGAAGAGCGGCTCCCGCGCCGAGCAAGGCCTCGAAAAGGAAGGTTGGCGAAGACAAGGCTGGCTCTTCGTCAAAGAGGTATGGATTTGAAGGTATGCTTTGGCAGTCGTACCCAACCGTGATTGTTATGTTGGTCCTGTATCAACAAAAAGGTTCGTCAGACTATGTCCGGGGATTCAGCCGGTCGCATTCCCAACAACCAGGATTTAGATCCCACCGAAGAGGTGGGGGCCGCTATGGGGACAACGCCGGACTGTCCTTCGGCCGAGGGTTCGGAAGACATGTCCGTTACCAACTCGGAAGTAAAGAGAGCCATGAATAATCGGCACTGCAAGGCTGTCCTACGAGACCCCAAGTTCTCGGAAGAGGCACTTAATGCCTTCAGCTCGGCTGACGCATACATCCGAGCTGCTCGAGATGGGCTTAGAAAAGCCACAAAGCAACATTTGACAGATGTGCAGGTAAGTTTTTTCTTTGTCCGAAAAGGATAACCATATGCCCCTACCCCCCGAGACTGAAAGCAGTTGGTACAACTGATTTAAGGATCGTTGTATAACTAGGTCCTTACCGAGAAGAATGCCCTGCTAGTCCAAGAGCTGGAGCAGTGTCGGGCGCAGCTAAATGCTGCTACCACCGAACTGGAAAACTTCAAGAAGGCGTCTTCTGGTAACATTCCCCTCCATCGAGGAACGATAATTGTATACCAAGTGTACTAATATTGTTGCTGATTACGTAATAGGATCGCCCGATCAACTTGAAGAGAAGTTGAAGATCGCCCAAGAGGGGAGGAAAGAGGCGAAAAGGCTACACGCCACGGTAGCGTGTGTTGACCAGTCGGGGCGAGAAAAACAAGCTACTGATTCCAACCTTGCATTGGGCGAAGAATTGAAAGATGTGCGAGCCCAGCTAGCCGACTCCATGAAGGAGAACAGGATGTTGCGGGGCGGTATATTCAGTATGTGTCTGAACTATTTTGAAAGTAGTTCAGAAATAAATGGAACTGATATAATTATGATTGCAGGTATATTGACGGGCCGTCCCGACGAGGAGGTGTCCGGATCATCAAGTGATCTGCTGCAAAGGCTGTCGCAAGTGCACGAGCAGGCTCGGCTGGCAATGCAGAGGCGGCATATCCGACTATGGAAGATATCGGCCTGCCGAGAAGGTGCATGAGAGGCCTGGGCCATGGTGAAAGTGCGATATACCAAGCTGGATCCTAATCACATGGCCCGGGTCGGACCGCTAGGGTCAAATGGGGAAGAAATTCCCGTTAGTTTAGTATATGGCCAAGTAGAGGTGGCCACCAAATATTCCCAATAGGATTGTAAGTTAGACCACCTGTTGGCCGGTATAGAGGAGGAAGAGTTTGAGTCCAAGTGACTATGTACTTTCCTTACCATGTGTAATTCTAGCTGAATTATATAGCATTTGTCATGGCAGACCTTTTCGCTTCAACCTCCGGACCCGAGGGTGCGGAGTGTTTCCGAATACCCTCGCGGCCGAATAGACCGAGGTATGCCTGGAAAACTAGGCGTAGGGGTCATAGTTGCTTGAACAGACAAGTTGTATCCTGCTAGTTATGTTATATTACATTGAGATCATAAGAAACATCTTCCAGAGAGAACAGTTCCGTTAAGGGTTCCTTTCCCTGGGTGTGCATGTATTAATCTACATGTCCGAATTGTATTGGAAAAATCATAGTGTATGTAACTTATGGGGGTTCGCAATGGAGTAAATGCAAAAACGTCTTTAATTCACCGACCGAATATTCCCTTAAGAACGCTAGCTTTCGGCTTCACCCAGTCTGAGGTACACATCCGTATGACCCGGCAGTAACAATCGCAGAGGTGCTCCCTTTATGCCCTAGACGAACTAATGGGAACGTAGGGCATAAGCACAGGAGCCAGGCAACCCAGCCTGGCCAAAACTTAAGTCATATCGATGCATATAATGGCGAAGAAAAGGTACATATGGAAGAACTCATACGTGAAGAGCTTGATGCTCGAGAAATAATAGTAAAAAGCTTATGTTCAAGAAGCCCCCAGGTATAATGGACATACATATTTGAAGATGTATGTGTCAGGGATGTGCGGTCTAGCTGCAGTCTAGCCGTACCAAAGCTTTAAAGCGAGAAAGAAAAAAGTAACCGGAAAAGAGAGAAAAATAATGGAAACTACGAGGGGAGAAGGAGGCGAACAAGGAGTTGGCGCTAGGCATAGAATCTTGGTCGGCGCATTCGGGGGTTCGGCTCGGCGATTATGCGATGCATCACAAAGGCAGTCGCTCCTCCGATGAAATTAAATCAATTATGAAGGGACCCTCCCATTTGGGCTTGAGTGTGTCCTTTTTCTTCTCCGGCAGGCGTAGAACGAGTTTGCCAACGTTGTAAGTCTTGGCCCGTACTTCTCTACTTTGATATCTTCAAGCCTGTTGTTGGCAAAATGCTGAACGGGCTTTTGCGACATCGCGCTCCTCCTCCAAAGCATCTAGGCTGTCCTGCCGATCAAGCTCGGCTTTTATCTCTTCGTACATACGCACTCGAGGTGAGTCGTGAATAATATCGCAGGGCAACACGGCCTCTGCGCCATACACCATGAAGAAAGGTGTGTATCCAGTAGTATGGTTGGGCATGGTCCGCAGCCCCAGTGCGGTCGAGCTCCTCAACCCGGTGCTTATGCGATTCTTTCAAAGACCGCACTAGTCTGGGCTTGATGCCGCTCATAATAAGACCATTGGCTTTTTCGACTTGACCATTGGTTTGCGGGTGGTAGACGGAGGCGTAATCGAGTTTAATGACCAGATTAGTACACCAGGTTTTTACCTCGTCGGCTGTGAAATTAGAGCTGTTGTCGGTGATGATGCTGTGTGGGACACCATAACGGTGCACAACACCGGATATGAAGTCTATCACTGGGCCGGACTCAGCCGTTTTGACCGGTTTAGCCTCTATCTACTTAGTGAATTTGTCCACCATAACCAACATATATTTTTTCTTATGGCTTCCCCCTTTAAGGGGTCCAACCATATCCAGTCCCCAGACCGCGAAAGGCCAAGTGATGGGGATAGTTTGGAAGGCAGTTGGGGGCATGTGGCTTTGGTTGGCGAAGAACTGGCACCTGACGCAGCATTGGACAAGGTCCTGCGCGTCAGCTCGGGCCGTCAGCCAGTAAAACCCTGTACGGAAGGCCTTGCTAACAAGGGCCTGGGCTGCGGCGTGGTGTCCGCCTAGACCAGCGTGAATTTATGCCAAAAGCTGCCGCCCCTCCTCCTTGGAGATACATCTTTGAAGTAATCCGGTAGTACTTTTCTTTTAGAGCTCTCCGTCATGAACCTTGTAGGCCTTTGAGCGCTGTACAATGCGGCGGGCCTCATTCTGGTCTTCGGGTAGCTCCTTCCTATTAATGTAGGCCAAGAAGGGTTCAGTCCATGGGGCAATGACTGCAATAATGAGATGGGCCGACGCTGTAATTTCGATGGCTGAGCCTCTGATGATATCGGTGTGTTCAGAGTCTGGGGTTGTGTTCGGATTTGGACTGTTGTTGCCGCTGCTACCTCTTGAGCACTGCGTTGGATTTCCCCGAAGAGGAGAGGATGATGCAGCAAAGTAGCGTAAGTATTTTCCTTAGTTTTTGAGAACCAAGGTATCAATCCAGTAGGAGGCCACACACAAGTCCCTCGTACCTGCACAAAACAATAGCTCCTCGCAACCAACGCGATTAGGGGTTGTCAATCCCTTCACGGTCATTTACGAGAGTGAGATCTGATAGGGATGATAAATAAGATTTTTGGTATTTTTGGTATAGAGATGCAAAGTGAAAAGTAAAAGGCAAAGTAAAAACAAAGCAAGTATTAAAGTGATGGTGATTGATATGATGAGAATAGACCCGGGGCCATAGGTTTCACTAGTGGCTTCTCTCAAAAGCATAAATATTCTCGGTGGGTGAACAAATTCTGTTGAGCAATTGATGAATTGAGCATAATTATGAGTATATCTAGGTATAATCATGTATATAGGCATCACGTCCGAGACAAGTAGACCTACTCCTGCTGCATCTACTACTATTACTCCACTCGTCGACCGCTATCCAAAGATGCATCTAGAGTATTAAGTTAAAAACAGAGTAGCGCCTAAGCAAGATGACATGATGTAGAGGAATAAATTCATGAAATATGATAAATACCCCATCTTGTTATCCTCGATGGCAACAATACAATACATGCCTTGCAACCCTTTACATCCTTTGGGTAAGGGCACATAAGATTGAACCCAAAGCTAAGCACTTCTCCCATTGCAAGAACTACCAATCTAGTTGGCCAAACCAAACGGATAATTCGAAGAGACTTGCAAAGATAACCAATCATACATAAAAGAATTCAGAGAAGATTCAAAATACTATTCATAGATCATCTGGATCATAAACCCACAATTCATCGGTCTCAACAAACACACCGCAAAAAGAAGTTTACATCGAATAGATCTCCACGAGAGAGGGGGAGAACATTGTATTGAGATCCAAAAAGAGAGAAGAAGCCATCTAGGTACTAGCTATGGACCCGAAGGTCTGAAGTAAACTACTCACACTTCATCGGAGGGCTATGGTGATGATGTAGAAGCCCTCTGTGGTGGATGCCCCCTCCGTGAACTCGAACAGGACCCAAGATGGGATCTTGTGGATCTGGGAAGTTCTGACGGTGGAATTTGGTTTTGGCTCCTGTTACGATCGTTTGGGGTGCGTGAGGTATATATAGGAGGAAGAATGCGTCGGTGGAGCAACAGGGGCCCACGAGGCAAGGGGCGCGCCCTAGGGGCGCCCCACCCTCGTGACCGCCTCTTTGTTCCTTGGAGTAGGGTCCAAGTCTCCTGGATCATGTTCGGTGAGAAAATCACGTTGCCGAAGGTTTCATTCCGTTTGGACTCCGTTTGATATTCCGTTTCTTCGAAACACTGAAATAGGCAAAAAACAACAATTCTGGGCTGGGCCTCCGGTTAATAGGTTAGTCCCAAAAATAATATAAAAGTGGAAAATAAAGCCCAATAAAGTCCAAAACAGTAGATAAAGTAGCATGGAGCAATCAAAAATTATAGATACGTTGGAGACATATCAGGCATCCCCAAGCTTAATTCCTGCTCGTCCTCGAGTAGGTAAATGATAAAAAGATAATTTTTGATGCGGAGTGATACTTTGGCATAATTTCAATGTAAATCTTCTTAATTGTGGTATGAATATTCAGATCCGAAAGATTCAAGACAAAAGTTCATATTGACATAAAAATAATAATACTTCAAGCATACTAATCAAAGTAATCATGTCTTCTCAAAATAGCATGGCAAAAGAAAGTTCATCCTACAAAATCATATAGTTAGGCTATGCTTCATTTTCGTCACACAAAGATGTTCCCAACTTCTATACCCCGATGACAAGCCAAGCAATTGTTTCATACTTAAATAATATCAAACTTTTTCAACCTTCACGCAATACATGAGCGTGAGCCATGGATATAGCATTATGGGTGGAATAGAATATGATGATGGGGATTGTGTGGAGAAGACAAAAAGGAGAAAGTCTCACATTGACGAGGATAATCAACGGGCTATGGAGATGCCCATCAATTGATGTCAACATGAGGAGTAGGGATTGCCATGCAACGGATGCACTAGAGCTATGAATGCTCAACAAGAAAAAACTAGTGGGTGTGCATCCAACTTGCTTGCTCATGAAGACCTAGGGCATTTGAGGAAGCCCATCGTAGGAATATACAAGCCAAGTTCTATAATGAAAGATTCCCACTAGTATAAAAAGACAACTTATGAGACTCACTATATGAAAAACATGGTGCTACTTTGAAGCACAATATATGAGACTCACTACATGAAGAACAAGGTGCTACTTTGAAGCACAAGTGTGGAAAAAGAGGTAGTAACATTGCCCTTTTTATTTTTTTTATTTTTTTTGGGCCTTTCCTTTTTTTGGCCTTTCTCTTTTTTTTGATTGGGCAATGCTCTAATAATGATGATCATCACACTTATATTGATTACAACATAAGGATTACAACTCGAAACTAGAACAAGATATGACTCTATATGAATGCCTCCGTGATGTATCGGGATGGTGCAATGAATCAAGAGTGACATGTATGAAAAATAATGCATGGTGGCTTTGCCACAAATACGATGTCAACTACATGATCATGCAATTGCAATATGACAAAAGTAAAGTATGTCATGATGATGATGAACGGAACGGTGGAAAGTTGCATGGCAATATATCTCGGAATGGCTATGGAAATGCCATAATAGGTAGGTATGGTGGCTGTTTTGAGGAAGATATAAGGAGGTTTATGTGTGATAGAGCGTATCATATCACGGGGTTTGGATGCACCGGCGAAGTTTGCACCAACTCTCAAGGTGATAAAGGGCAAGCACGGTACCGAAGAGGCTAGCAAAGGCGGAAAGGTAAAAGTGCGTATAATCCATGGACTCAACATTAGTCAAAAGAACTCATATACTTATTTTGCAAAAATTTAGAAGTCATCAAAAATCAAGTACTACGCGCATGCTCCTAGGGGGATAGATTGGTAGGAAAAGACCATCGCTCGTCCCCGGCCGCCACTCATAAGGATGCACAAGCCAGGTACACTTCATGTTTCAAATTTGTTTCACAACTTTAACCATGCGTGCATGCTATGGGACTTGCTAACTTCAACACAAGCATTCTTTAAATTCACAACAATCTCAACTAGCATGACTCTAATATCACCATCTTCATATGTCAAAACAATTATCAAGCATCAAACTTTTCTTAGTATTCAACGCACTCAAAAGAAAGTTTCACATATCTTGAACACCAAGTATATTAATATTAAGCAAATTACCATGCTATTAACGACTCTCAAAATAATCTAAGTGAAGCATGAGAGATCAATAGTTTCTTTAAAACAAATCCACCACCGTGCTCTAAAAGATCTAAGTGAAGCACTAGAGAAAAAAAAATATCACGCTCAAAAGATATAAGTGAAGCACTATGAGCAAAATTATCAAGCTCAAAAGATATAAGTGAAGCACATAGAGTATTCTAGCAAATTCTAATCAAATTGCCTTCTCCCAAAAGGTGTGTACAGCAAGGATTATTGTGGTATACTAACAAGCAAAGACACAAATAATACAATACGCTCCAAACAAAACACATATCATGTGGTGAATAAAAATATAGCTCCAAGTAAATTACCGATGGAAGTAGACGAAAGAGGGGATGCCTTCCGGGGCATCCCCAAGCTTTGACTTTTTGGTGTCCTTGGATTATCTTGGGGGTGCCATGGGCATCCCCAAGCTTAGGCTCTTTCCACTCCTTGTTCCATAATCCATCAAAAGAATTTACCCAAAACTTGAAAACTTCACAACACAAAACTCAATAGAAATCTCGTGAGCTCCGATAGAGAAAGAAAACAAGACTCCTTTAAGGTACTGTAATGAACTCATTATTTATTTATATTGGTGTTAAACCTACTGTATTCCAACTTCTCTATGGATTATAAACTATTTTACTAGCCATAGATTCATCAAAATAAGCAAACAACACACGAAAAACAGAATCTGTCAAAAACAGAACAGTCTGTAGTAATCCGTAACTAACGCAAACTTCTGGAAATCCAAAACATCTACCAAAATTAGAAGACCTATACAATTTGTTTATTGATCAGCAGCAATTGGAATCAGTATTTTATCACGTTCTGGTGATTTTTAATAATTCGGGCACTGAGCGCAAAGTTTCTGGAAATTACAGCAAGATCAAATAACTATCATCCAAGAAGATCCAATAGGTCTAACTTGGAAAAAACACTAATTAAAACATAAAACCACATCTAAACAGAGGCTAGATGAATTATTTATTCCTGAACAGAAGCAAAAACAAAAAACTAAAAATAAAATTGGGTTGCCTCCCAACAAGCGCTATCGTTTAACGCCCCTAGCTAGGCATAAAAGCAAGGATAGATCTAGGTAGTGCCGTAGTAATAAGATAGATCGGTGAAACTCATTTCATATTCTCTACGTTCGGCAGCAAGTTTTCTTTGAGGCAAGCAAAAGTAATCAAAAGGGCTAAATTTAATAGGACAAAAGTCCCCAAGATCAATTTTAGGAGGTATAGGTTCCTCTTTATTATTCAGTATTGCACAACCAATTCATCATTATAAGCGTTCTTTTGACGGA
This sequence comes from Aegilops longissima, assembly GCA_021605205.1. Classification (NCBI taxonomy): domain Eukaryota; kingdom Viridiplantae; phylum Streptophyta; class Magnoliopsida; order Poales; family Poaceae; genus Aegilops; species Aegilops longissima. The sequence goes on from CM038679.1 coordinate 463,494,159, forward strand.
ACTTGGTGAGCCTATACTCAAGAGAGCATCCTAGCTCATTATTTCGAATAGCCAAATCATCATTAAGATCAGAGATTCTATCAATTAAAATATTGGTAGGCACCTTTTTTCTAAGATTTTCATTGAAAGCAACATAGTCGATAGATTGAAAACGCATTATTTCTTCTTGATAAAAAAGGATAGATTCTATGGGAGGACGGCCAACATCCACCCTATAATGCGCAAAGATTTCTTTGGCTTCTTTTATTATAAATCTGAATTCATGAGCCAAAAAGATAGTAGCGGCACGCTTAACAGAGGAGTGTTCAATATTCGAAAATTCTAGGAAAATTCTTCGTATAGAAGGGTGCATATGCATAAATTGCCTTTCAAGTTCAACGATAAGCATGGCAATAGCGTCCGCAAGGCTACTAGTTCTATGGAGAATAGAACCACCCATAGAGGGTAAAGCACCAGCACAAGTAAAGAAATCTTGAATAACTCCTTTTCCAATAATATTACCACTACCGATTCGAAATCTTTTTGTATGATAGGTAGAGGATTCTTCAGCAGGAGCTTCAGAATTTTCCATGATATTATTATCGCCCATATCGGCAATAATTTCCCCAATTTCAGACATAACGACAAGCAAGCAAACTAACACACGAGCAAACAAGAGGCAACGGGAAAAAGAGGAGGAGATTGGGAAAGAGAGGGCGAATAAAATGGCGAGGGTGAAGTGGGGGAGAGGAAAACGAGAGGCAAATGGAAAATAATGTAATGCAGGAGATAGGGATTGTGATGGGTACTTGGTATGGTGCTTGACTTCCTCTTGAGTGAGCCTCCCCGGCAACGGCGCCAGAAATTCTTCTTGCTACCTCTTGAGCACTGCGTTGGATTTCCCCGAAGAGGAGAGGATGATGCAGCAAAGTAGCGTAAGTATTTCCCTCAGTTTTTAAGAACCAAGGTATCAATCCAGTAGGAGGCCACGCACAAGTCCCTCGTACCTGCACAAAACAATAGCTCCTCGCAACCAACGCGATTAGGGGTTGTCAATCCCTTCACGATCACTTATGAGAGTGAGATCTGATAGAGATGATAAATAATATTTTTGGTATTTTTGGTATAGAGATGCAAAGTGAAAAGTAAAAGGCAAAGTAAAAACAAAGCAAGTATTAAAGTGATGGAGAATTGATATGATGAGAATAGACCCGGGGGCCATAGGTTTCATTAGTGGCTTCTCTCAAAAGCATAAATATTCTACGGTGGGTGAACAAATTACTGTTGAGCAATTGACAGAATTGAGCATAATTATGAGTATATCTAGGTATGATCATGTATATAGGCATCACGTCCGAGACAAGTAGACCGACTCCTGCCTGCATCTACTACTATTACTCCACCCATCGACCGCTATCCAGCATGCATCTAGAGTATTAAGTTAAAAACAGAGTAACACCTTAAGCAAGATGACATGATGTAGAGGAATAAATTCATGCAATATGATAAATACCCCATCTTGTTATCCTCGATGGCAACAATACAATCGTGCCTTGCAACCCTTTACATCCTTTGGTAAGGACACATAAGATTGAACCCAAAGCTAAGCACTTCTCCCATTGCAAGAACTACCAATCTAGTTGGCCAAACCAAGCGGATAACTCGAAGAGACTTGCAAAGATAACCAATCATACATAAAAGAATTCAGAGAAGATTCAAATATTATTCATAGATAATCTGGATCATAAACCCACAATTCATCGGTCTCAACAAACACACCGCAAAAAGAAGATTACATCGAATAGATCTCCACGAGAGAGGGGGAGAACATTGTATTGAGATACAAAAAGAGAGAAGAAGCCATCTAGCTACTAGCTATGGACCTGAAGGTCTGAAGTAAACTACTCACACTTCATCGGAGGGGCTATGGTGATGATGTAGAAGCCCTCCGTGGTGGATGCCCCCTCCGTGAGCTCGGAACAGGCCCCAAGATGGGATCTCGTGGATACAGGAAGTTGTGGCGGTGGAATTAGGTTTTGGCTCCTGTTACGATCGTTTGAAGTGCGTGGGTATATATAGGAGGAAGGAGTGCGTCGGTGGAGCAACAGGGGCCCACGAGGCAGGGTGCGCCCTAGGGGGCGCCCCACCCTCGTGACCGCCTCTTTGTTCCTAGGAGTAGGGTCCAACTCTCACGGATCACGTTCGGTGAGAAAATCACGTTCCGAAGGTTTCATTCCGTTTGGACTCTGTTTGATATTCCGTTTCTTGAAACACCGAAATAGGCAAAAACAACAATTACAGGCTGGGCCTCCGGTTAATAGGTTAGTCCCAAAAATAATATAAAAGTGGAAAATAAAGCCCAATAAAGTCCAAAACAGTAGATAAAGTAGCATGGAGCAATCAAAAATTATATATACGTTGGAGACGTATGAGCCGCCCTCCCCTTGCCACACCACGGATGGCTTGAAAAGCCTTTCCAGGAAGATGTTAGGTGGGACGGGGTCACGCTTAGTGCCAATGCGAGCAAGGATGTCCGCCGCCTGGTTACTTTCTCCGGCGATGTGATGAAATTCGAACCCCTCGAACCGAGTCGACATTTTTAGGACGACATTACGGTAAGCTGCCATCTTTGGATCTTTGGCATCGAAGTCTCCATTTATTTGAGATATTGCGAGGTTTGAGTACCCGCACACCTCCAGGCGTTGTATGCCTATGGATACGGCCATCCAAAGACCATGCAATAAGGCCTCGTATTCGGGTGCGTTGTTGGAGTCTGTGTATAATATTTGGAGCACATACTGGATGACATCTCCAGTGGGGGACGTTAACACGACGCCCGCTCCCAGCCCCGCCAACATTTTGGATCCGTCAAAATACAACGCAATTGGAATATGCGCCGTACTCTTTGGGGAGTTCGGCCTCTGTCCATTTGGCGACGAAGTCAGCCAGCACTTGGGATTTGATGGCTCGACGTGGCATGTATGTTATGTCAAATGGGAGTAGCTCTATGGCCCATTCGGCGATCCATCCCGTGGCATCGCAGTTGTTTATTATGTCATTGAGTGGGACTTCGGAAGCCACCGTGATTGAACACTCCTGGAAGTAGTGTCGTAGCTTTCGGGATGCCATGAAGACCGCGTATGCTATCTTCTGGTAATGGGGGTACCGGGATTTGCATGGTGTGAGGACAGTAGATACTTAGTATACTGGTTTTTGAAGTGGGAATTTGTGTCCGTCCTGCTCTCGTTCGACGACGAGCACGGTGCTCACCACCTGGTGTGTTGCCGATATGTATAGCAACATGGGTTCGCCAGCGTTTGGTGCGGCCAGGATTGGGTTGCTTGCTAGGAGGGCCTTTATTTCCTCCAGTCCCGTAGTCGCCTCGTCTGTCCATTCGAAGTTATCGGTGCGTCGTAAGAGGCGATAGAGTGGTAGTGCCTTTTCTCCTAATCTGGAGATAAAGCGACTTAAGGCTGCCACACAACCAGCTAGTTTTTGGACTTGTTTGAGGTCTGTTGGCGTAGCCAACTGTGACAGAGCTCGGATTTTAGCTGGATTTGCTTCTATTCCTCTACTGGAAACGATGAAGCCCAGCAGTTTTCCAGCGGGGACGCCGAAGACGCATTTTTACGGGTTGAGCTTAATGTCATACGCACAGAGGTTGTTGAATGTAAGATGTAAGTCGTCTATTAATGTTTCGACGTGCCTAGTTTTGATGGCGACATCATCGATGTAGGCTTCTACTATCTTGCCGATCTGCTTCTCCAGACATGTTTGAATCATGCGTTGGTATGTGGCGCCAGCGTTCTTGAGCCCGAAGGGCATGGTGTTGAAGCAGAATGGCCCGTATGGGGTAATAAATGCTGATGCAGCTTGATCGGACTCCTTCATTTTGATTTGATGGTATCTGGAATATGCATCGAGGAAACACAGTGAGTCGTGTCCCACGGTGGCATCAATGATTTGATCAATGCGGGGGAGGGGGAAGGTATCCTTCGGGCAAGCCTTGTTGAGGTCTTTGAAATCGACACACAGGCGCCAGGGTTTTTCCTTCTTTGGTACCATCACCAGGTTTGCTAGCCAGTCCGGATTTTTGATTTATCTAATGAATCCGGCCTCGATAAGCTTGGCCAGCTCCTCTCCCATGGCTTGTCGCTCGGGTTCGGAAAAGCTCTGCAGTGTTTGCCTGGCCGGTTTAAATCCCTTTAATATATTGAGGCTATGTTCGGCCAGCTTGCGTGGGATCCCTGGCATATCTGAAGGGTGCCAGGCAAATATATCCCACTTTTCGCACAGGAATTCTCATAGCGCGGCGTCAAGTGTTGGGTTCAGTTGCGCTCCGATAGATGCTGTCTTCTTGGGGTCCGATGGGTGGACCTGGAATTTGACTATTTCTTCTGCTGGTTTTAAGGAGGTGGATTTGGGGCGTTTGTCGAGGATCACATCGTCCCTGCCCACCGTGGAGCGTAGTGCGGTTACTTTTTCGGCTGCGAGGGCTTCGGATAACGCCTCAAGGGCGAGGGATGTTGTTTTGTTTTCAGCGCGGAGTGCTATGTCCGGATCACTGACGAGAGTGATTATACCGATTGGTCCGGGCATTTTGAGCTTCATATACCCGTAATGAGGTATAGCTTGGAAGCGTGTGAAAGCGTCCCGCCCCAACAGGGCGTGGTATCTATGGCGATTCCCAAAGCGGCGATGCGATCTAGGAGTTTGTTCAAGGACGAAAACTCTACCGGATCCATCCGCTTGGAGCGTTCGGAGTTGATGCGAAGGGGGTTTTCGATGGCCTGAGAGGTCATCGTCGGCTCAGCGGCCGAACGGGCGATCATAGTAAAGCCGCCCAGCCGGAGGGTTTGGCCTGGGGCCAGAACTCCCCCGGAGGTGATGTTGTCTTTAAGGACAAGGCGAGCCATCGAGCCTTTCGTCGACGTCATAGTGGAGCTCTCAATGAAAGCACCAATGTCGGTGTCAAAACCGGCGGATCTCGGGTAGGGGGTCCCGAACTATGCGTCTAAGGTCGATGGGTGCAGGAGACGGGGGACACGATGTTTACCCAGGTTCGGGCCCTCTCTACGGAGGTAATACCCTACTTCCTGCTTGATTGATCTTGATGATATGAGTATTACAAGAATTGATCTACCACGAGATCGTAATGGCTAAACCCTAGAAGTCTAGCCTATATGACTATGGTAATGAGTATATGCTTTCCGGACTACACCCTCCGGTTTATATAGACACCGGGGGGATCCAGGGTTACATGGGGTCGGTTACATAAGAAGGAATCTTCATAGTTGATCGCCAAGCTTGCCTTCCACGCCAAGGAGAGCCCAATCCGGACACGGGTAGAGTCTTCGGCCTTTATGTCTTCACAGCCCACCAGTCCGGCCCATGGATAACAGGCTGGACGCCCGAGGACCCCTTAGTCCAGGACTCCCTCAGGTAGGACAAAAGATGTCATGCAAGTTCTTTTCCATAAGCACGTATGACTATATACGGAATACATGCCTACATTATATTGATGAATTGGAGCTAGTTCTATGTCACTCTAGGTTATAACCGTTGCATGATGAATGCCATCTGACATAATTATCCATCATTGATCCATTGACTACGAGTTCGTTTCATATTGAGCTTTGCTAAGTTACTTTTCCGTTGCCGCTGTTACGATTGCTACAAAACTGCTACTGTTACTTTAGCCACCGTTACCGTTACTTCCATACTACTCCGCTGCTAAATACTTTGCTGCAGATATTAAGTCTTTCAGGTGTGGTTGAATTGACAACTCAGCTGCTAATACTCAAGAATATTATTTGGCTCCTGTTGTGTCGAATCAAGAAATTTGGGTTGAATACTCTACTCTCAAAAACTGTTGCGATTCCCTATACTTGTGGGTTATCAGTAATCGCATACAGTTCATCTATGTGAAGTGCATGCCGTCAATCGCAGACAAGTTGATCTGGTTGACTGTTTCTATTGTGTTGCCTCATCGCAAATAGTTCATCCATCTGAAGTGCATGCCCTAAATTGCACACACCTTCATCTGGCTGCCCTTTTTTGTTGTTCTGCCTAATCACACACAGTTCATCCTAGTGAACTGGATGCCGTATATCGCACACCCCTTCATTTGGCTCCATATTTCTGTTCTTCTACCTCATCGCAAACAGTTCATTGAGCTGAACCGTATGCCCCGCATCACACATGCAACTAAAATCTGAACCGTGTTTGATGTATCCGCCATCGCAAATGTTTTGCATATTTTTTACGGTTTTTTACATCACTGTTTGCGATTAATGCATCACACACAGTTTCGTCGAAGGTTCTCTAATTGTAGTGTCGCGTTAGCAGCATCCTGCAGTAGTGATCATGCAGAGCTTTCACGAGTACAAGATTTTGAATAACCGTTGTGTAGTTGAAGAAGTTCATGAGATATAGTGCATTCTAAAGGAACTTGGACTCCTTAAGTGAGATTTACCATGATAATTTGTGGTTGGGTACGATTGCAAAGCTACCTCTTGCATGGAGGAGTTACGCCACAACTCTTAAACATAAGAGAATCTGATAGCATCTCTCGATGTTGAGGAGAAATCTCAAGCTAAAGACACTAGTAAGAAAGGAGGCGAGGTTCAGCCTAGTGCTAATATGGTGCAGAGATACCCACATAACAAGAACAAAGGGAAGAACAAGCTTGTTCACAACAAGCCTATCAAGACTACTACCTTCAAAAAGAAGAAGATGAACAAGGCCGAGCTGGAGTACCATGCATGTGAAAAGCTCAAACACTTTTTCGAGGAATTCCTGATACGTCTCCAACGTATCTATTAACTTTTTATTGCTCCATGCTATTATATTATCTGTTTTGGATGTTTTATATGCATTAGTATGTTATTTATATTATTTTTTAGACTAACTTATTAACCAAGAGCCCAGTGCTAGTTTATGTTTTTCCATGTTTTTGAGTTTTACAGAAAAGGAATATCAAACGGAGTCCAAACAGAATAAAACTTTCGCGATGATTTTTGTTGGACCATAAGACATCCAAGGAACTTGGAGATGAAGTCAGAAGAGTCCACAGGGCTCCACAAGCCCTCAGGGTACACCCTAGGGGGGCGCCCCTAGCTTGTGGGCCCCTCGGGAGTCCACCGACCTCCCTCTCAGCTCTATAAATTCACAAATATTCCCAAAGGACCAGAAGCGTCCATCAAAATACTTTTCCGCCGCCGTAACCTTCTGTACCCATGAGATCCCATCTAGGGACCTTTTCCGGCACCCTGCTGGAGGGGGATCTGATCACGGAGGGCTTCTACATCAACTCTATTGCCCTTCGATGAAGCGTGAGTAGTTTACCACAGACCTACGGGTCCATAGCTAGTATCTAGATGGCTTCTACTCTCTCTTTTATCCTCAATACCATGTTCTCCTCGATTTTCTTGGAGATCTATCCGTTGTAATCTTGTTTTTCGGTGTGTTTGTCGAGATCCAATGAATTATGGATTTATGATCAGTTTATCTATGAATATTATTTGAATCTTCTCTGAATTCTTATATGCATGATTTGATATCTTTATATTTCTCTTCAAATTATTGGTTTGTTTCGGCCAACTAGATTGGTTTTTCTTGCAATGGGAGAGGTGCTTAGTTTTGGGTTCAATCTTGCGGTGATCTCACCCAGTGACAAAATAGGGGTAGTGAGACACATATTGTATTGTTGCCATCAAGGGTAAAAAGATGGGTTTTCATCATATTGCTTGAGTTTACCCCTCTACAACATGTCATCTTGCTTAAGGAGTTACTCAATTCTTATGAACTTGATACTCTAGATGCTTGTTGGATAGTGGTCGATGTGTGGAGTAATAGTAGTAGCTGCAGGCAGGAGTCGGTCTACTTGACACGAACGTGATGCCTAATATTCATAATCATTGCCTTGGATATCTTCATAACTTTGCGCTTTTCTATCAATTGCTCGACAGTAATTTGTTCACGCACCGTATTATTTTCCTTCAAGAGAGAAGCCTCTAGTGAAACCTATGGTGCCGGGTCTATTTTCCATCATATATTTTCATATCTAAACCAAAAAAAACCAAAAATATCTCACTTCATTTTATTTAATTTTTAGTAATTTTTTTATATCTATCTCTATGATATCTCACCTTTGCAAGTGACCGTGAAGGGATTGACAACCCCTTTATTGTGTTGGGTGCAAGTGTTTGATTTTTTGCACAGGTGCATAGATTGGAGACTTGATTGTATCTCCTACTGGATTGATACCTTGATTCTTAGCTGAGGGAAATACTTATCTCTACTTTGCTGCATCACCCTTTCCTCTTCAAGGGAAAAACCAACGCAAGCTCAAGAAGTAGCAGGAAGAATTTCTGGCGCCCTTGCCGGGGAGATCTACATCGAGCCTACCAAATACCCATCATAAACTCTCATATCTTGCATTACATTATTTTCCATTTGCCTCTCGTTTTCCTCTCCCCCACTTCTAAAATGTTTTCAAAAAATACAAAAAGATTTGCCTTTTTATTCGCCCTTCTTCCGTTCATCTTTTCGTTTGCTTTTTGGTTGCTCGTTTGCTAGATTGCTTGCCTTGTCATGATGACTGAAGATAATACCAAGTTGTGTGAATTTTCCAATACTAATAATGATTATTTTATTAGTACTCTGATTGCTCCCGCCACTAGTGCAGAATCTTATGAAATTAATGCCGCTTTGCTGAACCTTGTTATGAAAGATCAATTTTCCGGCCTTCCTAGTGAAGATGCCGCATCCCATCTAAATACTTTTGTTGAGTTTTGTGATATGCAAAAGAAGAAATATGTGGATAATGATATTGTTAAATTTAAGCTATTTCCATTCTCACTACGAGATCGTGCTAAAACATTGTTTTCATCTTTACCTAAAAATAATATTGATTCATGGAATAAGTGTAAAGATGCTTTTATTTCCAAGTATTTTCCTCCCACTAAGATCACCTCCCTTAGGAATGATATAATGAATTTTAAGCAACTTGACCATGAACATGTTGCACAATCTTGGGAGAGGATGAAATTGATGATAAGAGATTGCCCTATTCATGGTTTAAGTTTATGGATGATCATACAAAAAAATTATGCTGGATTGAATTTTGCATCTAGAAATATTTTAGATTCAGCCGCAGGATTTACTTTTATGGAAATCACATTAGGAGAAGCTACTAAACTCCTAGATAATATCATGGCTAATTACTCTCAATGGCATACCGAAAGATCCTCTACTAGTAAAAAAGTGCATGCGATTGAAGAAATTAATGTTTTGAGTGGAAAGAAATGATGAACTTATGAAATTGTTTGCTAGTAAGAGTGCTCCTATTGATCCTAATGATATGCCTTTGTCTACTTTGATTGACAATAATAATGAATCTATGGATGTGAATTTTGTTGGTAGGAACAATTTTGGTAGAAACGCGTATAGAGGTAATTTCAACCCTAGGTCATTTCCTAGTAATTACTCTAATAATTATTGTAATTCCTAAAACAATTCTTATGGAAATTATAATAAGATGCCCTCTGATCTTGAGAACAATATTAAATAATTTGTTAATTCCCAAAAAGTTTTCAATGCTATGGTTGAAGAAAAATTCCTCAAGATTGATGATTTGGCTAGGAATGTTGATAGAATTTCTCTTGAGATTGATTCTTTAAAGATTATATCTATGTCACCCAAGCATGATATTAATGAATCTCTAAAAACTATCAGAATTTCTATTGATGAGTGCAAGGAAAGAACTGCTAGGATGCGTGTTAAGCGAGATTGGTTTGTAAAAGCGTGTTCTTCTAGTTTTTGTGAAAATAATGGTGAAGATCTTAAAGTGATTGATGTGACTCCTATTGAATCTTTTCTTTATAATATAAATCTTAATAAAGGTGGGACTGGAGATGAGTCAACTTTACCTGAAAGGCGTCCTAATGATTCAGAGTTTATAGACCTTAATGCAAAAATTGATAAAAGTGGGATTGGAGGGGTCAAAACTTTAAGTAGCAATGAACCCACTCTTTTGGATTTCAAGGATTTTAATTTTGATATTTGTTCTTTGATAAATTATATCTCCTTGTTGGAATTCATTTTGAATTTTCCTCATGCTTATAATCAAAACAAAGCATTTACTAAACATATCATTGATGCTATGATGAAATCTTTTGAAGAAAAACTTGAGTTGGAAGTTTCTATCCCTAGAAAGTTTAATGATAAGTGGGAACCTACAATTAAGATTAAAATTAAGGATTATGAGTGCCACACTTTGTGTGATTTGGGTGCTAGCGTTTCCACGATTCCAAAAACTTTATGTGATTGTGCTAGGTTTCCGTGAATTTGATGATTGTTCTTTAAATTTTCATCTTGCGGATTCCACTATTAAAAGATCTGTGGGAAGGATTAATGATGTTCTTATTGTTGCAAATAGGAATTATGTGCCCATAGATTTTATTGTGCTTGATATAGATTGCAATCCTACATGTCCTATTATTCTTGGTAGACCTTTCCTTAGAACGATTGGTGCAATTATTGATATGAATGAAGGAAACATTAGATTTAAATTTCCGTTAAGGAATGGCATGGAACACTTTCCAAGAAAGAAAATTAAATTGCCATATGAATCTGTTATGAGAGCTACTTATGGATTGCATACCAAAGATGACAACACCTAGATCTATGCTTTATGCCTAGCTAGGGCGTTAAACAATAGCGCTTGTTGGGAGGCCACTCAATTTCTTTTTATGTTTTCTGTTTTTTGGTTTTGCTTTGCAATAAATAAACATTATTACCTCTGTAGTAATTGTATTTTGGTGTTTTAATTAGTGTTTGAGCCAAGTAAGACCTTTGGGATGGCTTAGGGTGATAGTTGATTTGATCTTGCTGAAAAACAGAAACTTTTGCGCCCAGTAAAATAATTTTCAATAATCACGGAAGCGTGGTAAAATCCTGATTTTTCTGCAAAAGATTGATATACAAATTGCCCAGGTTGTCCTAGTTTTTTAGTATTTTTGGATTTATAGAAGTATTCGAAGTTTCCAGATTACTACAGACTGTTCTGTTTTTGATAGATTCTGTTTTCTATGTGGTGTTTGCTTATTTGATGAATCTATGGGTAGTATCGGGGGGTATGAACCATGGAGAAGTTGGAATACAGTAGATATTACACCAATATAAATAAAGAATGAGTTCACAATAGTACCAAAAAGTGGTGATTTATTTTCTTATACTAACGGATCTCATGAGTTTTCTGTTGAGTTTTGTGTTGTGAAGTTTTCAAGTTTTAGGTAAAGATTTGATGGACTATGTAATAAGGAATGGCAAGATCCTAAGCTTGGGGATGCCCAAGGCACCCCAAGGAAATATTCAAGGACAACCAAGCATCTAATCTTGGGGATGCCCGGGATGGAATCCCCTCTTTTGTCTTTGTCTATCGGTAAATTTACTTGAGGCTATATTTTTATTCACCACATGATATGTGTTTTGCATGGAGTGTCTTGTATGATATGAGCCTTTGCTTTTTAGTTTTTCACAATCATCCTTGCTGTACACACCTTTTGGGAGGTACACGCATGAATTGTGAATTTATTAGAATACTCTATGTGCTTCACTTATATCCTTTGAGCTACGCAATTTGCTCTAGTGCTTCACTTATATCTTTTTAGAGCATGGCGGTGGCTTTATTTTATAGAAATTGTTGAACTCTCATGCTTCACTTATATTATTTTGAGAGTCTCTCTAAACAGTATGGTAATTTGCTTAGGTTATGAATTTAGTCCTAATATGATGGGTATCCAAGAGGGATATGATAAAAATATTCATATAAAGAGCATAGAATACTATGATAAGTTTGATTCCTTATGATTGTTTTGAAATATAAAGATGGTGATTAAAGTCATACTAGTGAGTGATTGTGGATTGGTAGAAATACTTGTGTTAAAGTTTGTGATTCCTGTAGCATGCATGTATGGTGAACCGTTATGTGATGAAGTTGGAGCATGATTTATTTATTGATTGTCTTCCTTATGAGTAGCGGTTGGGGATGAGCAATTGTCTTCTCCTACCAATCTATCCCCCTAGGAGTATGTGTGTTGTACTTTGTTTCGATACCTAATAAATTTTTGCAATAAGTATGTGATTTCTTTATGATTAATGTTGAGTCCATGGATTATACACACTCTCACCCTTCCACCATTGCTAGCCTCTCTAGTACCGCGCAACTTTCATCGGTGCATTAAACCCACCATTTACCCTTCCTCAAAATAACCACCATACCTACCTATTATGGCATTTCCATAGCCATTCCGAGATATATTGGCATGCAACTTCCACCGTTTCGTTTTTATTATGACACACACCATCATTGTCATATTTCTTTGCATGATCGTAAGATAGCTAGCATGTTGTTTTCATGGCTTGTCCATTTGTTCATGTCATTTTTACGCTAGATCATGGCACATCCCGGTACACCGCCAGAGGCATTCATATAGAGCCATATTTTGTTCTAAGTATCGAGTTGTAATTCTTGAGTTGTAAGTAAATAAAAGTGTGATGATCATCATTATTAGAGCATTGTCCCATATGAGGAAAGGATGATGGAAGCTACGATTCCCTCACAAGTTGGGATGAGTCTCCGGACTTTACGAAAATAAAAGAGGCCAAAGAAGCCCACCAAAAAATGAGAGAAAAGAGAGAAGGGGCAATGCTACTATCCGTTTTCCACACTTGTGCTTCAAAGTAGCACCATGATCTTCATGATAGAGAGTCTTCTATGTTGTCACTTTCATACACTAGTGGGAATTTTGCATTATAGAACTTGGCTTGTATATTCCAACGATGGGCTTCCTCAAATGCCCTAGGTTTTCTTGAGCAAACGAGTTGGATGCACAACCACTTAGTTTAGTTTTGAGCTTTCATAAACTTATAGCTCTAGTGCATCCATTGCATGGCAATCCCTACTCACTCACATTTATATATATATTGATGGGCATCTCCATAGCCCGTTAATATGCCTAGTTGATGTGAGACTATCTCCTTCTTTTTGTCTTCTCCACAACCACCATATTCTAGTCCACCTATAGTGCTATATCCATGGCTCACGCTCATGTATTGCGTGAAAGTTGAAAAGGTTTGAGAACATCAAAAGTATGAAACAATTGCTTGGCTTGTCATCGGGGTTGTGCATGATTTAATACTTTGTGTGATGAAGATGGAGCATAGCCAGACTATATGATTTCGTAGGGATAACTTTCTTGGGCCGTATTATTTTGAGAAGATACGATTGTTTTATTAGTATGCTTGAAGTATATTGTTTTTATGTCAATATTAAACTTTTGTTTTGAATCTTATGGATCTGAATATTAATGCCACAATAAATAAAATTACATGGATAAATATGTTAGGTAGCATTCCACATAAAAAATTTTGTTTTTATCATTTACCTACTCGAGGACGAGCAGGAATTAAGCTTGGGGATGCTTGATATGTCTCCAACGTATCTATAATTTTTTATTGTTCCATGCTATTATATTATCTATTTTGGATGTTTTATATGCATTAATATGCTATTTTATATTATTTTTGGTACTAACTTATTAACCCAGAGCCCAGTGCCAATTTCTGTTTTTTTTCCTTATTTTGGAGTTTTACAGAAAAGGGATATCAAATGGAGTCCAAACGGAATAAAACTTTCGCGATGTTTTTCTTGGACCAGAAGACATCCAAACTTGGAGGTGAAGTCAGAAGAGTCCCGAGGGCTCCAAAAGCCCTCAGGGCACACCCTAGGGGGGCCTGGCTTGTGGGCCCCTCGGGAGTCCACCAACCTCCCTCTCAGCTCTATAAATTCACAAATATTCCCAAATGACCAGAAGCATCCATTAAAATACTTTTCCGCCGCCGTAACCTTCTATACCTGTGAGATCCCATCTATGGACCTTTTTTGGCACCCTGCCGGAGGGGGATTTGATCATGGAGGGCTTCTACATCAACTCTATTGCCCTTTCGATTAAGCGTGAGTAGTTTACCACAGACCTACGGGTCCATACCTATTAGCTAGATGGCTTCTTCTCTCTCTTTGATCCTCAATACCATGTTCTCCTCGATGTTCTTGGAGATCTATCCGATGTAATCTTCTTTTGCGGTGTGTTTGTCGAGATCCGATGAATTGTGGATTTATGATCAGTTTATCTATGAATATTATTTGAATCTTCTCTGAATTCTTATATGCATGGTTTTATATCTTTGTATTTCTTTTCGAATTATTTGTTTGGTTTGGCCAACTAGATTGGTTTTTCTTGCAATGGGAGAGGTGCTTAGTTTTGGGTTCAATCTCGCGGTGATCTCACTCAGTGACAAAGTAGGGGTAGCGAGACACATATTGTATTGTTGCCATCAAAGGTAAAAACATGGGGTTTTCATCATATTGCTTGAGTTTATCCCTCTACATCATGTCATCTTGCTTAAGGCGTTACTCTGTTCTTATGAACTTAATACTCTAGATGCATGTTGGATAGCGGTCGATGTGTGGAGTAATAGTAGTAGATGCAGGCAGGAGTCGGTCTACTTGACACAAACGCGACGCCTATATTCATAATCATTGCCTTGGATATTGTCATAACTTTGCACTTTTCTATCAATTGCTCGACAGTAGTTGTTCACCCATCATATTATTTTCCTTCAAGAGAGAAGCCTCTTGTGAAACCTATGGCCCCCGGGTCTATTTTCCATCATAAATTTTTAGATCTATAAACCAAAAAACCCAAAAATATCTCGCTGCAATATTTACTTTTACTTTGTTTTTTCATTTTAGTAATATTTTATATCTATCTCTGTTAGATCTCACCTTTGCAGGTGACCATGAAGGGATTGACAACCCCTTTATCGCGTTGGGTGCAAGTATTTGATTGTTTGTGCAGGTGCATAGATTGGAGGCTTGCTTGTGTCTCCTACTGGATTGATACCTTGGTTCTTAACTGAGGGAAATACTTATCTCTACTTTGCTGCATCACCCTTTCCTCTTCAAGGGAAACACCAACGCAAGCTCAAGAAGTAGCAATTCCCAGAGCGTGCTCCAAGGATGTCGACATGGTAAGCAATGGCAATACTGATGGGTATGGTATTTTACCTATAGTTCTTTCAGTATTACAATCATCATCTTGGTGGATTGATTCAAGTGCTAACGTTCACATGTGTGCTGAAATCTCTTTGTTCACTTCTTATCAGGTCGCACGAGATTCTTTCATCCTAATTGGTAATGGGTCGCATGCTTCTGTTTGTGGAATTGGCATGATGGATCTAAAGTTCCCTTAGGGGAAGATCCTGCATCCAAGGAACGTGCAACATGTCCCTAATATGAACAAGTATCTTGTTAGCAACCCCCTTCTACGTAGAGATGGTTTTAAGGTAGTTTTAGAGTTGAATAAAATAAGTTTGTCAAGATATGGACAATTTATAGGATAAGTCTATGAGTGTGGAGGCTTGTTCCACCTTTCCCTTGTGGATTTATATATGAAATAAGTCAAAAAACCAAATTTGTGCTAGTATTAATGATGATACGAGTGTTTGACACCCTCGTTTATGTCACTTTAAATTTGGTTTAATGTCTCAGCTATCCAACATGAGCTTATTACTGAATTTCACTATTGCCAAACGTTCTAAGTGTCATAGTTGTGTGCAATCAAAGCAACCTTGGAGTCCACACACACGACAGCCGAGGAGAGAAACTTGTCACCTCTAGAACTCATACCTTCTGATCTTTGTGAGTTGAATGGTGTGTTGACAAAATGTGGAAAGAGATATTTCATGAAGCATTATTGGATCTAGTGTTGTTTAGACACGGGCTTAGATGTAGTGGGTTCTTGGGCCACTTCTTTACCTTTGTCAACCTTAGAATTGATTGATGATGTGACTAGATTTTGCTATGTTTATCTATTGCAAACTAAAGATGAAGCTTTATACTACTTAAAATCTATAAGGGTGAAGTTAAAAATCAATTAGAAAGAAAGATCAAGTGTCTTAGGTCAGATTGTTGTGGCCCGTACTTTGCCAAAATATTGGACGAATTCTATAAGGAACATGGTATTATTCGTGAGAGGATGCCTCCCTATTCTCCCCAATTAAACAGGGTTTCTGCGAGAAAAACCGCATGTTTACTGACTTGGTGAATGCCATGTTAGACACAGTTGGTTTATCTAATGCGGCGGGGGGGAGGCTTGATACGTCTCCAACTTATCTGTAATTTTTGATTGTTTTGTGCTATTATATTATCAATCTTGGACACTTTATATGCATTTTAATGCTATTTATATCATTTTTGTGTACTAACCTATTAACCCAGTGCCTAGTGCCAGTTGTTGTTTTCTGCTTGTTTTTGTTTTTCCAGAAAATCAGTACCAAATGGAGTCCAATCGCTATGAAACTTTTTGACGATTTTTTTTCTGGACAAAAGAGACTCCAGAAGCTTCAGGAGGAGTCCAAAGGACAAATGAAGAGACGACAAGGCACATGGCACGCCTAGGGGGCCGCACCCTAGTACCTTGTGGGCCCCATGTGGCTATGGCTGATCTAATTCCACTTCTATAATTTCTCAAATATTGGGAGACCCCCAGAGAGCCACCCGAAACACTTTTTCTGTCGCCGCAAGCTTTTGTTCTTACCTGATCCCATCAGCAGGCCTTTTTTGGTACTCTGCTGGAGGGGGAATCAATCACGGAGGGCTTCTACATCATCCTTGCTACCTTCCAATGTTGCATGAGTAGTTTACCATAGACCTACGGGTCCATAGCTAGTAGCTGGATGGCTTCTTCTCTCTCTTTGATCTTAGATACAATGTTCTCCTCGATCTTCTTGGAGTTCTATCCGATGTAATCTTCTTTTGCAGTGTGTTTGTTGGGATCCAATGAATTGTGGGTTTATGATCCGATTACTCAATAAAAGTAATTGAGTCTTTTCTGAACTTTATTATGCATGATTTTTATAGCTTTGTATTTCTCTCCAATCTATCTGTTTTGTTTGGCCAACTAGAATGATTTATCTTTAGAGGGGGAGGTGCTTTGTGATGGGTTCATTCTTGTGGTGTCCTCGCCCAGTGATAGTAAGGTTAGCGAGGCATGTATTGTGTTGTAGGCATTAAGGGTAAAATGACGGGGTTTATTCATATTGATTGGGTTTACTTTGTCTACATCATGTCATCTTGCTTAAAGTGTTACTCTGTTTGTCATGAACTTAATACCATAAATGCATGCTGGATAGCGGTTGATTGGTGGAGTAATAGTAGTAGATGCAGGCAGGAGTCGGTCTACTTGTCATGGACATGATGCCTGTATACATGATCATTGCCATGAATATGTCATAACTATGCGCTTTTCTATCAGTTGCCCAATAGTAATTTGTTCACCCACCATATGCTATGTGCTCGAAAGAGAAGCCTCTAGTGAAACTATGGCCCCCAGGTCTACTTTTAACATTTTATAAAACCCAAAAATACTTTTCTACAATTTATTTACTTTTGTTTTACTTCTCTTTTTATCTATCTATCACTAACCGAATTAATCCTTGCAAGTAACGAGTTCAAGGGGATGGACAACCCTCTTGACCGCATTGGGTGCAAGTATTTGCTTTTGTGTGTGTAGGTGCTGCTAAGGGGAGTTTGCTCGGTACGATAACCTTGATTCTCACTCAGGGAATACTTATCTCTACTGTACTGCTTCACCCCTCCTCTTCGGGGGAAATCCCATGGCAGTTTACAAGTAGCAACGCTTTGTTGACTTCATGTCACATCCTGAATAGAGTTCCCAACAAGAACAAAGATAAAGCCCCTTGTCGGTGTACAAAAGTAGGGGCTCTCCTTTTTGCCCCTCTACTTGTGCACGGGCAGTCAGACCCTTTTGCAGCCACACTTAGCGAGGCAAGGGAGGGAGCGAAGCCTGAGAACACGAGGCAGCGCCCGACTACAAGCACAAGACGGGCAAAACAATGCCAAGGCCAGAGACACAAAGAGCAAGAGGGCGAAGCGGACTCCCACGGCAAGACCCTTGCTGGGGCGGCCTCCGCGGCCCCGGCAAGAGCCTTGCCGGGGCAACTTGCCCAACGCCAGCAGAGCGGGCCACCCTTGAGCCCAAGGGTTCTAGATGCCAACAACCACATTGGAACCAAGGCTCGGGAGGCACCTCCGTGGTGGCATGCATATCTTTGTCAAGATCATAAACACACAAGATCAGATGAGGACCAGAAGAGGATGACCCTCGGTGTGATCCTTGCCGAGGAGATCCACGAGACCCCCGGCAAAACTCTTGCCGGGGACGACCGTGACGCCACGGCAAGACCACTTGTCGGGGCCCCAGCAAGACCCTTATCGAGGACACCCGCGGGGCCGCAGCCAGACCCACATCTGCTAAGGCTCCACCGCCGTTCCCATGCAGCTGCCAGCCCAACCAGCTGGGCAGGCACCTGCGTGGCGACATGCGGCTTCCAGGCCAACTCAGCAAACACCTGCGTGGCGGCATGCAGATCTTCGTGAAGACCCTACCACCACGCCATCTCAGCAGCCTACCAGCCTACGTGGCGATGCATGCCTCATTGGCCTGGACGCGTGTCGGAGAAAGACGGAGCGGCGATGGACGGGACGGGCCTCGCTGCCGCCCCTGATAAAGCAACGGGACACCTAAGAGCGCATTTAATGTGTCTTGTCGCGTAATGACAGGCGATAAGCTTGTGTACTGTAGACCTTCCCACCTCCTGTGTGCCACTGTGGCGACCCCTTTTGTCTATAAAAGGAGGCCCGAGGCGTCCAGGAGAGGGATTCGGATCTTTTGGAATAGACATGCACCGTAGCTAGTTCAAGAACTCAAGAACACTCAAATACACACCAAAGCAGGACTAGGGTTTTACGCATCCTCGCGGCCCGAACCTGGGTAAACGATCTTTGTGCTGGCTCCTGACCTGCTCTTTGCACGACCCCGCGCCCGCCAACTGTAGAAGGGATCCCAGTGATCCCATATGTGTCGTTTCCACCGGCACTGTTTATGCGGAGTGGATTGGGAGAAAACCATCACTTTCTTATTTGCGCACTTGGGGATGATTGGCAAAAGTAAACGTTCCCATCTATAAGAAAGACAAACTTAGCCCAAAGACAGTGGATTGTGTCTTTCTAGGTTATGCTCAAGGGAGCATTGACAATAGATTTTTAGTAAATCTGAGGTGCCTGATATGCATGTTGATATTTTAATGGAATCTCGCGATTGAGGGAGTCCTGGATTAGGGGGTCCTTGGGTGTCCGGGCTATTTGATATGGGCCGGACTAATGGGCCATGAAGGTACAAAGCGGAAGACTTTTTCCCGTGTCCGGGTAGGACTCCCTATGCGTGGATGGCAAGATTGGTGTCCGGATATGTAATTTCCTTCCTCTACAAACCGACTATGTACAACCCTAGGCCCCTCGGGCGTGTATATAAACTGGAGGGTTTAGTCCGTAGAGGCTATCAAAATTCTCATAGGCTAGACATCTAGGGTTTAGCCATTACGATCTCGAGGTAGATCAACTCTTGTAACCCCTATACTCATCAAATACAATAAAGCAGGACATAGGGTTTTACCACCATTAAGAGGGCCCGAACCTGGGTAAACACTGTGTTCCTTTTGTCCCTTGTTACCCTCGATCCTCAGACACATAGTTCGGGACCCCCTACCCAAAATATGCCGGTTTTGACACCAACATTGGTGCTGTTCATTGAGAGTTCCACTATGTCGTCGGCAGAAGGTTCGATGGCTCGTTCGATCATCTACAACAATGCTATTTCTGCGGAAACTTTCCTCCCTGGTCAACTTTTCGTGTTTGGCGGCTTCGCTCTACATGCCAATTCAATTGGCCACCTTGAACAGATCGACAGCTACGCGCCCGGTCACTAGATTAGGTTCGGAAGCCTGAATTATATCGCCGATATCCAAGGAGACTTGATCTTCGAAGGGTTCTCATCCTCGACCGCCGCTCCTCATCCACATGAAGGAAGCCCGTCAGATCCACCACCAGGCTCCGTTCAAGGATAAACTATCGTTCCTGCCCTGGCCTTAGATCCAGGGCGGACCACCCAGTCCAAAGACGGGAGTGTGAACCCCGCCGGACCCTCTCCTACTATGGAGCTCCCTACGGAGACTCAGAGGTAACCATATTATCGGCAGTCCTGGAATCAAACAGGGCTCTCCCTGTCATCGGCAAGCCGGACTCACCTCAGGATGTTAACTATGAACTCCTGAGGCCTGCATCCATTGAGCACGGTCAAGCAACAATCTCCAGACCCAGCTCAGCAGACCCTCAGTCACCCGTCCAGTTATCGCTGCTAAATGAGGCTTTGGACCTAATGCGGCCTCTCGTTATCACAGAAGTGTCACTTCCAAACTACGCCCAGCTTGAACAAGGGGCTGAGCGCGGGGAATTTTGCGTCCCACCCACCACCCACTTAATAGCCACTGTCGAAGACTTGACTGACATGCTAGACTATGCCTCCGAAGACATCGATGGTATGGACGATGATGCTGGAGCTGAACCCGGCCAAAACCCGCCTATCACTGGGCGTTCGACGACCACTTCTACTTACGATGTGTACATGGTGGATACCCCCGAAAAGAAGGATGAAAACAACGCTCAAGACCCAATTAAGGACAAGCCTGTCGAGGCACCACTGAAACACCGACGTCAGCAGCGCCGCTCACAATCGTGTCGTGAAAAGGAAAGCAATACCGGCACCGGAGACAATGACACTCCAGAAAATGCCGAAGAATCCGACCACCCCGTCGAGCCTGCTGATGAGCCGGATGAGTGGGAGGATGGACAAGTCAATCCGGATGAACTTGCTGAGCACTAGGATTCGGAAGATAGTAACTATCTACCGGCCTCCGAGGAGGATGTCATCCTTGGCAACGAAGATTTCATCGTGCCAGAGGAACCCCTCGAGAAAGAGCACTTCAAGCGGCAGCTCATCGCCACTGCAAGGAGCCCCAAAAGAAACAACAATAGCTTCAAGCCGAACAGGATACGCTCAATGACAAATGGACCAAGGTCACTGCTCTTTGAAGAATCTGACGAGCGCCCTCTGAAAACTACGAAGCATAGGCTACTACCACAATTTGACAACGAGGCCTGAGGGAGTCCCGGACTAGGGGGTGTCCGGATAGCCGGACTATCGTCATGGCCGGACTCCAAGACTATGAAGATACAAGATTGAAGACTTCGTCCGTGTCCGGATGGGACTTTCCTTGGCGTGGAAGGCAAGCTTGGCGATCTGGATATGTAGATCTCCTACCATTGTAACCGACTCTGTAACCCTAACCTATCCGGTATCTATATAAACTGGAGGGTTTTAGTCCGTGGGGCGAACAACAATCATACCATAGGCTAGCTTCTAGGGTTTAGCCTCCTTGATCTCGTGGTAGATCTACTCTTGTACTACCCATATCATCAATATTAATCAAGCAGGGTAGGGTATTACCTCCATCGAGAGGGCCCGAACCTGGGTAAAAACATCGTGTCCCTTGTCTCCTGTTACCATCCGCCTAGGCGCACGCGGGACCCCTACCCGAGAACCGCTAGTTTTGACACGACATTGGTGCTTTCATTGAGAGTTCCTCTGTGCGTCGCCATCGGTAGGATGCCTCATCTCGTCTTTAAAGGCGATACCATCGCCAAAGAAGCCTTGGCCATTGGTGGACTCTTGACTAGGCGGTTTCTCATGACCGCTAGTTCGGCGTCGCGATGATGACCTCTCGAGTCATCGAAACCAAACTCCATGTCGTTCGAACTTGTCGAATAGTTAGATCGATCGAGCTCTCCTCTGTAAATGAGCTCTTGGATCGCATCGCCACAGGAGTCGCCACAGATTACGACCGGATCGGACCTAAAACCGATCTGAGAGAGATCAACTCTCCCCAGGCTACCCATGATGTTGCTGTGATAGAGGAGCAGCGCGCGACTCTTCTCCTATCTTAAGGACTAGCTACGCCCGGATTCCTGATCCCTCCATGCTGGATTCCTGCGGAGGGACGGATGTCGATCAAGCCCCGAACTTAAAGTCAGACGGCGGGTCGGACTCGTTGGATAGCACTCAAAAATCCAAGCTTCCGAGTTCGGAAACTTCCCGGCCCTTGAGTCTTAAATTGGACGGGGTTCCAGATTTAGTGCCACCCGCCCACCCAAACATTAGCGATCTCTCTCAAATTCGGCAAGAGCCCGCCGAAACAATACATCATTACTGGGCCAGATTCCTCCTGGTTATGAACATGATAAAGGACTGCCGAAAGGAGGACGCAATACCAATCTTCTGGAATAATTGCACGGACAAGGGAATCCTAAACGCCATAAGTCATCGCGAAATCACACGCTTTTCTGACTTGGTGACCATCATACAAAAGTACTGTGCGATGGAGAGCGCCTGGAAAACCGAAAGTAAATTTTGGGATAATCCGGCCCCGAATACATCCCTAGTCCGGAACAAAAGGGTGCATCATTATCAAGCACAGGTTGAATACCAAAAACCAAAACCCCTAAAAGTGCGGAACCGTCTTGGAGGGTTGGCTAAGCGGACCTGCAAAATTCATAGCACGAGGGCGCCACTCCAACTCATAGCCTTTGAGCATATTGGATACTACGGCAGGTGGCCAAAAGTGGCGAAGAGCTTCTAGCTTCAGAATCCCAGCCCAGCAACACCAGTACGGTGTTAACAGTCTTCGAGACTTTCGCATCAAATAACATGCGAAACGACAACTCCATAACCTTGCGGAATCTACCAAGTAGCAACAATAAATCCATGGGTGACACAGCTATTACCTTCAATGCCGGTGGCGAACCTAAATTCCGAACTGCTCGGGCACCAGCCGCATTGGTCCTCAGCCCAATAGTAGACGGCTTTCGCCTTACTAAGGTACTCATGGATGGCGGCAGCAGACTAAACCTCATCTATGAGGAAACCCTACGAAAAATGGAAATAGATGGAACCGCATTGAGCGAAGCAGCACAACCTTTAGAGGAATAATCCCCAGCCGGAAGCATGCTGCACAGGAAAAATCACGCTGGGGCGTAGTGTTATTTCATGGACAATTACAGGTCCGAGGAGGTCACATCTCAAGTGGCCCCGTTCTACAGCGGATACCATGCTTTATTAGGACCGAGAGGCATTCACAATTTTTCAAGCTATACCCCATTATGGGTACATGAAGCTTAAAATGCCCGGTCCCAACGGAATCATCACTCTCGCTAGTGATCCGAACATAGCACTCCGCGTCGAAAATAAGACGGCCGCACTATCCCTCGAGGCACTATCCGAAGCCCTAGTGGCCGAGGAACTCACCGCGATGCGCTCCATGGTGAACAGGGACGATGTGGTACTTGATAAAAGATCCAAGTCCACCTCTTTTAAACCAGCGGACGAAATAGCAAATTCCAAGTCCACCCAACGGACCCTGCAAAGATAGCCTCCATCGGGGCACAATTAAACCCCGGTGTAGACGCCGCACTACGAGAATTTCTACAAGAAAACTGGGACATCTTTGCCTGGCACCCTTCAGACATGCCAGGAATCCCACGTCAACTGGCTGAGCACAGCCTAAACATCCTAAAAGGATTCAAGCCGGTCAAACAGGCTCTTCGGCACTCTTCCGAACCCAAGAGACAGGCCATGGGAGAGGAGCTAGCCAAACTTTTGGAGGCCGGATTCATCAGAGATATAAAACATCCGGACTGGCTAGCAAACCTGGTGATGGTACCAAAGAAGGATAAATCCTGGCGCCTATGTGTTGATTTCAAAGACCTTAATAAGGCTTGCCCAAAGGATCCCTTCCCCTCCTCGAATTTATCAAATCATTGGCGCTTCTGAGAGGGACATGACTCATTGTGCTTCCTCGACGCGTACTCCGGCTACCACCAAATCAAGATGGCGGAGCGAGAACAAGCTACAACAGCATTCATCACTCCATACGGCCCGTTCGCTTCAACACAATGCCCTTTGGGCTCAAAAGCCGGCGCAACATATCAGCGCATGATTTAGACATGTCCGCAAACCAGATCGGCAAAACAAAGGAAGCATATGTAGATGGCGTGGTCGTCAAAACCAAGCACGTCGAAACTCTAGTAGGCGACTTGAGGCTCACATTCGACAATCTTGAAAATATGACATCAAGCTCAATCCGGAAAAATCGTCTTGGCGTTCGGCCGAAAGCTCTGGGCTTCATTGTGTCCGTGAGAGGAATTGAAGCAAACCCAGCCAAGATTCGAGCTCTGTCACAATTGGATATTCAAAGACCTCAAGCAAATACAAAATTGGCGGGATGCGTGCGGCTCTAAGCTGCTTTATCTCCCGTTTAGGAGAAAAGGCATTACCTCTTTACCGCCTCCTCCGCCGCACGAACACTTGAGTGGGCGGATGCCGCCACGGCGGACTCGAAGAAATAAAGGCCATTTTGGCAACAAATCCGGTCCTGGCCGCGCCCAATGTTGGCGAACAAATGCTATTATACATCGCCGCAACACATCAAGTTGTCAGCGCGGTGCTCGTCGTCGAACGAGAAACGGATGGACACCGGTTCCCTATTCAAAAACCGGTTTATTATGTGTCCACTGTCCTAACTCCATGCAAGTCCCGGTACCCACACTATCAAAAGATAGCATACGCGGTGTTCATGGCATCCCGGAAGCTGCGACACTACTTTCAAGAGTGTTCGATAACGGTAGCCTCCGAACTACCTCTTAATGACATTATAAACAACCGCGACGCGACGGGCCGGATTGCTAAATGGGCCATAGAGCTCCTCCCATTCGACATAACTTATAAGCCACGACGAGCTATTAAGTCGCAGGTTTTGGCCGACTTCGTGGCCGAATGGAGGGAAGCCGAACTCCCTAAAGAGTACGGCGCATACTCCAATTGGATTATGCACTTTGACGGCTCCAAAATGTTGGTTGGCCTGGGGGCTGGCGTTGTCCTGACGTCCCCAATTGGGGACACAGTCCAATACATCCTTCAGATAATGTATACGGACTCCAACAACGCAGCCGAATACGAGGCCCTCTTGCACGGCCTCCGGATGGCAGTCTCCATGGGCATTAAACGCCTAGAGGTGCGCGGGGATTCAAACCTCGCAATATCCCAAATAAACGGAGACTTTGATGCCAAAGATCCGAAAATGGCAGCATACCGCAATGCGGTCCTACAAATGTCAGCACGGTTTGAAGGGCTCGAATTTCATCATATAGCCCGGGATAACAACCAGGCGGCGGATATATTGGCGCGCATCGGTGCAAAACGCAATGCCGTCCCACCCAATATCTTTTTGGAATGGCTGTTCAAGCCATCTGTACTATGGGAAGGGGAGTCCGGCAATAACAATCCGGACCCAACCACACCGCCTGACGCCGAACACTCTGACACAACCGGAGGCTCCGTCCCCGAGATAACACCCTCTGCTCACGAAATAATGGCGGTTATCGCCCCGTGGCCGGAACCATTCCTAGCCTACCTAACTAGGCAGGAACTCCCCGAAGACCAAAATGAGGCTCGCTGCATAGTACGGCGCTCTAAAGCCTATAAAGTCCATGAGGGAGAGCTTTATAAGAAAAGCACTATCGGAGTCCTTCAAAGGTGCATCTCCGAAGATGAAGGGCGAAACCTCCTGGCTAAAATTCATGCCGGACTGGGTGGGCACCACGCCGCAGCCCGGGCCCTTGTAGGCAAGGCCTTCCGTACATGATTTTATTGGCCGACGGCCCGGGCGAACCGCAAGACTTAGTCCAACGATCGTCGGTTGCCAGCTTTTGCTAACCAAAGCCACATGCCACCCACCGCCCTTAAAACTATACCCATCACCGGCCGTTCGCGATGCAGGGGCTTGACATGGTTGGACCCCTCAAGGAGGAACCCACAAGCAAAAATACCTATTGGTCATGGTGGATAAATTCACCAAATGGATAGAGGCCAAACCGGTTAAAATGGTCGAATCCGGACCAGTGATAGACTTCATATCAGGGGTAGTGCACCGTTACGGTGTCCCCACATATCATCACGATAATGGCACCAACTTCACGGCCGATGAGGTCAAATCATGGTGCAAAACATGGGCATCAAGCTCGATTACGCCTCGATCTATCTCCCTCAAACCAACGGCCAAGTTGAGCGGGCAAATGGTCTAATAATGGCGGCATTAAACCCGGACTAGTGCGGTCCCTCAAGGAATCTAACACGCCTTTGGGTTGAGGAGCTCGACTCCGTACTACGGGGCTGCGGACCACGCCGAATCGTACTACGGATTCACACCATTCTTCATGGTGTACGGCGCAGAGGCAGTCTTGCCCTGTGACATAATACATGACTCACCTCAAGTGCGCATGTACGAAGAAAGAGAAGCCGAGCTTGATCGGTAGGACAGGTTGGACGCATTGGAGGAGGAGCGCGACGTGGCAAAAGACCGTTCCGCATTCTATCAACAGCAGGCTCGAAGATATCAGAGCAGGGAAGTACGGGCCAAAGCTTATAACGTTGGCGAACTAGTTCTACGCCTGCCGGACAAGAAAAAGGAAAAACTCAAGCCCAAATGGGAAGGTCCCTTCATCATCGACCAGGTCTGACCGGCGAGCATACCGTCTGTGAAACACATCGGATAGCCGACTCGAGCGAACCCATGGAGCGCAGCCGTCTCTGAAGATTCTACGCTGAGTGCGGACTCAAGTTCGTCTCCTTCCTCCGTACACATTCTTTATTTTTGCTTTTGCTGTCCTCTATTTCTCTCCTTCCCCTTCTTCTTCTTGTAGCCTCTAGAGGCTCGTTTGCGCTTTTTTCGCACAAACTTGGCGCGCTGTCGCGCTCATTATACAGGGGGCTTCTTTATGAAGCTTATTTATCTGAACTTTCATGCCCAACACATGCGTTAAACTTCCGCATGTGCCTTTTATTCACCATTATATGGATCGATATGACTTAAGTTTTGGCCAAGCTGGGTTGCTGGCTCTGTGTGCTTACCCCTCGCTCCCGATTGTTCGGCTAGGAGGTAAAGGAGCACCTCTGCGATTATTCTTGCGGATCAGCCGGATGTGTACCTCGGTGGGTGAAGCCGAAAGCTAAGCGTTCTTAAGGGAATATTCGGTCGGTTAACTGAAAGATGATTTTTAACTATTTACACATCTGCCCCCAGATGATTTTCTCCTTTTATATAGCAGCTTTGACATGCACTTTAGGGCATGCATCCCAACGAAAGGAACCCTTAACGGAACTATTCTCCCTGGAAGATGTTTCTTACTACCCATGTAATATAACATAACTAGTTGGGCACTTGTCTGATACAGCAACAATGACCCCTACGCCTGGTCTCCATGCATACCACGGTTTTTATATAACCACGAAGGTATTCGGACACACTCCAGACTATTAGGTCCGGAGGTCGAAGCGAAAAGGTCCGCTATGACAAACGATCTACAATCCGGCTAGAAGACATTCTTTCATGTCATATTTTTACATAGTCAACTCGACTCATTGTATTCCTCCTCAATGTCATCTAATAGGCTATCTAATTTACAATCTTGCTGGGAATACTTGTCGGCCAATTCTACTTGGCCGTACACTAAGCTTACAGGGATCTCCATCCCATCCAGCCCCACAGGTCCGACCTCGGCCATGTGGTTTGGGTCAGCCTTTGTGTACTGCGTCTTCACCATGGCCCAGCCTCCTGGCGCCTTGACGGCAGGCCGATATCTTCCATAGCCGGAGCGCCGCCGTGCTCCTTGAAGCCGCTCCGCCAGCTCCCAAGGCCTTCGGGCGGGGAGATAGATAGCCACAAGGCTTGGCCGATGCCTTTCATCACCTGCCGAACTTCGTTCGTGCGGTGGCCATAATCGGGAAGAAGATCACCAAGAACTGGGCATCTCCTCCTCGGGACGACACTGTGAGCAAACCTACAAACATGTTTATGTTAGTGGCCTTCCTTGCGAACTCTTTTCAAAGTTCGCTCAAGCACTTACTTGAAAATGCCGCGACGGCCGCCGATTCTCCTTCTGAGTCAGCTAACCGGGCACGAGCGTCCTTTAGTTCCTCACCCAGCTTGGTGTTGGCGTCTTGGAGGTTATTCTTCTCCTGCCGCACCCTTGTAAGCACACTCTCGCCGGCCTTTAACCGACGTAAGAGTTGTTGCTTCTCCGGATCTAGTCCGGCGCCATCTGCAATGTTTTTGTCGATTTACACACCGCCGCACTTCATAAATTATTTATCTTCAAGCGTATATTACGGAGGGGTCTCAGACTTCCCTAGCGGCTAGTACGGCCTCAAGTTGGGCCCTGCACTCTTCCAGCTCCTGGGACAGTCGGGTATTCTTTTCTGTAAGATCCTGCATAACAAAATGATCCTTAAATCAGTTATCCTAACTATTTTAAGTCTCGGAGACTCTTGGCATATATAATCACAAATTTCCTTACCCGTATGTCCTTCACATACTGCTCCGTGGCTCGCTAGACCATCTTGGCTGCACGCAGGTGCGATCTCCCGAATCAAAGGCATTCAAGGCCTCTTGGGAGAAACACGCGTCACGAAGAACTGTCCGGCGGCGCCTATGACTCAAGGCGCTCTCCACCTCGGAGTTGGTGGCGGACAACCTGTCGGCATCCTCTGTTGGAGGAGCATCCGACGCACGTCTCGTGCTCGCCTCAGCCTCTGGACCCCGCTTTGAAGCTTGTCCGGTGAAGGTTCGATCGACAGCCTCTCCGGACTCAGTCCGACGAGCGCTCTTTTTCCTGAAAAGAGCATCAGCGTTAGTACGCCTTCCAGGAACCAATCTTGGGAGTACGGTAACATGCCATACCGTTGCGGTGGAGTTTCGATCCGGACCGCACTTCTTTTTAACTCATGCGGTCAGCGCGCTGCCTTGTTGGCCAGCCGCCCGAGCTCGACTTCCGCCTCGAAGGTACCCCCTGCGAAACACCATTGGTATACGGTGATAAAAAATAAGCATAAATGGGTCATTATCAGGGTTTTGGGATCTTGGTCTCAGTTACCTGTGGGGCTGGAAGTATTCCGGGGTAATCGGCCGTAATGGCTACCAAAGCATTGTCGATGCTAAGTTGGTAGAACACCCCGTCGATCAACTCCACCGTTATATCCGGATCCTCTTCGGAGATCGGATCGAGGGATCGCTCCGGATCCTCGGGTTGTGGGGGCGGGCTGTGTATCTTCTCCACAGTCCGGCGCAGTTCCTGTGCAAAAACCATGAAATGAGATATTTAACTACGGGAATATGGATCGGACAGGTCACAAGGATGTTTGCTTACCCAGCTTCGAGGATTATTCGAAGAAAACTCCTTCAGTGGGTTGACACGGAGGAAATCCTCCTCCTCTCCTTTGTACATGGCAGACAAGATCTTCACCAGTTCGGTGACTGATCCTGGCCCTTTGCGGCAATGGCGGGTGGCATCGTCCTCCCTGTTGAAGTCCCACATGGGGTGGCCCCTATATTGGAGCGGCTGCACTCCCCTCATAATGCAGATTGCCATGACTCCTGTCATGGTCAGTCCGGCATGAGCCAGTAACCTTATTCGGCTCATCAAATAACGGACATCCCGGTCATCTTCTCTCCGGGGGCTCCGAGGGCGCCAGCTTAGGCGCTTCTTCAGAGGAGCATTGCTGAACTCTGGAAGGCCGATCCGAACAGGATCCGGCAGCGGGACGTCCTCCATGTAAAACCATTCCGAAGGCCAGTCTTCGGACGCCTTCTCTGGGGTTCCGGACAGGTATCCGTTCCCGGTGATGCGCCATAGCTCAGCTCCGCCCACTTGATATATTGACCCCTCATGAGAAGGGGGAACTAGGCAGAATATTCTCTTCCACAGCCCGAAATGAGCCTCGACGCCCAGGAACAGTTCGCAAAGGGCCACGAAGCCCGCGATGTGCAAGATGGAGGCAGGAGTAAGATGGTGTAGTTGGAGGCCGTAGAACTCCAAGAGCCCCCGGAGAAATGGATGGATTGGAAATCCTTGTCCTCTTACTAGATAAGAGATGAAGCACACCCGCTCTCCTTTAGAGGGATCAGGGACGCTCTCCGCTTGCTTTCCGCCCTTGTAGGTGGCAAGTCCGGCTCGAACCGGAACCATGAAGGCCGGAGGGAGAAATCCCTTGGCTTGGAGTATAACTAGCTCGCTATGCGGGACTGAGCATCTCTCCCAATTTCCTGGCTGGGGGCTGGGAGCACGAGAGGAGGAGCCGCGTCGACTGTCCATAATGGAATGGGCTTTGGTCAGAGGCGCTCCAATGAAAGCTTGCAAAGGGGGGATGGTGTGACTCAGATCTAGATCCTTGTCCCTTTTATAAGCGGATCCTTTGCACGGCTAGGGGGAATATTGTAAAAATACCCTGACTTTTCACATTCATTCAAACACGTGGAAGATGGCCATTATTGGGCGCAAGCCGAGGCGCAACATTTATCGAAGCGGACACTATTCGACAAGTATATGGAATTTGGAGAAGAACCCGCCTCATAATGCGAAGACAATCAACGCGGACTCATCGTCATTGAAGCCTGGTTAGGAGACTCTTGAGGAGTCCCGGACTAGGGGTGTCCGGATAGCGGACTATCATCACGGCGGACTCCAAGACTATGAAGATACAAGATTGAAGACTTCGTCCCGTGTCTGGATGGGACTTTCCTTGGCGTGGAAGGCAAGCTTGGCGATACGGATATGTAGATCTCCTACCATTGTAACCGACTCCGTGTGACCCTAACGTATCCGGTATCTATATAAACCGGAGGGTTTTAGTCCGTAGGACGAACAACAATCATACCATAGGCTAGCTTCTAGGGTTTAGCCTCTTTGATCTCGTGGTAGATCTACTCTTGTACTACCCATATCATCAATATTAATCAAGCAAGAGTAGGGTATTACCTCCATCGAGAGGGCCCGAACCCGGGTAAAAACATCGTGTCCCTTGTCTCCTGTTACCATCCGCCTAGACGCATAGTTCGGGACCCCCTACCCGAGATCCGCCGGTTTTGACACCGACAAGGCCCTTGAGCCAATACTGTCAAGATACAATCATGCTGGCGAACTAGACCGGCCACCACGTGGACGGGACAAAGCGGCCACTTATGCCGAACACCAGCCCGCGCCACCTCGCCGTCAAGGCAAATAGGCAGCAGCTCTGGGCTATACATATGACTTACGTCAGGACCCGGAAAATAGAGCCGGCCAGACTATAGATCAATCTACGGATCAAGGGGACGCACTCCAACATGAGACGGGGGCCATCAGGCTTGGCGTGATAAGCATAACCAAACTCGGGCCGAACATCGAACACGGATGTCATCCGAACTCCATCGTGACATTGCCCGATACAGAGGCGCCGCACACCCCTTGTGCTTTACCGATGAGGTAATGCAACACCAGTTTCTAGAAGGGTTTAAACCCGTAAACATTGAAGCATACGATGGAACGACAGATCCCGCTGTATGGATTGAAGATTTTCTTCTCCGTATTCACATAGCTCGAGGTGACGATCTCCACGCCATCAAATACGTCCCCCTAAAGCTAAAAGGACCAGCACAACAGTGGTTGAACAGCCTCCCAGAGAACTCTATTGGTAGCTGGGAAGACTTGGAGGATGCTTTTCGAGACAACTTCCAACGTACTTACGTCTGGCCACTGGACACCAATGACCTTAGTCACATAGTCCAGCAACCCGGAGAGTCAGATTGCAAACTCTGGACTCGGTTCTTAATTAAAAATAACCAAATCGTGGATTGTCCGGACACCGAAGCCTTAGCGGCCTTTAAACACAGTGTCCAGGACGAATGGCTCGCCCGACACCTCGGTCAGGAAAAGCCGAAGACTATGGAAGCTCTTACTGCACTTATGACCCAC
This sequence comes from Aegilops longissima, assembly GCA_021605205.1. Taxonomy (NCBI): domain Eukaryota; kingdom Viridiplantae; phylum Streptophyta; class Magnoliopsida; order Poales; family Poaceae; genus Aegilops; species Aegilops longissima. The sequence goes on from CM038679.1 coordinate 463,526,020, forward strand.
TTCTGCATAGGCGAGGATAGTTGGTTGGCTCGTAGAAGCAACAGTACGAGCGACGCTGGCACCTCCAAAGCCAGGGATGGCAATGGAAGACCACGACGTAATAAAAACGAGTGTCGGAACAACAATGAAGAAACTGAAGATATGGCGGTCAACGCTGGATTCAGTTGCTCTAAACCCGGTCAACGGAAGAAGCCATTCAAAGGACATAGAGACGGTCCGTCTAACTTGGATAAGATACTAGACAGGCCCTGCCAGATTCATGGCACCCCCGATAAGTGTGCCAACCACTCCAACAGAAACTGCTGGGTTTTCAAACATGTCGGTAAGTTAAATACCGAACACAAGGGGAAAGGGCCCCAAAGCAAGGACGATGATGAGCCCCACCCACCGAACACAGGGGGACGGAAGAAATTCCCCCTGAGGTTAAAACAATGAACATGATACATGTCACACATGTCCCCAAGAAGGAGCGCAAGCACGCACTATGGGACGTCTACGCTGTAGAGCCTATCGCCCCAAAATTCAACCCATGGTTGGCTTCTCCGATCACCTTCGATCACAGGTACCACCCAACTAGTATCCGTTATGGAGGTTTGGCAGCCCTAGTACTCGACCCAATGATTGATGGATACCATCTCACTCGAGTCCTTATGGACGGCGGCAGCAGTCTTAACCTGATTTATCAAGACACTGTCCGTAAGATGGGCATTGACCCATCAAGAATCAAGCCCAGTAACACTACCTTTAAAGGAGTGATTCCCGGCGTAGAGGCCCGCTGCACGGGCTCCTTAACATTGGAAGTAGTCTTCGGTTCGCTGTATAACTTCTGAAGCAAAGCCTTGATCTTCGACAGTGTCCCTTTTCGCAGTGGTAATCACGTGCTGCTTGGACGAACTGCTTTCGCTCGCTGCTATGCAGTCCCACACTATGATTACTTAAAGCTCAAAATGCCAGGACCGCGCGGCGTTATCACAATCATTGAAATATGGAACGCTCCCTCCGTACTGAGGAGCACACCGCGGCCCTTGTAGCCGAGGTACAAAATGGCCTCATCAAGCCGAACAATTCATCGGTCATCAAGACCCCTGACTCGGCCAAGCGATTCTGGACTACTCCGCATAACTACAGCTCGAAGGATCAAGATCTTGAATAGCAGTTTCGCCTTCGCCTATCGCCCCATAAAACCGTGGCATATGTACCGCTTGTTCATAATTACGCACTTAAAATACCTTGGGCAGCAACGGAGGCACACTGCAGAAAAAGGTCTATAGTTCGGCTTGACCCTATTTGGACCTTAACTTTTTCCTTTCTTCGTTTCTTTTTCTATTAATACAGGTTCAGTAAAAACCCACCTACCCTACGGTCATGCAAGGGCCCTTTCGAGGCCCCCCTTTCGCATAGACGACCATCAACTTCTCCTCTCAAAGGATTTTTCACCGAGGAGAAACGGTGCAGACGTGCGGCAGGGCACTACGGGGATCTTTAAAGACTACCTTTTACTTTAGGCCCTGTATAAAGATTCCTCTCGTGTATAAATTCTTGGCATGTCAAATAGCCTTGATGTTCATGGCATTATCTGTAATAGCACGTCTTGACGTATTAATCAGGGCACAAAGGAAGCGGCTGATCGACAACTTCTATTCAATATTTGTTTATTTTACCATCTGTCCTTGCTTCAGATTGCCACATATACTTTGGGCGGCCTAGACGTCGGGGGCTCTATCCGGCTTTTCATATTTTCACAAGTCCGAACACCCATAGGGTACTCTTCGGCGTCCCGAATATTGCGTTATATGCATCAGCTCTGAATCATGTCTTTGGTCTATAGTTGGGCTGCCCGGCTCCTATGCTTACCACCTTACGTTCCGCAAGTTCGGCTAAGGTAGAAAAGGGAGAACTACTGCGATTGTGTTTCTGGTTCGTCCGGTCAAATTCCTCAGTAGAGAAAGCCGAAAACTGACTGTAATGATATGGCGAGAGCTGGCCAGCGATTCGGCGACTTACTACAAATCATTAGTGATTTACTCCGTGTTATACGAAGGGCTGGTCTTCGCCTAGTCATGCGACAAAGGCACCCTAGTTCGGTTTGCCGCATACGCACCAGGGGCTAGTACTTAGCCCCACCGTCAAACTCCTATGGCTAAGTGAAAGTAATATAGCATTATAGTTTGATTCCCGGGTTCACTGCGCGGACACCGCCTTTACGGACCAAGACGTTGGACAAAGTGTGATCGTGCGCTATACCGAACACCTTCGTAGCATCTACGTGGGGGCTGAAGCCGACGACTGGCAAAATTTCAGAATTAAAATGGCCGCACAGGAGGAACATAACTCAGATTAAAGGCATAAATATATGACAGGCCTTGGTTCACACATCAAAGTTTTTACAGCCTGGATACATTTACTCAAATATAACGTCCTTTGAGCATTGGCCCTCTACTATTCGGGCACCCGCTAGGACATCTTCAAACTATCTTTCCGGCTTGCGGTGGTCCTTGCCTTTAGGCAGGCCCACAGTCGCCATGTCGGTGGCCTTCATCTTTGTCCAGTGCATATTGACACGGGCAAAGTCCATCCGCGCACCCTCTATGCACTCCGAACGCTTCACAACTTCAACTCGAGGCAGCGCATCGACGAGTCACCTCACCAAGCCGAAGTAGCTGCTAGGAATTGGTTCGGCTGGCGAAAGCTGGACTATGATATCCTTCATGGACAAGCCGAACATCCTATGCAGCTCTGATAGCTGCTTCATCTGGTTGTTCCGAAGCGTTGGATGCTCCCGCGCCAGGAACTGTGACCAGAACAGCTTCTCGGTTGAGTTCCCCTCTTGGGCTCGGAAGAACTGTGCGTCGTCGGTAGCACTCCTCGGAAGATCTGCAAAGGCGTCTAGAGAACTCCACAGTCGAGTGAGCAAGGAATATCTTTGGCCTCCAAATATACTCTGCAAGAGAAAGGGCTTACCAGCTGCTACCTGTTCGGCCTGCCGGATCTCGTCACGAGCACTCCGGGACTCGATCCGTGCCTCTTTAGCCTCCTGGAGGGCTTTGGCGAGTTCGGTCGCTTGGTCCGAAGTCTTCTCCTCCAGGGCCTCGACTTGCCGATGGAGTCCTTCAGTTCTTGCTCCACTTCGGCCACCCTCTCTTCGTGCTGGCGATGGGCGACCTGTTCGGTCTTTAGCTCCGCAGTCGCTTTGTTAGTGGCTGCCTTATTCGCCTTCGCCTCCTCCTTGGCCTGGGCAAGGGCGCTCTTGAGGGTCGCGACCTCGGCCGCGCCAACTGCGCTCATAATCACATCAATACATGGGTTAAACTCTGAATTTGCATATCGCTTCAGATATATGATCAAACTCTTTAAAATACACGCATACCTTGCGTCTCGTCAAATCGCTTGTTGATGCGATCTATTTCATCATCAGCTAGCTTTAGTTTCCGATTGTGTTCGGGAACTTCAGCGGCCTGGGCAGTTGCCACCAACAAGGAAGCCCGTTATACAATAGAAAAGTACGTCACCTCTTCCGAATACTATGTGATCCTCTGTCCTGCTTTTCAAAACCGGACAGAGTCTCAGGGGCTACTATCTATACATAGGTATATTCCTTTATAAGAAAGCGTCTAGAGCATTACGTCGCATACCTCGAAGCTTGTCAGTAGGCTGGTGAAGGCTTCGTTCAGCCCTCTCTTGTCGGAGTAAACCTTCTCTACCACCACACCCATCAGGTTGCGGTGCTCCTCCAAGATAGAAGCACATTATAGTACTTCCACAAGAGTATTCGGCGCCTCCGGATTAGTGGAGGCTGCCATCGGAGCTGATGCTCCCCCTCCTTCAAAGGGGGTTGCTCGCCCAATTCCGGAGCCACGTTGGTCTCCAGAATAATGTCCGGCCGGGGGCGGATTGATCAGGGCCCACACCATCGGTCGCCATGGGGGTCGCACCCCTCATTTCTTCGGCAGTCGAGGTAACACCCTCGGGGGCCTTCTCGTCAGCCTCGCTCACCCCTCCGCGGCCAAGATAGGTCCTTCGGGACAACACCTCGGTGTCATCCACGGTGATTGGCGGAGGGGCTCGCAGTGGTGTCTCACTCTCTGCCGTCTCGGGCGGCAGAGAACTCCCCTCAGATAGTGAAGGGTTGGGGAGGTCGCGAGTAGGGCTGAAAGACACATGGTGTAATATGTTATATTATAAAAAAATAGAGGACCGAAGACATATAATAAATTCTTTGGTACTTACGATTCGGCCAGGGGCTTCACCCTCGGGAGTCTCTCGGGGATGGGTTCGGCTTCCGAATCCGAACCATCCGAGAGCGTCATCTTCCCCCTCTTGGGCGCCTCCTCCTCCGGGTCTGAGGAGGCCGTCCTCTTCTTCTTCCTCCCCTTAAGAGGGGAGTTGCTTTGTGCTTCCTCCTCCTCTTCCTCCTCTTCTCCCTCATGGGAGGAGGGGACTTCGATCTCTCCGGACACTGCGTCCGAAGTACCCTTGTGGCGGAGGCCGCCTCTAGCCTCGTTGCCCTTCTTCTTCCAGGCCTTCTTCTCCATCGCCTGATAGGGCGCTGGGACCAGCATCTTTGTCAGCTGGGGAGTGGTCGGGTCTTCAGGTAGCGGTGCCATACACTTAATCCGCTCCGCCTTTGCTATCCAGCCCTGTACGAAGGACAGAAAACTCATGATGTCTAAAAACTTATTGACCGAATAGATATTTGGGAAAAGCATACTCACCGGTGTGCCGGATTCTTGCTATCAAGACCGATGTCTTCGGTCTTCTTTGGCCACGTTTTCTGGGCCTTGAAGAGCGGCTTCCAGATGTCTTCGTGCTTTGTGCCAAAGAAGTGCTTCAAGGTCCGTGGATCTTCCAGATTGAACTCCCACATGTGAGAGGGCCAGAGTTGGCAGGGAAGAATCCGGCGGAAGAACATCACCTGAATCACGTTAGTGAGACTCCTATTCTTTCCTATCATATTTATGATGCACTTCTGCAGCATCACCACTTCCGCCATAGATCCCAAATCCAGACCCTTAGTGGTCCATGAGGTAACCCGCATAGGGGGTCCGGATCTGAACTCAGGAGTGGCCGCCCACTTGGCATCACGGGGTTCGATGATGTAGAACGACTCATGTTGCCACACCTTGACAGTCTCCACGAAAGCCCCCTTGGGCCAAACGGTGTTGGGGAGCTTGCTTACCATGGCATCGCTGCAGTCCGCATGCTGCCCGTCGACCACCTTCAGCTTCAGATTGATGACCTTGAGCCATAGGCCGAAGTGTGGGGGATGCGGAGTAGCGCCTCGCACACGAGATGAACGCCGAGATGTGGAGGAAAGAATTTGGGGCCTTATCATGAAAATATAGCCCGTAGTAGAACATAAGGCCCCAGACAAAGGGATGGAGGGGAAACCCTAGCCCACGGAGGAAGTGGGGGATGAATACAACCCTTTCGCCGGGCTCCGAAGTGGGGATGACTTGATCTTTGGCAGGGAGCCTGTGCGCGATGTCCACGGACAGATATCCCGCCTCTCGGAGCTCCTTGATGTCCTTCTCGGTGATGGAGGAGGCCTCCACTTGCCCTTTGAACCAGATCCCGACATGGCTAGGAGGCTGGGGGCGGTGGGAAAGATTGAAGTTTGGGCGTTGGAGCTTGAAGATGGGAAGGCAGGAGAAGAATAAGGCGTGGGGGGAAAAGAGGGATCTTTACCATCTTATATAGACGGTGAATGTCAAGCGCCCCCCCCTCAAGCCTTAAAACTCGCCTGCTCCTGAGGGGTCGTGCGAATGGCACAGTTGGATTACCCAAAACCATATTGATGAGGAACCCGTAATGGGCGGACACGATCTCTGTTTTGACAAGACGTGCCAATAGAGGTTATGCCTCGAAACGCAAAGCGGGAGGCGTGAAAACGATTCAAAATATTAAGAGGCCAGATGTGATGTTTCACCGGAATTTTTTTTCAGTGGAAAGACACTAATTTTATTGATATCTTGCTTTCATGGCTAAGGGTTGTAACAATTATACAGCGCCGAATATAGTTCTTTTGTTCAGAAAGTTGCTTTGAAGTATTCAGGAGGAGGAACCCGCCTTGCAATGCTGAAGACAGTCCGCGTGCTGAACATATCGTCATTGAAGACTGGTTCGGGGGCTACTGAGGGAATCCTGGATTAGGGGGTGCTCGGGTGTCCGGGCTATTTCATATGGGCCGGACTAATGGGCCGTGAAGGTACATAGCGGAAGACTTTCCCCCATGTCTGGGTAGGGCTCCCTTATGCGTGGATGGCAAGATTGGTGTCCGGATATGTAATTTCCTTCCTCCACAAACCGACTGTGTACAACCCTAGGCCCCTCCGGGGTGTATATAAACCAGAGGGTTAGTCCGTAGAGGTTATCAGAATTCTCATAGGCTAGACATCTAGGGTTTAGCCATTACGATCTCGAGGTACATCAACTCTTGTAACCCCTATACTCATCAAATACAATCAATCAGGATATAGTGTTTTACCTCCATTAAGAGGGCCCAAACCTGGGTAAAAACCGTGTTCCCTTTGTCCCTTGTTACCCTCGATCCTCAGACGCACATTTCGGGACCCCCTACCCGAGATCGTTCGGTTTTGACACCGACGGCGATGAAACATTTTTGGGAATATGTTTCCTATGTAATATATGCATAGCATTGCTCGAATTTATTTCGACATAATTCATGAATGTAGTACATCTAATGAGTATTTGGAACAACCACATGAGGAAGTCCTTGAGAAGGATAACAACGGAGCTCCTGTGAGGAGCAAGAGATGGAGGATTGCAAAATCTTTTTGTAATCATTTTGTTATATACCTTGTGGTGACACTCCAGAATCTATTGCAGAGGCATACACATATCCATATGTGGATGACTAGAAAAAATATGTCCATAATGAAATGGACCCGATTCTTTCTAACAAGACTTGGGAACTAACTTAATGACCCTATGGTTGTAAACATGTAGGCTATAAGTGGGTGTTCAAAAAGAAACTAAAGCCTGGTGGTGCTACTGAGAAGTATAAGGCACGGCTTGTGTCCAAGGTCTACACTCATAAAGAAGGTGGATATTACTTTGATACCTATTCATCCGTCGCTATAGACTGACCACAATTCGAGTACTAATTTCCCTAGTTGCCTCTTATGGTCTTGTCGTTCATCAAATGGACATGAAGACAACTTTACTAAATGGAGATTTGGAAAAGGATATTTTTATGGATCAACCTGATGGGTGTGTGGTAAAGGGTGAAGAGAGGAAGGTGTGCAAGTTATCAAAACCTTTGTATGGCTAGAAACAAGCACCTTAGCAATGACATGCGAAGTTTGACAAAACTTAACTTCTATAGGCTTTGTCATTAATGAGGCTATTAGGTGTCTTTACTATCGCCATGGTGGTGGTGAAACATGGTATGTTTCTGTGTGGATAACATATTGATCTTTGGTACAAACATTAATGTGATCAATGAGGTCAAGTCTTTTCTATCAAAAAGTTTGATATGAAAGATCTAGGAGAAGCTGATGTGATTTTAAACATCAAACTAATTAAGATTGGAGTGGGATTACTTTAATGCAATATGGTTTAGCTGTATAGACAGTAAGCCTTTTCTAACACCTTATGATCCCAGTTTGACACTTCAAAAGAACACAAAAGAAATGATAGATCGATTGACATGCTCTCAAATCATCGGTTCACTCATGTACTTAGTTAGCACAACAAGGCCGGATATCTCTTTTGTTGTGTGCAAACTGAGCAGGTTCATGTCAAACCGGAGTGATGATCATTGGCATGCACTTGATAGGGTCTTGCACTATCTGAGAGGTGCAATGAGTTATGGAATTCACTATTTAGGGCACCCTGCTGTGCTTGAAGGACATAGTGATTTGAACTAGTTTTTTTGTGTAGATGTGCTTTGTGCCACAAGTAGGTATATATATTTACTCATCTAGGTGGCACAGTATGATGGAGGTCTTGTTGGAAATATTCCCTAGAGGCAATATTATTGTATTATTACGTTTCCATTTTCATAATTAAGAGTTTATATTCGATGATATAACTACTATGATCCTGGAATATGTGATTCAGTGGAAAACTCATATGCACATGTGAAATGATAAACAGTAAAGAATAGGCCCCTAGTCTTGCCTCCAAAACTGGCTCAAGGGTTTTTGGTGATCATGTTTTTTGGATCTTGGGATATCGTTAAGTGTAACAATAGTCCTAAAACAATATTGAGAGTATGATGTTAGAAGAACAGTCATAATGAATCGACCAAACCTGTTTTCCTATACTTTCAGATAATATCGTCTGAAATCAATTGTTATAACACGGAGTGTTAATATGTGTTTTAGTTCCTTAGACCATGAGAGTAACATAGTCACTTATTACTGTACAGTGGACTTTGGGGTTGCTCAAACATCATCTATAAACACGGTCATCATTGTGACAACTTACAAGTTTATTGGAAAGTTTGACACGGGACTAGATAGCTCAAGAGTGGAATTTGCTCCTCGGATGATGGAGAGATGATATTAGGGCCCTCTCGGTGTGACGACAACTATCATCGTATGGCTAGACACAGGTGACTTTGTCACGGAGATGCCGGAACACGTCAATGAGAAAGAAGAACAAAATCGGCAACGAGGATATATAACGTTATAGTGAGCATGTGCATGACTCAAGAGGATACCGATACACCTAGGTTTCTTTGTAAAGTATCGCGAAGCAAAGGTGATAGCACATGATAACTAAAGGTTCACCCAAATTTCATTTTTGTACTCATAGGGAATGATATAGATGTCCACGATTCTACTACCGGTCATTGAACAAAGGGGTTTTGTTCATGTCTATATTTTACTGAACCTACAGGGTCACAAGCTTAAGGTAATCATGATCTATTATGATAGTAGGAGGGGACTGACAAGGATTTATTTGTGAAATAGTTTCATTAATATTCAAAATAGTTTTGAGAGGAACCAGAAAAGTTTTAGGGTCACCGGAAGGGTTTCAGAGTTTATCGGGCAATGCCAGTATTACCAATAAATAAAACATATAGGTGGAAAATGTTTCTGGTGCTGTTAAATTAACATTAAAAGGCTCTAGTAATCTTTAGTAGACTTTATTTTTAGTTTAATATCAATGGGCCTTAAAAGGCCAAACCATGGAAGGAGTATTGGGCCACAAGGGCCTAATATAGGTGGCGCCCCCTCTCCCATGGAAGGAGGGGAGGCTGAATTGGAGGGGGAGTTCCCCCTCCTTGGCCGTTGCAAGGGGGAAGGGAAACCTTCCCCCCTTGTGGCGGCCCCTCCCCTCTTCCTAACCTATATATACTAGACGATTTGGTGCTTTTTTTACACACATGTTTTGGAGCATCCTCTAGTTCTCTAGCTCTAGTTGGTCCTATTTGATGAATTAGTACCTAGATCCTATAATCATCATATCAGAAGCCTGCGTGTGGTTCTAATATCCTCCTAATTCTCCAGCGACAATTAGCTCTAGACGACGAGACGCTGCCGGATCGTGAAGACCGAAGGCTTGCAACTTGTAGAGAGGCCCTGCTTTCGGTATTCTGTTCGAGGGGTTGTTTGTGGGCGGTTCATGGGATCGTTAGTCTATGGTTCGAGGGACTCCAAGTATAATCCATAGCAACTCATCTTCTTTCAGTGCAACTCGAAGTCGGTAATGATTGAATCCAAACTGTTAATGCAACTTCATATTGTTCTTGGGTAATTGTAGGGCGATTTTGTTCTACTATGTTTCCCAACAGTGGCATCATGAATGGTTCTATGAGTAGATGCAAGTTTTGATCTAGATCACATGTGGATGTGAGGGTTTGAAGTTCTTGCTATGATTCCCTCAAGTGTTGCTTCCGTTTAGTTCATTGACGGCATGATGTACCTTTTCACAAAGTTCTGACAATCCATTGGCTCTGGCTATTGATGATCTTCTAACAATTCTTTGGGATCCATCATAGTCAAGAATAGTGAACTGTCACAAACACAAGAGGGCAATAAAGATGTTCGATCTTCTAGGGGGTCACGCGTATTGACAAAGTTTAGTGTGGGTCTAGATATTTTTAGCTTAAGTCTCTTCCCTCACACACCCCGAAAGTTAATCTAGCAACAAGATTTATCGCCTTGATGGTGGACGTGAGTAGGTAGTGTTATCTAGAAACCTTAGAAGCCACGTAACTAAAATTTTCCAAACCAATTAGAGGACGTCTAACTTGGTTTTTCAGGTTTGCATATGATGTGGTATAGCCTTCATCGTGATAATGTGTTTATGTATGAGATGGTTATATGTTATAATGTTAAGTGGCTTGCGCGTCACGTCATGATGGCTGGAGCCGCGAGATTGTCACTTTAATGCAATTGATGTAGAGATATCCTACAGGTTACATGGAGGCCTAGAGCTTCATCAAGCATAGGAGAACAAAATTGTTGCCACGGTGACAATTTCCAAAATTGTTACCACGACAACGGTTTTAGAGAAATTTTCATGAAGACCTTGGAGGATCATGGAGATGTTAGAAGTGCCCAGGGCTATACCATATTATGCTTTTATTAATTGTCTGAGATGTTTATCCCTTTGTATTTTTGCACCGTTTGATTACGCAATAGTCAATTATTAGGGTGATCTCACACAGTAAATATCAAGTTAAAAGGTGATGTTCCCAGTGTTGCTACCGTACATGACACGTAGCATTTTGGAGTACGTCATGTCCACATGAGTACAAAAGGATTGTGATGTGTAAGACAGGTGGGTGGTTATACCATGTATGCCGATAGCACTCGAATGTCTTGAAGTTCTAGCAGAATCGTTTTGATCTCGGAGCATGAAGCATCGAAAGATGAACAAGAGTCATATGGATATATGATCAGCAAAAGTTTGCCTACCGATCAAAATTCTCATCATCAGTGATGTCCACATCAATGGCTGAGAATAAGATCAGGATCTTTAATCACTCACTTTCAATTATGAGAGATATTGATTTGAGTGGGAGTGCACTTTATATTAAACTTTATTTAAAAACTAGTGCATATTAATTATGAACTATGTCAAAGTGAATCATTTGTTCATTGTTGTAGATCAATGGCTCACAATAGTTTCAATTTAACACCTCTATTTGAGAAAGATAAGTTAGCTGCAAATGGTGGAAACTATGAGGATTGGATCAAAACTCTGAGATGTGTTCTCTTGAAAGTGCTAAGAAAGAATATGTGTTGGATCAACCACTTGGTGAATTCCCGACGCCAGGAGCGTTTCAAGATGTCATCAATGTGTTTATATCTAGAAAGAATGATTTCAGTGTTGTCAAAAGTATTATGCTATCTTACATAGATCAAGTGTTACAGGAGCGTTTTGAACACCTCAGTACTATCAAAATTGTCGAGACATTGAAAGTTCTGTATCACAAAGAACCATCTGAAGTTCATAAGATAACTGAAGCAATGGCTGAATGCAAAATAGCTGAAGTTCTTGAGCAAGGTGTCAGGCTTGCAGACTATTATGATAGTATTACTGCAACGGGGGTTTGATGAACAGCCGGTTAGGGCTGGATGAACAGGACACCGTGGAAGGATGGATGAACAGGACCACCCATGGAGGGCTGGATGAAAAGTAGATAGTGGAGGGCTTGATGAACAGTAGCCCGTGGAGGGGTGGTTGAACAGGAGCCCATGGAGAGGGCTCGTTGAATAGTAGCCGGTGGAGTAGCGCACGGTGGAGGCTGGATGAACAAGAGCCCGTGGATGAACAGTTGCAGGTGGAGGCTGGAGGAGGTCGACGATGGATGAACAGTAGTCCGTGGAGGCTGGAGGGGGTCGACGGTGGAGATGAATAGTATCCCGTGGAGTCCTGCTTTGCGGCACGCCACACCCTCCCGGCGAACAGACCCCCTGCTTCGACCGTAGCGCCCAACACAAGTCCGCTTCTCCGCTTTTGCGGTACGCCACACCCTCTAGATCAACAGGACCCCTGCTTTCACCGTAGGAGGTCCGCTTCTCCGCTTTTGCGGTACGCTGCACTTCTCCCGGCGAACAGGATCCTGCTTTCAACGTGGTCGGTCGAACACAAGGCCGCTTCTCCGCTTCGCGGTACGCCAGCCTCGCTTCCATCGGCTGTTCCGCCCAAGCCTCCCGGCGAACACGACGACACATTCCGCTCCGACCAGCCGGTTGGCTCCCCATGAACACGACGATGACGCAGCCCGCCCGACCCAACCATGTACACGAGCCCCGGCCGACGACGCCGCTTAGTAGGCATTCGAGACCCCGCCAGTATGTACGTGACGCGGCCCATATTTACTTTCTTGCACCCCGCCGCTGTAATGATATGTACATGCTACATACTACGACGCACGCGCGCCGCTTTACATCGACCAAGATGTACGCATACGTCGCACCAGAATGACAACGCTACGACGCTTCGACCAGGTGGGTCCCGACCGTCACACACTTCCTTGCGCGCGAAGATGTAGCTGGTGGGTCCCAGCAATGTGGGGAATCGCTTTTTTTTGCCCGGACGCACTTCCTTGCGTGCAAAGATGTAGCTGGTGGGTCCCAGCAATGTGGGGAAACGTTTTTTGCGAAATACGGTGGCCCGTCCGTGGGTCCCTGCCGTGTGGAGGAATAATTATTTTGCGCGTAATAAGGAGGCACTTCCTTGCGGCCGCCATGGACCCAGCTGTCAGCCTCTCCACGTACAGTACTCTTCCGATGGAAGTCGTTCCTTGACCACGTTGACCATGCCGCACCGAGAGCACCAGGGCGGTGAACGACGGTGAGGCCTAGGAAGGGGACAACGCAGAGCCGGGGAAGACGCGGCAGTGGAAGCCCGCGCAGAGAGGAGTATGAGGGTTCACTGGTTCGGCTGCGGTGTGAGGCTACCGTCGTCGGAGGGCCTGGCTAGCGGTGGGAATAGTAGGGGCGGTGAGGCCTCCGCGGCAGTACATCCGGCCACGGGAGGCAGGAGCATGCGGCACGACCGGCGCTGTTTTGGGCGGCTGGAGCAAGAAGACCAGAGGTTGAAAAAGCACTATGGCCGTTGGATCGACATCGTACGATCACTGGAGCTAGAATCGTTCATATTGACTAAGTTGACAAAGCACTCCATCCCCATCAACTTAGCAGGCCCACAAGTCAGCCTCCCACCAAGGTGGGTCCCAACTAGCATGGGGAGTACTCATTTTTTTGTGCGTAATAAGGAGGCACTTCCGGTGGGTCCGAGGTGACAGCGGGGGGAATGTTTTTTCACAAAATACGTCCGGTGGGTCCCAGCAGTGTGGGGAAACATTTTTCCCAAATACGGTGGCCCGTCTGTGGGTCCTCGCTGTCGTGGAGGAATAATTATTTTCCGCATAATAAGGAGGCACTTCCTTGCGGCCATCGTGGACTCATTTGTCACCTCTCCACATACAAGATTCTTCCGATGGAAGTCGGTCGTTGACCACATTGACCACGCCGCGCCGAGAGCACTAGGGCGGTGGACGACGGCGCGGCGAGGCCTAGGAAGGGACGACGCGAGCCGGGAAGACGCGATAGTGGAAGCCCGCGCAGAGAGGAGTATGAGGGTTCACTGGTTTGGCTGCGGTGTGAGGCTGCCGTCGTCGCAGAATAACAGGGGGTGTGGGTGAGTGGAGGGATGGCCTGGCCAGCGGTGGGAGTAGTAGGGGTGGTGAGGCCTCCGGGCAAAGATAGCCGCCACGGAGGCAGGAGCAGGCGGCACGACCGGGCGCTGCTTTGGGCGGCCGGAGCAAGAAGACCAGAGGTTGAAGAAGCACTACGGCCGTTGGATGGACATCGACGGTCACTTCAGCTAGAATCGTTCATATTGACTAAGTTGACAAAGCCCTTGGTACGCCAACTTAGTAGGCCCACGTGTCAGCTTCCAAACGGTGCGCCCAGATGTCGTGGGAGGAATCATTTTTGGGCGGTGAAGCTAGAATATCCGAGATTGAAGAAGAAGCACGACATCCGTTGGATGGACATCCAATGACCACTACTGCTAGAACCGTGTGTTGACTATAATAAGTTGACAAAGCTTTGCATACACGTCAATTTCTTTTTTAGAGGACGCGTCAACTTAGTAGGCCCACAAGTGTGTGGCAGAGAACTTATAGCCCATTTGCGATTTGTAAGAATGTACAAGCCATTTTTGAATTCTAATGGAATTTACTACATACCATTTACAGTTTGTTAAAAGTACTGCCCATTTTCTAGCTAGGACAACGATTAATAATTTCAACCAACCATTCAAGACAGAATTCAATAAAATTTCCCACATTTTGATGGGATCCGAAATATTTTTATCCCGAAATTTCTAGTCAGATTAAATATAAATTTGTATTACGTAAAATCTAACTAAACATTGCGCACAAGAACAATTAAAAAATTAAGATTTTCAAAATCCATAAATAATATTTTATAAACTAATTTCGTGTTTGGTGCATTTTTTATAGTTACTGCCCAGTTTTTATAATTACATCCCATTTATTATTTTTAAAGCCCATTTTCCTGTTAAGCCTAATGCATCCCTCCTAGGAAAGATTTGCAGCCCAACGGGTGGAGAATAACAAGTTGACCTTGCCTGGGTATTCCTCAAAAAACGTATAGCTGGGCTAGCCATTTTCATCTTGAAAAAATTAATATCTGGCTGGATATCTGTTCTGGCTAGACGGGCCATAGCCCGCCCAGCTAATACCCTGCTCTCCTTCGAACAACAACGAAAACATCGCCAAGAAAAACTCTACAAAGGTTTCACGCCTCAAAAACACAAATATCGCTCGAGCTGCTTGGTCCCACTGTCGGCCGCACCTTGTGCAATTCTCTCATTTATATTGACTACATAGGTTGACAATGGTGTGGGACCGTGATGTCGGAAACCAGGAGGAAGCAAAAAAATATAGTTGTACATAATAAGGAGGCACTTATGACGCACGGCTATGGCCCTAGTGGGTCCCTACCGTCATCCAACAAAATAAAGTCATCTCCTCAATCCTCATGTTCATTGACCATGTTAATAATGCTCGTGCCACGGCGAGCGCAACAACTCAAGGACGACGGAGAGGGCCTCAAGGGCCCTACGGATGGTCTCGACATAGCCGCCGCTGCTCAT
Source organism: Aegilops longissima (assembly GCA_021605205.1). Taxonomy (NCBI): domain Eukaryota; kingdom Viridiplantae; phylum Streptophyta; class Magnoliopsida; order Poales; family Poaceae; genus Aegilops; species Aegilops longissima. Next base: position 463,541,131 of record CM038679.1, read on the forward strand.
TCAGAAGCCAGGATCATCGGACACCTATGAGCACCTTCGAGACCGAGACGGCATGAAACGGTAAGGCCGCGCTTGGGAGCTCTAGTTTATTTCACACCTGTATTAAGATACAAGTGTAATTTACTCGCCATCGAAACAACGCGAAAATACATGCGTAATGAAACCGAGGGCCCGAGGTCTGTAAGTAAAACCGTGGGTTACGCGTAATTTGAGAGACCGTGTATATTTTACTAGTCAAAATCGACCAACCAAGCGCTTCGCCGAGACCATCTGCTTTTATTTACAAGCGTGAGTTTTACAAGCGGTTTTGGTTGGAAAACGACGATCCAATCACGCCTAAGATGATGAGTTGGTCGAAGATCATATGGTTTCACGCCTAACCTACCCGACTTGTCGTATAGGCTATGAATGAAACATAAGACGATGAAATTCTTAAGCACGGAAACAACAGAAGAGGATGATCTTCCTAACAAGCAAATCACTGGCATTAGATCGACATGCAAAACAATATGAAGCATTATTCTCTGGAGGCACGGTGAACAGCTCGTGATGCCGCATGCCACAACATTCCAAGCTCAAATTTGCAATCAAACACAAGGCCTGGCATTACATAGACAATATTCAAAACAAACTCTTAAAATATCTTACATAAGTCAACATTCATGTGACTATGCATCTCAGCAGAGTAAATATTTACTTCGAATCAAGACAGAATAGGAAAAACGATCGACATTGCTCACAGCAAAGGGCGTCCCACTCAAAAATATCAAATGCATGTCTTCTGGCTAACATCAATGAGCAAAATTGACAAGGTTTTCCAATTCCAATATATTAAACTAATGTCAACTTTGACAAGCTTTTCCCATTCAAAATATGTAATGCCTATGATTGTGGAACGGGCAGGGTTTGTCATCGCTTGTCATCCGATAGTCCGTGGCTCAAGGTGACGATTTAATGATTAGAGAACCATTCATGTATTGTGCATGATGAAGTATTATGGAGGACACGAACCATCTGAACATTTTGTGCAGTTCCACTAAAATCAAGCTGAGCATCCCTGTGGATTTCAGATTTATATGCTGCCGTAAAACAAAGACACATCAACACACACATGAATATTGGCCCTAGTGTCAACCCACCAATCGGTGGACTAACAAACCGAAAGTATGGTAAACAGATTACCATACCCAGATGCCCCATCATTGTTGCTTAGAGTGACATTGATGACTTGGAGTCCTGTCCTAGCTTCTTGGTACTTGTTTGGGCACTTGTTTGCCCAAAGGTTCCTCCAACCACAAGTAAAGCAGCCATCTCTTTTTGTCTTTCTTCTTACCCTTCTTAATGGCCGACGCTGGCAGCACCATTCAAACATATAGTCCGGTGGCTCAAGGTGACGATGAATGATTAGAGAACCATTCATGTATTGTGCATGATGAAGTATTATGGAGGACACAAACCATCCGGACATTTTGTGCAGCCCACTAAAATCAAGCCAAGCATCCCTGTGGATATCGATTATATGCTGCAAGAAAACAAAGACACAAAGAACACACACATGAATATTGGCCCCAGGTCAACCCACCAATCGGTGGACTAACAAATTGAAAGTACGGTAAACAAATTACCATACCCAGATGCCCCACCATTGTTGCTTAGAATCACATTAACAGATAAAGAGTCCAGTCCTGGCTTCCTGTACTTGTTTGGGCACTTTTTTCCCAGTGCACTCCACGTGTTGTAGAGTTTCCTATGCTCTTGCAGACTAGTCATGTCACCAGCGCCTACTAATACTCAGAAAGCTTCTCGATCATTCCTTGTGTAATGTAGCGCAAATAGTGATCGCTTTTTCTACAAAGTGGTAAGACCAATCGACCCACTAATGCAGCAGTTTGCCTTAGACACATTGGCTCCTTTTGTGTAGTTCAACTAAAATCAAAGTCGGAATAAAACCGAGCTTTAATTTTGATATCCCTGTAAGCAACAAAAGGTATAAGGGAAACAATTATCGAGAAATAATGGTTGATGACTTGTACTCCCGTAAGAAAAACATCTACCGATCTACCTTATCTTAATGGGAAACAAAGCAGAGAGTAGCAATTCTCAATCAGTGTGATTCATTCATATTAATCGAGACATTATCTTAACAATGCCTTGTTTCAACATGTATAAAGAACGACAAAGCGTAAAAGTATCATTCCTAAAACAATGCGATCGATTCATTTTAACAGAGACATTATCTTAACAATACCTTGGTTAAACATGTAGAAAGAACTACAAAGTAGGATAGTACCATTTGTAAAACACTCAGAATCGATATATAATAACAAAGACATTATCTGAACAATACATTTCTTAAACATGTACTCCGCCGATCCCTAACAGTAAATGGTACTCCCACCGATCCCTAACAAGTGTTGCAGTTTTGAACTAAGATTCAAGATTTAATTCGAGGAAAGTCGGTACCGACCTTTCAAGACCAAGATTTGAAACAACTCCCGAGGAAGACCTAAAAGAGATCTCAACACATATATGGAAATCCGTCTCATTTTGTGCAGTTCCACCAAAATTAAGCGAAGCAAAATGTCACAATAGCAACAAGTTGAATAGATATCCCTGTTTTAATAGAGGAAAAAAGGAATCAATTATCGCCAATAAAGGAGGATGAAACATGCGCCACAAAATGGTAATCCCGCCAATCCCTAACAAGTGTTGCAGTTTTGAAATAAGATTCAAGTTAATTCTTGTGGCATTGCTTAATTTTACCAAATGCATTAGATTAACAAAAGCATAAACAGTTCCAGGGAGAGTGGGCAACAACAACATGTGCTTCCATCTACTTATAAAGGGGTGATGCAGAGTTTGTTGTAACAAAGCAACAAGCATAATGTCTTGGTCCCATTTTGTTCACTACTTAATGGGAAAAGACAGCAATACAATAGCTTCAATTCAACATTTATTTAAAATGTACCAATACAAGTAGCACAACATCTCAAAACACACTGACAATCATGTGGATGAAGGCAAGTACCAACCTGTCATGACGCACACAAGATCACAGCCAACACTAGGAAATCCAATCTCGCTTTGTGCAGCTTGCACTCAAATCAAGTAAAGTCGCCGTGTGACATTTAAGTTTGCTATAGCAACAAGTTGAATAGATATCCCTGATTTAACAGAGGCAAAAGGAAACAATTATCGCCAATAAAGGAGGATGAAACATGCGCCACAAAAAAGAGCATCTACCTTATCTTGATGGAAAACAAAGTATAGGACAAGAGCATTTCTAAAACAGTTGCATTGATTCATATTAACAGAGAAATTCTCTTAAAATAGCTCAAGAGTTAAAATAGTTCAAGTGAGCTTAATTATAAAGGGGTGATGAGAGTGGCATTGCTTAAAATACAATAGCTTCAATTCAACATTTATTTAAAACAGTACCAATACAAGTAGCACAACATCTCAAAACACACTCCACGATCATGTGGATGGGACATGGGACATGCCAAAGACCATGTGCGCCCACACGATAAATGGGTGATGCAGAGTATGTAGCCAAGCAAAGATATCCGTGTTGGTCCCATATTTGTTCTCTTTGAAACTTTTTCCTATGTGAGGGCAGCAAATCTAGTCCTACACAAACTACCCGACTCCCCGCTTTCTTTCCCTTTTCAACAAAGAGTTCGGTTCCTTACAAATGTGTGTACTAGGTTACCCCTTTTTCCCTTTTCGACCAACAAAGCGGCTGGATAGCTAGTCTATACTACTTTCCCTCCCTCCTTTCCTCATTGAACCACGTCCTAGATTCATGCTCCACCCCACCGCACCCTTCTTTCCTCTTTGAACCAAGACCTAGATTCGACTACAGAATCGAAAAAGATCAAGCATGCAGCTAGACCAATGACGGTTTCAAAGAAACTTATACCTTAGGGTCGCCGGATGTGGCAAGGCGTGCGACGGAGGTCGGATCTGCCCACACTACGTATGGCAGCAAGGAAGAAGGGGTCGGTGGCCCTCCCACGGCACAGCGCTGGGTGAAAGAGAAAAGCGCAGCCGGCAGTGGATTGCCTCCCTCGCCGAAGGCGATAGAGTGAACGCTGCACCTCCTCCCCTTCCCGGTGCGACGGGATCCGAACGCCTCCTTCGCCAGCTGTGAGGGGGGTGAGAGAGACAGAGGCCACAACGCAGTCTTGTTTAGATCTGGTGAAGAGGGTGAGAGACTGTGAATATAGCAAACCCTAGCAAAGGAACATTGAGCCTCCAACGTGTATATATGTATATAGTATATATATATATATATATATATATATATATATATATATGAGAGTGTGGAGAGTGCAAACCCTAGCTAACAAGCACCGAGGCTCCAAATTATATATATATATCAGTACGGATCGAGCTCCGACAGTTTAATCAAGACTGCTTTTGGTTGTATGATAGGTGGGCCAGCCACATTTTGGGCCCACCTGTCATAAACCCAAAGGCAGGTGCACTAAAGTCAATGAAGCTGCGCCCATATAGTACTCGTGTATACGACTAATATATAGTGGAGTGGTTTTCTTATTCTCCATAACAATCGCTTTTAAATTGTGTAAGTACGAAATCTTTATTTAACGTATCAAAGAAAACTACTATTTCTTTCTAGAGATTTCAACAAATGACTACATACAAAGCAAAATGAGTGAATCTACACTCGAAAAATGTCTATATACTCCGTATGTGGTAGTCCATTGCAAACCACTTGAAAGACAAATATTTAGGAACTAATGAACTAACGATCCACGCGCCCTAGGTCGCACTTCCTGTCCTTCACGTATGTACACTACCCTCCCTTATGAACAACCACACATGCGCCAAATTATCGGAAACGTGTGAGAGTGTGTACAAATAAAGAATTTTAATTTCAATTATCGGAAAGGTTTGAGAGTATGTACAGTTTTCCTCTCTAATAATTATGGTTTGTTGTGTTCGCCTAAACTTGGTCAAACTTTACAAAGTTTGACTTCACCAAATCTAATATGCGGAGTAAATAAAATGGAGGGCTACTACGTCCATCCGGTTTTTAGTCCACACCATTTTTTAATCAAAGTTAATAGCTGGACAAATAAAATTACAGGGAGCTGGAGACAAAGTTGTGAGAAGGCTTAGAAATCAATACAAAACTTATGCTCTTAGTACCAACGCCGATCCTTCTTCGAGGAAACATTTGGTTCATAGCCAATTGTGTGATAAAATTGCACCAACGTGAAAGACGATCGCCCCCAACGCAACCAAGGTGAACTGATGAAGGATATCATCTTTGTGGGTAACAAGCAAAGAGCACCGATGGAAGACAACTTGTTTTTCATTGAAAATCGATCAGCTTCACCACCGACGCAACCATGAGGCGCAACCATGAGCATCGATAGGTCATCGTGGTGATGCATCATCCATTTGGCATCAAGTTTGGGTGAGGCACCTATGAAGTTCGACAAATCCTCACTGTGGTCTGCTTTCTTCTCAAGAGTCAAGCTCGAGGAAGGAAGAACCACGTGGCGAGGACAAGTGAGGCGGAACAACAATGGCCATCCAATTTTGTGCGTTCCACTAAAATTGAGGAAGACATGCCCGGTATGGAGATACGATCGCTGTTTCCAAAAATATAAAAAGGGATATAGTGTTGTTACTTTGTTTTACAAGATTAACAACGACATCTCAATTGTCAATAAGAATTATGAAAAGTACACCAACAAATGTAAGCATCATGATTATCTTGATGGGAACTAAACCAGGATACCCAAGAAAAAAGCATTTCTTCATTTAACCAAAGATAGTATTAGATTAGCAGCAGCAATAGGAGCATATGGACAATGACCGCACAACCACCATGTACTTTTTGTCGAAACAACATGTATACCTCCACCGAGGCATAAATCAGGACAACTTTTCGAGTGGCATTTCCTCTATAATAGTAGGTGATGTTGACCAGCCGACTAACCCTAGCTACTATACATGGGGAGCTGGGAGTAGTCGATGAAGAAAACCCGCATGCAGGAGCTGGACCAAGACAAGAAGTTATACCTCGTGTGGGCGAGATGTCGCTAGGCGGGCGGGCAGATCTGCCCACACGACGGCAGCGTAACAAGGGCGCTGGAGGACCTTCGTCTGCGCCAGCCGCCCGAGAGGATGGTGCGATCGGCTTCCTCCATCGCCGACGGCGACACCATCAACGCTGCACCTCCTCACCTCCCGCAGCGGACGGGATTCGCCGGATCTGTGACCACCGTGAGGAGAGAGATAGTGTGACACCGCCATCTTGTTTTGATATGGAGAGGGTGAGAGAGCGAGACGCAAGAAACTCTATCAAACAAGAGGCTATAATGGAGTAAAACAATCTCTCCATAGCAGTGGTTTTAAATAGAATACGCGTGTTCCCGAAAAAAAGAAACGAAAATCATGGACAATTTTTAACGTACTAAGAAAGAAAACTCGATCAAAAACACGCCCCGCCTGTGTCGCGAGAGTCGTCACACACACACACATAGACATAGACATGCATATCCGTGTTTACGTAAAATTCCATTTCCATCTCCATCTCCAATCATATTTGTCCAACTCGCACATTATTTACGTTGTTAATTATATACGCGGCAATATTAACGCACAACATCTCTTGTTTGCGGGCGCCCGACCGCTGCCACGACCGCCCCGACCAACCCGAACCTCTTCATCACCCGCTGCTTCCCGCCTAAACGGTCAAGGCCGCATTCATGCCCGCCAGAGTAGACGCGACCTCTCACCGGCGCCGCATTGAAGCAGCGCCGCCGCCGAGAGAGCATCGCCCACGCCGCTTCGGTGCACGCGATCGCTCGCTCTCAAAGGTCGCAATAGCCGCCACAACATGCATGTAAAAATTTCTTGGGAGTCCGTATATAGCTAGCTGTCCTCCCCAACTCGCAATCTCTTCCAAGAGTACTAGTACTCCATGGCGCGATCCATCGACAAGTAGGCGGAAATTTATCGATACCGGTTTGTGGTGAGTGGCATGCCGAGCGACCGTGTGGGGTCGAGCCGTGGAGGAGGGTGAGACACTAATGCGATGACGTGATTTAAACGCTGGTTTTGCTCGATGGCGCGATCCAACTAAACGAAACGTTGGTTTCTCTCCGCTTCCATTTTTTCTCCGAAAACGGAAACTTTCCACTCCATTTTCATTCCTACCCAAGGTTGCCCTGCTACAACATTCCATCAAATACAAAGGAAAACTAACACGCATGTCGATGCATCTCAATGATGCATGATCATAGCTAATATTTACTTCACAACTAAAGACAAAAGTTGTGAGAGCATGTACAAAAGAAAACTACCGATGGGGTCACTACACTTAAACCCTAAACCCTAAACATGATTTAATTTCCGCCGTAGAACCTGTCAAGGAAAGACGGCCGGCACCCTCGGATCATACGATGCTTTTGTGCGCTCCACTAAAATCGAGCTGAGCATCCCCGATGGCAAAGATATTGAAGAAGTGTGATTAGAATAATAGTATCGCACTAGTTCATGAGACATAAACTCATCACAAGTAGAAGCCGTAGAAGTAGAGAAAGATCGACATGGAGATGGAGCTACGGGGAGCTGCGCAAAGGAGCAAGCCGCTCCAAAAGGAAGATGGACTACCCGGGACGCCGGGTTGTAGCTAGAAGGGCGGTTGGGATGCGCATCGCCCATACCGCGGTGACCCCGATTGGGACGCACCGACTATGGATTTTCTCCTCTCCGATGTCGCACTGCTGCCTATGCAGTAACATTGTTCCTTCCCCCGCCGCAGGATCGGGCCGGATATGTGACCAGCGTGTGCCCACCGTCGTTCTATGCTTGTGAAGAGAGCAACCCAAGCAAGCAGCTTGTAGCTTAGGCTCCTCGCTAGTGTATATATAGTGGTTTTTTTTTCACCATATCAACCATTTTATATTGGGTACGTGTCATTGAAGAGTGAAATGATGGTTGCTTCTTCCGACTAACTTATCGTGTGATTTGACTGCCCTTTAGTGGCCCCTACACGCATTCCCCTACATGTATGCAATAGTCACACGTACATATGGACGCAAAAACGCGCGACGCCTCTAATGCATGCATGTCCGAGCACACGACGGAACACACACGGTCACGCCAAGTGCTCAACCTACACGCATGCACACACATACTCAGCCAGGTGAGCTAGTGACCATATAAACACAGGAAAATGTATATATTGAGTGCAATGAGCGATATGAAGTCCATCGACCATATTTTTACAAATATACAAAGGACAAATAGTGTATTTATCTCGCTTGAAATTAAGCCATATTAACCGGAGAGGAGGCAGTATGGACTATCATTACTTTGCTGTGTCCCATCAACTTGTCGAACGAGGAGAAGCTTGCAGGACGGGAGAAGCTTGCGCGCAATGGCTCGCAGGACAAGGAGAAACTTTTGACTAATGCAAGCTCGCTTCGCCAAAGCGGTGGACGGCAATGCTTAATTCGTGTCGATTGCTAGAAGCATACACTATACTAGTACTATTATTGTTCGACTTCCCGAAGAGGCCAACAACTAAGTGCAAAGTTTACTAGTACTAGTAGTACTACTATAGTCTATAGAGGTATGTACTATATGAGTACTAGGAACCGGATGGAGGAGCGTCTGCACTCTTATTATATTTTTAAAATGTGATAAAGCAATCTTCAACACATTTGGTTCTCTTCGAGGGTTCTCGCATGTAATAATGGAAGTTGATTGCATGGAACACTCGCCACAATTCTCGCTTAATTCTGGCTCATATCCTATTACAAATAGGAGCGCTCGGTAATATTTCCTATTTTTTTGGTATTCAGCATGTAAACAGGTCAGCAAACCTTGCGGCACATCTTTGTGCGAACCGTGCTTGCTGCACTTTGAATGTGGCCGAGAGCTGGCTTGATGAAACACCTCGCTTCTTACTTCTTTTTTGTGGGGTATCTCGCTTCCTAGTGACCAAAGGTCTTGGCTGATCGTCCTAAGAATGATTATATATGAATAAAGCTCTCTCATTTACCCGCAAAAAAGATTAAGCCATATTAATCGGAAAGGAGGGAGTATGGACTAGCACTAATTTTTGGTGTGTCCCGTCAACTCGCAGAACGAGGAGAAGCTTGCAGGACAAGGTGAAGCTCGCTTACGCCTTTTGACTAATGCAACATACCCTAGCCCAGGCGGTGGACATGCATCACTTCATTCGTGTCGATTGCTAGAGGCATACATCGAGTACCGGCCATGCGGAGTACCATCATTGTTCGACTTCACGAAGAGGCGAAGAGCCAAGCAAGGCTTAGTAGTATGAGTTGTACTACTACTAGAACCGCATGGTGGAGCCTCTGATTTTATTTTTTAATCTCGATAAAGTACACATTTATTCCGGAGAAGGGCGGAAAACGGCAGCCCAACATGTAATGATGATATCGATCAACCATGCTCGAATATATCTTGGCCTCCGTGCGAGCCCGCTCGTGTGTTGTTGCTCCTCGTCTCTCTCAAGGAACGGCCGGTTGGCCATTTTGCCGTCAATTGAGATTGGTTTGCTCATACTCCGTCCCACATGTCGCTGATATGCCAAGAGGAGGTGCGTTGACCGACTTGCCATACGCGTACTTGGTTTTGCACCCTCATACTACTCCTCCCTCGGTCACAGTTTATAGGGCGCGCTTCATTATGATGCATTTATCTCAATGCATTTCCACCACCAGGGAGACTTTAGACACATTTGGTTTAATGCTCAATTAATTAGGGCGTGGTAACCGCAATCAAGTCCACAATTTTCTCTCGATGTACTACGGAGTGGAGTAAGTGCATGCATGTATGTACCTGGGGTGGAAGCACTGCATGCATGTGTGTACGCATTATTTCCTCTAGTAATAGACGTCGTGCTATAACTACCAATGCTATTTTTTAGGCCGATCGCTAGTCTCCTTGGTCCTAGAGATTTTTTCTTTTTCTGAAGCGCGCTCCATAAACAGTGACGGATTGAGTAGTACGAGCGAATTCAAAGAAGATCGTATTGATGGTTGCTTATTCCGAGCAACTTACAGCGGGAAAGTTGGGGCTTATGATTTTACTGCTCATTACTCACTATTAATGCGGTGCAATGACCGGGCTGAGTCTCCCATGCGGCTGTGCACTACCCCCTCAGTTCTTAAATATACTCCAGAGTATTTGTCTCTCTAGAAATTTCAACGAGTGACTACTCAAATATTTGACTTTTTAGAGATTCAAATGGACTACTACATATTGATGTATATAGACATATTTTAGAGTGTAGATTCACTCATTTTGCTCCGTATGTAGTCACTTGTTGAAATCTTTAGAAAGACAAATATTTAGGAACGGAGGGAGTACACATACGAAGCAAAATGAGTGAATCTACACTCTAAAATATGCCCATTTGAAATTTGTAAAAAGACAAATATTTAGGAACAAAGGAGTATAATTGTGTGCATGGCACATGGACCCAGATGCCGAAGAGGCTTACAAATAATTTTCCAGGGACATGAAATTGTACAATGGTGTGAGCTTTCAGCTTTTGTTTCGTGTGTCTTGCCATCGATGCTCTTTCGGAAACAAAAACTAACTTCCTTGCTAATGCATCTCAATTATTAGCAGATCAGAGCTAATATATACATCACAACTGAAGACAAAGTTGTGAGAAGGTGTTAAATTAAAATTGATCCATGCTTTCATTTGCAGCAACGTCCCCCCAGCTCTGTTTAAATCAACAAGGCATGTTGGGAAAAAGTAGCCATCTGAGCATGCAACATTCCGATTATTTTGTGCAGTTCCACTAAAATAGAGCTGAGCGCCCTGCTCCAAAGATATTAAGTGTGATTACGATAATAGAGGACTGCTGATGAAACAATAAACACACAAATAGAAGACGGTCACCTTTGCGCCTCTTAAGACTAACTAGTTGGAGAAGATTAGGCTCGGAGTTGGATGAGTAGGATAGAGCAAAACCAATCTCCCTTTGTGCAATCGCACCGAATGTAGAGACGCTGTTCTGTGATATTTTAGTACAACCGCACAAAACACTCCTAACAAAAAAGTGATTTGTGCAGTTCACCAAAAGGTCGCAATAGCAACAAGGTGAAATGGATAGCCCTCTTTGCAAAAAAGAGGTAGAAAGGAAATAATTACTGGCCAATAACAGTTGATGACACATGCGACGACAAAAAAGAAGCATATTCCTTGTCCTAACGGAAGATAACAACACGGTTGTGTTTGTATAAAACGGTGTGAGGACGAGATTGCAATATGGAAAGTACACCGGACGAGCTACGTTTTGGGAAAAGAACTATGGAAGATCCACATGCAGCGACATGGGATGACGGGCAGTGGAGCAAGGCCAGAGGGGATACCTGGAGGTCGTCGGGATGTAACTAGGTGAGTGGTGGCGGGCGGAGTCTGCCCATACCGCGGCAGCGAGCAGGTGGCGTAGGCCCTACCGCGCTGGAGCTTGGTCAGAGAGAACGGCGTGTACCGCAGATCGGGACGTGCTGCCTCAGCACTATCGAACGGAGAAATGACGCACGTCCTCCCTTTCCGCCAAATAACGGGATGGACGGATGCGGCCGGATCAGAGAGACCAACGGTGAGAGAGAGAGAGGCCACCGCAGCCTTGTGTGAGATACTCTGAAGAGAGACAAACCAGGCAGGCAGGCTCCATTGTATATAGTGGAGCGGACTACCTTTTTCTCCATAGAAATCATTTTATATCTGTGTACGCGCCATTGAGCGATATAACTTTATTTAAAAATAATGCGCCAACGCATCAAGTTGAACTTTGTTTCGTGCACGCGGGTACACGACTCCGTGAGGTAAACAACCGCTACACACGCTCAAATTAGCACGTGGGCTGCCATTTCGCATGAAATGAGCTCCACCGTGCACCCGCTGGTGTGGTTGGGCACGGCATGAGTACGTGCATGGTGCACCTATTCTCTTCTTGTGTATTGTATACCACCACCTACGTGGGGTTGTGTGAGAGAGATACAAACGAGAGAGATATAGTGTGGGTTTGTGAGAGTTTTTTGGGGGGGTCAATCAAAAAATGTAACATATGCAAAGTGTGTGAAATCGAGTCCTGGATATATCATATATATAGAGGGGGCGATCCACGAGAAGAAAGTGGAGGTATCATTGGCTTGAGGTGTCCATAGAATCGAAGAGAGGGATGATGTGTGTGTGTGTGTGTGTGTGTGTGTGTGTGTGTGTGTGTGTGTGTGTGTGTGCGCGCGCGCACGATCGATAAAGAGTGCCGTCAAATTTGTGTGTGCCCACGTCAAAGATATTGTAGGACCTTGAAGTATGTCTAGAGGGGGGGGTGATTAGACTACTTGACCAATAAAAACCTAACCTTTTCCCAATTTTAGACTTTGGCAGATTTTAGCTATTTTGAACAAGTTAAGCAATCTTCACGCAACTCAAGCAAGCATGCAAAGAGTATATTGGCAGCGGAAAATAAAGCATGCAACTTGCACATATGTAAAGGGAAGGGTTTGGAGGATTCAAACGCAATTGGAGACACGGATGTTTTTGTCGTGGTTCCGATAGGTGGTGCTATCGTACATCCACGTTGATGGAGACTTCAACCAACGTAGGGTAACGGTTGCGCGAGTCCATGGAGGGCTCCACCCACGAAGGGTCCACGAAGAAGCAACCTTGTCTATCCCACCATGGCCGTCGCCCACGAAGGACTTGCCTCACTAGCAGTAGATCTTCACGAAGTAGGTGATCTCCTTGCCCTTACAAACTCCTTGGTTCAACTCCACAATCTTGTCGGAGGCTCCCAAGTGACACCTAGCCAATCTAGGAGACACCACTCTCCAAGAAGTAACAAATGGTGTGTTGATGATGAACTCCTTGCTCTTGTGCTTCAAATGATAGTCTCCCCAACACTCAACTCTCTCTCACTGGATTTTGATTTGGTGGAAAGAAGATTTGAGTGGAAAGCAACTTAGGGAAGGCTAGAGATCAAGATTCATGTGGTTGGAATGGAATATCTTGGTCTCAGCACATGAGTAGGTGGTTCTCTCTCAGAACTGGTAAGTTGGAAGTGTAGGTTTGTTCTGATGGCTCTATCCACGAATGAAGAGGAGGTGGAGGGGTATATATAGCCTCCACACAAAGTCTAACCGTTACACACAATTTACCAAACTCGGTGCGACCGAATCATCAAACTTGGTCGGACCGATTTAGTAAACCTAGTGACCGTTAGGATTTTCGATGTTCTCCTTAGCTTGACCTTCGGCGCCAAGGTACTCCATCCCGCACTCCCATGGAGCGGCTACCTTGAAGCCGGTGCTGTGGCGGCATCTCCACGGCGGCTCTCCCCAGGCGAGGCCCTTCGGCGGCGGCGCCCATACCAGCCGGATCTGCTGCTGCTGCCCGCTCCCGCCGATCGCCGCCGCCCACCTGCTGCCGCCTGCTCGCCATGCCTGGCTGCCGCTGCTTCCTCGCCAGGCTGCTACTTTGCTCGATTTAGGTACACTTCACCAACTGAATCGACTTTTGGGTCGGCGAATTTTCAGGGGTGGGGGGGCTCACGGAGTTAAGGAAGAACCACCCACAGCAGACGGGGCTCACCGGAGAGGTACCCCACTATCTATCTTAGGGTTCAGGGTGGGGGCGGGGGCCTATAGGGCTGGCCTAGGTGGCGGCGGACTGGCAGTGGGGATTTGTTTCGGGGCGGCGAGGCGGTGCTGGGTCGGCGGTTCGCCAGTGGTGGTGGGCGGCTCGTGGGGTGCAGTTGAAGATGAACTGCAGGCCTCCCTAAACTACATGTCAAGTGCCTCTCGCTACCATTGCGTGCTCAGTTTCGACAATAATCGCTGACTCCATAGTAAATTTCAGTTTCGACGCTTAAGTTCAGAGTCAACAGTTTTACCTCATCTATTGTAGTCGTGGCTTTTGGTGATGTAAATTTACATCTATTTTACATCATCTATTGGAGATGCTATTAGAATCCCACTTGAGATTGACGATGTCTGCCTTGTGCTGCTTCAGCCTTGACGCCTTACGGCTCACCGGGCTGCTCCAACGATGTAATGATCCATCACAACAGTAGCAAAGGCCTCGGACGCCGCCTCAGATTCCTCGATCTTCCTCCACACCTCCGACAGCCTACCTCTGCCTCAACTACTTCAGCGACCAGCCCAATGATGTTGAGGTCGACACGGCTACGACAAAGAGGTTGTACACTTGTTGCATCACTTATTACTATAAATTCATGTCGATCCATTAGGGCTATTTTGGTTCGACGGAAAAACATAGCAATAGGGAATTTTCCAATGGCACTCTACTATTCAATTATTCATGCAGTTTGTTGAAAGGAATGAAGCAAAACATCCACCTGAACATGCTTTTCAAAATCCTATGCATGAAAACAAGACCAAGTGCATTAGTGGCAGAATAACATTCTAATTGTACATGCTTTCATATGGTTTCACTTTATTTTGGCCATGTTTCTTTGCATTCCTCCGCTTCTTCCAATTCCTCGTAAACCAAACACCCAAGTTGATGTAAATATTGTGTTTACAAATGCTCTATTTACCATGCGATTCCTATCCTATTCCGTGTTTTTCCTATCCCCGCTTTTAGAATCATGAAAGCCAAATGAGCCCTTATGAATTACTTCAGCCATGTGTAGGTGTCAAAGGGAACTTTGTGTGGTTTGTCCCGCTTCTTGTCATGCGACGTCAGCCCACCTCACCGAGGTGCTCCATCGACAAAAACATCCACCAAACCGACATCACGACTTCGCCCGCCTTTCGCCGCCAGATCTCCTTCCGTGTCAGCCGCACCCACCGCAACGGCATCACCATCATCGATTCAGCAGATGAACCCGAGGAGTACACGGGTCCACAAGAGAGGTCGACTTTTGATTCTGCTTATGTTATGCATTGCTTAAAATTACCTGCTACTTTATCGTCCCGTTCACCTCCCCGACTCCAAGTCAGTCCAAATTAATGTTCAAACTTGAGTTCTAAATTAGTTGTGGGGCACATATCGCGGAAGCAATGAATAGTATCTCTGCTCAATATTTGGTTCACCTAGGTATGCCCATGTTGTTCATCTTGGGTGGAAACAAATAGTAAAGCAATCATCATCTATCTTTTATTAAATTAAAGCAATCATCAGCATGCTATCATTATTTTTGGATCCATCCACTGGTTGTTACCCTCACTCTAAATTTCTGCATGCTCTCCTTACATAATCTCACCATATTTTTTTGTATGCATGTCAGATATTGTACACAGTCATGCTGAACATGTAGATAAAAAGAGAAGAGTTTTGCACGGAATAGAATGTCATGCAGACATCACTCCATGGTGGGTTCAATGGCAAACCCTGCCCACCCCTCTCCAGATTGTAATCCAGAGGAAGATATCTGCTCGAGGCAGATCTGCACGCCGACCACTCCTATTTGCCCCAAGGTGTTTGTTTCTACCTTGGCATGATGATGTTAGTCATATCATGCATATGTTGCCTTGCAAAGGCCTACTTTTGACATCATATATGTCATCTGCTTAGTTTAGACATGTTCGTCGCCACTTGTTTAGTTTCTATATCATATATGGGAATTATGCGCCTCATGTCTTTTAGCCAGCCATAATATATGTGAAATGTGCAATGCCATCCTGTTTAACCAGGCATCATATATTTTAATGATATCTTGCCCATCCTTTTCTTCATTACATTTCCATTTGTCGACAATGTTTGTACACTAAACTACTCTTCCCGTGAATCAGCCATTTGGGGGAGATTGAAAAACTGAGGAAAACAAGGCCTTCAGAGCGCATATGCTACTTGTCGGCAGATCTCTTGTTGGTCCCGATAGCCCCTCGTAGATGGATTCAGACACATGACCACTCCTATTCCCCCACCGAGGTGTATGCTCTAACTTGGCACAGCGTTTTAGTTATTCATCATATCTTTGAATTATGTTATGCTATGCTATCCAGTTTAGATAGACATCATATATTGAAATTATGTCATGCTATCCGTTTTAGTTAAACAATATACATGTCAACTATTTCATGCCCTCTTTTTTCCACACTATTTATTGCATCTGTCTCTCATAAATGTCTGTACATTCAACTATGTTTCCTGTTTATCAACCATTTGAATCGGAGCGGTGATGCCAGATTCAGCGGACTAAAACACGGTCTTCAATAAAAACAGTGCTACCTCTTGGTGGAGATAGCACCCTGCTGTACATGCACGAGAACCAGCCCTACCACACATAACCCAAACTCTCGCAGATTGTACCTCTATCGCGATGGACAGAGAACCAGCTTCACCCAATCTAACCCCAACCCCAAAGAGATAGTAACCCAGCCTCAAGGACACAACACCATCTCCACCACAAAGCTCCCAAACAAGTGCAGTTATAAGCAGCTCCAAAGGCCCAAAGGGCCAAGATTACCACGGCGAACCCCAACTCCACCAGCTTAGTACGCTTATTCCTCGTGGAGGAAGCACAACCAGCTAGTCGTGACTTTCGCATCTATCACATTTGATGTTGTTAAATCAGATAAAGCGTATCTTCCCATCTTGGAAATATTATATCAAGATGAAGGAAAATGCCAGCAGTGTGTGTTTGTCCAGAGTTATGTGTAAGTAATGTTATTCATGACATACTTTGCTTTGTCCCATACATCCTACCTCCATGATGGTTATAATACAACAATTTTTCCCATTTTTCTCTATAGAGAAGGACCGATTTGGAAACTCGTGATGAAGTAACCCAAAGCTAATACTCTCTTATCTTCAAGAATGCTTGGTGGCGATCGAATTACTCAAGAAAACGTATTTCACCGCAAAGAAACTCATCAAATTCCCTTTACGCTCTCCCGAGACACATTTATCGGACGATGACTTGGAACGCCTTTGTTCAGACCGTCCCAACCAAGAATGTGGTAAGGTCACTACAACAAGATCCCCCATACACCAACGTATCCATACCAACGATTTGATAATATGTGTTGTTTGGGCCAACCACCCACCTCCCACTTAATAGCTAACTTCCCAGATCTATCTCCACGTTATATGTACCTCCCCGCAAATATCACGCAGCCAATCACCCCGATTCTCTCTCACACGAATAGGTCAGCGGAGTATGTGACAACAATGCCGCCGCCACCCCGAATTCGATAGCTCGGCGTTTTTCGCACGGCCGCCACGAAGGCTTTGAATCAGTTTTCTTAATGATCCTCGCCAAGGTGACCACTCACCGCCTCGCTTTTCTCCGATTCTCCACGACTCCACCGCTGGCGACGCCTTTGCGCCTTCAGCTCATCAGCCCGCTCCCATCATCGCTCTCCTTGAATCTCCGCCGGCAACGCCGCCACGGGTAGCGCCTTGGGATCCGGACCGGGGTGAGGTGGGTTCGACCATGCTGCTGTCTTGGGATCGACTGTGCTTCATCGCCTTTGGCTACCTCGACCCAATGGTTATAGTTTAGTAAGGCACTGCCTCTTCTCTTAACCTCTCTAGTTCTATGTGTGATAGGCCATCGTGCCATGGCAAAAATATTTGCTGGCCATCGTGGCAACCATCTACGCTGACCTTGATTTATTTGGATGTGTGATTTGGTGATTCACCACCTCTAGCCTCAGACGTATATGTTAATTCAGAATAATGTTTGCCCCTTTTCTCATTAATTTTTCTTGTGATACATTTGGTTTGAGATTTCTTACTACTATGTGCATGGGTAATTAATCAATATCTTTGTGAGGATGACCAGATCTCATTAAGCATTAGTTTTGCTTCCATAAGGTTTGATCTGACGTAAACATATGCACATAGTCACATACTGATTCACACGGTGCATGCACCGATATTAAATTGGACAAATCAGCCGATGCTTTGTTTGCTACATAAGTTTTCGCCCCAAGCTTATTCATAGCTTTTGGAAAATATTCTTCCAGCTTCGCCAAAAAACGATTAGCTAAATCTGCAACTTTTTAGCGGTACAAGAAGCACTAGCTATGTAGAGTGATTGGTGACATTGATATTACCCAACTACATGCTACTTTGGTTTGATATATGCAGATATCGATTCACACGGTGCTTGCAATCGAGATTAAATTGAATATCAATTGGTGCTTTGTTTCTCCATATACTTCATTTCTTGGCTCAAGCTTATTCCTGGCTGGCTTTCATAAAACACTCTTCTAGTTTAAAAGAAAAATTGATTGACTGAATCTGCAATTTTTCTCGAGCGACATCGTAGCCATATAGAGTGGTCAAGAACATAAATAGAAATCAACACTAGGGCAACTCAACAAAGCTAGTTTGATTTAATTAATTTTTAATTATTTTGGTTTTCATTCCGCAATACATATGAGTGATATAGGTAAATTGCTTCTTGAATAATGCAGTGATGAATACTTGAGTGAAGATATTTAATACGTAAAAACTAAAAGAAAGAGTATGTATCGCTAAGTATAATAGTAAATCTATCCTATTTAATAAAGATGATCAGCAGAGAGTATATGGTGTCATAGTCCACAACTTGGTACCATTGGACAACAAAATAAAGTGCTAATATATTCATGCATGAATATATTCTTGTTTGTATTATATCGAAAATACTTACATCTTCCCTTCCACTACAGAGCAAGCAAATTATTTTGAATGATAAGGAGTTGCAACCATCAAACGTAAGCCCTGCTACTGATAAGGTATGATCACTTATATTCCGTTTGGGACCCAACAAAGTTAAGCTGCAATGTTATTGATCGTACTTTTGAAATATCAATGTTGGTTACCATTATTGCCAATATGACTATATATCTTTTGTCATTGAACAAAGAAACTTTGCTCCCCAATGAAACTATGCAACAATGGAAGTAAATGCTAGTGCAGATAAGGTTTGTTCACTTTTTTCGAACTCAGAAACAATGTCGAAGACTATGAGGAGATTTCCAAAAGAAGTTTAATGTTGATTCACAATAGAGTTGTCAGCGTTTTGGGAACGGGGGTCCCCAGACTTGCCTGCCTACGGCCTGCGGCGTGGCTGAAAGGAGGCCCAGGACAGCCCATCTTCATCAACACAAGCTCAAGACCCTCGCGAGGGGCCAGATTGCGGGCGGACGACAAGGAGCTTCTCAGCACGGCCTCGCCAGGTTGGCTCATGAGGAGGCGGAGAGTTCAAGGCAGGTACCTCGCGAGGTGCCCATGACGCAAGCCATGACGCACCAAGGGCGCCAATGGCGCCTGCCACAGAAGCGCCCTCCTTTCCTCTTGGTGCAAAGGAGCAAGCGCAGTAAGAGCATCAAGCAAAGGCATCCGCTTCGTGCAACAAGACCAAGACCAGCCCCAACGGCTAGAAGGGAGTCATCGTGGAGCCCAAGCAAAGGCCATCACCAGAGCCTTTGGCAAAGCGAGGACCAACTTTAGTCGATAAGTGTACCATTGTTCCCTTCAAATGGCTAATTGTTGGCGCCCTTCCCGCTCAATATTTGGGAAGAGGCCCAGGCCTTCGCTATATAAGTAGAGCTAGCCACCATAGTAGAGAAGGTGGGCATTTGGAATCCAGAGAGAGATAGAGACCCGATCCTCAAGCTAGAGCGACGGAACACCACCTAGCAGTTCATCACACCCACCAAGAATGACACTCGCGAGGCTGTTCTTCCCTCAGCATGCTCTCATCAGCCCAAGAGGCAATCCACCACACCACAAACTAGAGTAGGGTATTACACCACAACGGTGGCCCAACTAGTATAAATCTCGTGTCTCTTGTGCTGTTCTTTCTACTAGTTTAGGTCCCTGCGATTCGGCAAGGTACGAGACGGTGGAGGGTTGGATCTCCGCCGCACCCCGTAGTTCGAACCTTAAGGGTCTGCCGAACCCAAATCCCACATTTGGCGCGCGCGGTAGGTGCGCCGAATCCGCTTTCGCCTCGCTCTTCCCCGACCACCGCAACCATGTCCGACGCCTGTCGCTCCGCACTAAGCCCGAAGCTTCACTCGCCTCCCATGTCGCCCAGACGGCTCCCGCTCATGGGCGCCCTTGTCGCTTCCTCGTCACCGCCGTAACGCCGCCACCGCCCGCGGGAACGAGCAGCAAGCGCCGCCCCAAGACTCCGCCCATGAGGCGGACGGCCGCACCGCCACGCCGCCCACCCCACCGGTTCTTCGTCACGCGCTCCACGCGCCATGGAGGCCCGAGCTGCACTCATCGCGCTAACGAGCTCCTGCGCTTACCGCCCTGCTGACGACGCTTCACGAAGAATGGCTCGACCGAGTCGCCGAGGTCGTCAGGCTGCAGAGGCGACCTCGCCGCCCGCCTCGCCAGACCGCACTCGCCCCACGCTGGCGGTGAAGCTCCCGGGCGCCAGCCACCTCCTCTCAAGACGGCGCCGTTTCAATGCACGCGGCCCCGGCGGAACCTGCTCGCCAGCGCCGCGCAAAGAGTAGAGCTGTCAAGAAGTCCTCGCCCGCAAGAAGCCGCCCGAGCGCCCCGCCCAAAGACGCCAAGACCTGCGCTGCCCCCAGCCGCGGCGCAGGAGGCCCACAAGACCAAGCCTCTCGCCGCCCGAGGCCCCCACGGCCACGGGCGGGCTGCCGCCGCCACCTCCGAAGCCGCGCAGCATCACGTGGGTTCGCCAAGTTCAAGCCGCACCTGCCTCCACGCCATTTACGGCATGGCTGACCCTACGGAGGTCCTCCAGCTTTCACGAGCTGGGCATCGAGGCTGCCAACGGGATGAAAAGGTCATGGCGAACTGGTTTCCATGGCGCACAAGGACGGGCCCGCACTGCTCCTCGAACCTGGCCCCGTGCACGATCTCTTCTCGGCCGAGATGCGCACCCGCTTCATCGCCAACTTCCGGTGGTACTCGCGACCGCCACCCGCCGTGAGCGACATGCGCCAATCACAGCAGCCAGGGAAACCCTGCAAAAGTACATCCAAATGCTTCAACAACGCGCCTTCAAGATCCCTGTGGTAATGGAGGAGGCCATCATCTCCGCTTTCTCCGACAGCTGCACGACGCCAAGATGAAGGAGGATCCGGCGATGCATGAAGATCCATGCACCTCCTCGAGTTGTTCAACTTGGCGACTGGCGCGCCAGGCTGAGGAGGGCGCCTCCTCCTTGAGCTGCCCGCCGCGATCCCAAGAGAAGAATTCCAAGGCTAAGGACGTGAAGTGCAAGGGGCTGTCGTGCTCAAGCGTCGAACCAGCACACCAAGCGAGGCGCAGATCAGCCCGAGTCCTCCAAGGGCAGCCGGTATGCGGTACCATGACCTCCACACCCACAACACCAATGAATGTCGAGAGCTCCGGTCAGGCGCTGGAGGAAGGGTCGGCAGACGCCTGAGCGCAGCGACTGGCTACGGCCGAGGAGGAGGAAGGAATGCAGACGTTGGGAAGATCATGGCCCGCGCCAAGGGTGGCGCGACCAACCTCGCGAGGACCGCCGGCAAGACCCACTCAAGGGGGGCTGAGGATCAGCCTCGGAGGATCGCCCGCAAGGGAACGCAGCCTCCCTCTGCCGCCGCCACCAAGGAGAATCAAGACCGCCATCAGACGAGGGGCTGGGGCTTCCAGAAGCGCGGCGATCGCTCAGATCCCTGGTGGAGCTCAAGCCCCACCTCTCAACAAGATCTTCAAGCAGTTCACCATGAGGTGAATGCAGTCCTCCCCAAGCTCGAGGCCACACGCCCTCTCAGGTGGTCGGCGTGCGCCATCACGTTCAACTCAGCGGATCAGCTCAAGTGCGCAGCCACAGCCGGAGTTCTCCCGTTGTTGTGCTCCCCAATCATCAGCAACATGCTAGTCACCAAGACCCTCATCGACGGTGGAGCAGGGCTCAACGTCCTGTCCGTGGAGACATTCAACAATCTTCAAGTGCCTTACTAGCCAACCAAGCCTTTCTCCGAGTCACCGACGGCTCCACGGTCCCGATCGGGCAGGTCCGCCTTCCCACCTTCGGGGCCCGCGACAACTACCACACCGAAGCTCATCGACTTCGACGCCGCCCACATTCTCCTGCCAGACAACGCCATCCTCGAACCCGCGTTGGGAAAATTCATGGTCAGAACTCCACCATGGCTACAACGTCCTCAAGATGCCAGAAGCGGGGGGCCATCACAGGTGCCTCGTGAAGAAAGAGACGAAGCAGGCTCCCCGGAGCGAGCCTTTCAGCCGCGATCGCCGAAGACCTGCACCACAAAGCAGCAGGAGGCCTCCCAAGCCGCACCCAAGAAGAAGAAGACATCGACCGCCCGGCTCCTCAAGAGACAGACCCTCAGGCCCGCAGATCGGGCCAGGGGAGCCTCCTTCCATCGCATAGGATAGCGAAAGCGCCGCCTCCTCGAGCAGGGCTCGGGGCTCTCCTCGAGGGCCGCCCGACCTCTCCAAGGTCTCGAGGGAGGCGCTTGGGCACCACGTGGAGGCGTGTTTCAAGCACGCTTCCCGAAAGGGAGCAAAACCGTATGGGCGTAACCCTCAAGAGTTCGTCGGCAAGGCCATTCAAGAGCTACAGGAGTCAAGGGTCATGAGGGCAGCCGCCGCCACTCACTGTGGGCCCCCCATCCAGCGAGGATGGTGGGCTGCGCGTCTGCAGACGACATACCAGGTCTCAACCGAGCAGCATCTCAAGAGCGCCTGCCCTCGCGAGTGGGACGCTATGCAGGGTCCGCCCACAGCCACGTATGCATGCCTTATGGCTCTGCCAAACGCTTGGTTGCTGCGCACTGCTGCCTCATGAGGACCATCCCGGAGGCTCAAGAGGTCAAGCATGCCGCAGCCTCGGCGGAGATGAAGATGGCCCCGAGGAGCCGCTTAACGCCCGAGCCTCCCGAGGCCCCGGGCCTAGGGGCTCGTGGAGGATCGGCCCGCAGCCCACCGAGTCTGCTACACCAACACCCCTTCATCCCCACATCTCCGTGTGACATCTTTAAGTTTTATTTCCGATCGGGGCGCCTTGAGGCTGCATTATTCCCAGTGCCGCGTGGAATCGTCCCCTGCGCATGTATCCCTTTCTACTTCATGTCATTAGCCTATCTCTGCTGGGGCGCCTGGCTGCATCATCCCCAAGCCGCTCGGGCCATCCCAAGATGTATCCTTCCCGCTTCTTCCTCGTGATTATGCTCTCATTCCACCGTGCTTGTTATTTGGTGCCTTTTCTCGGGTGGCGGAATCTTGCGCGTTAAAGGGGTGCCCGAGCATCGCGACTCAGTGGCTCCTACCGCTCTCCGCCCTCACCCTCTGGTCTTGTCCATGGCATCACGACACAGCTTGCCAACGGCGTCGCCGAGACCAGCCCGAGAGCCGGACCCGAGGACGAGAGTTTCGCCATCTAACCCAGCTTATGCGTTAAAGGGGGGTGCTGAGCATCGCGACTCAGGGCTCCTACCGGCCTCCGCCCTCACCCTCTGGTCTTGTCCATGGCATCGCGACACAGGCTTGCCAGCTGACGGTTGAGACCAGCCCAGAGCCGGACCCGATGACGAGTTGCTGCGTCCGACCCAGCTTGCACGCTAAAGGGGGTACCGAGCATCACAACTCAGGGCTCCTACCGCTCTCCGACCCTCACCCTCCGGTCTTGTCCATGGCATCGCGACCGGCTTGCCAATGACGGTTGAGACCAGCCCGAGAGCGGGACCCGGGGACGAGTTGTGTCATCTAATCCAGCTTAGCAGCGTTAAAGGGGGGTGCCCGAGCATCGCGACTCAGGGCTCCTACCGCTCTCCCCTCACCCTCGGGTCTTGTCCATGGTATCGCGACACAGCTTGTCACGACAGTGAGACCAGCCGAGCAGGACCAAGACGAGAGCACCGCATCCGCCAAATTTGCAGGAACACACTCGAAGACAAGGCCCAGAGCCAGGCGCAACCCACCTTGAGGTAGGGCCTCGTGAGTCCCGCGCTGGCTCACGGGTGCCCCAACACACCTCGCGAGGCCTCTCGTGCCCCTCCCAAGCAACTAACGGCAGGACTAACGATCGCCACGGCGAGCTCTTGTTCCTTTTGTGATGAACCTGCAGGGTCTCTCCAAGGAGCACGAAACGACCTCGCCACGCAATCACTCGTCGGCCAAGGCACGGACCTGGCACCGCACCAGGAAGCATTGTCCTAACCCTCGAGATAAGTCACCCTCTGGACACACTAGTTATCACAACACCACCCCCACACTCAATGCAACCCCGTGTTAGCATTGTCGCTCTCCTTTCTCATCAATGATGGCCGCTGAGCGCCAAGGGGACCCCCGAGCATCGCGACTCGGGCTCTTACGGACCTCGGGCGCCACCTCCCGGCCTTGACCACGGCATCGTGACACAGATACAGCGACGGGCTGAAGCCGCCTTGGGATCGGGACCTGTTGGCGCAGAGCATCAAGCCCTCACGAGGTCCGAAAGGAAGAAATCGAGCTAGAACGGAATGAGCATCCCGCATTGCCTCATGATAAGGATCATCGACAAGCGAAGTTACAAATATCTTACAAGCCCCAAGGGTACATTCTTAGCTCCTCTCGAACAAAAGACTTGCTAATCCTAAGGAGTCCTATCTCAGAGGGCCACCGCGGGCGCCATCATCAACAATGGGCCACCCGGTCCGGAGCCAACCCCATCCAGATCGAGGGCAGCGACGACCGACGAGCTCGCCTTACTCGGGAGCGGCGCAGCTCGAGGCTCGTGGTGTCGCCGCTCATCTCCGCGTCATGAATAGCTCAACGGAGTCGCTGGATCCTCCAGCGCCTTCGTCGCCTGAGAAGCTGCCAAGGGAGTGGTCGGTTGGCCTCCGCCTCACCGCAGCAGGGTCCCGACCGCCTCTCCCGGGGCAGCACTCCAGCCGACGACCCTCCGCGTCAAAGAGCTTGAAGGACATCACCGAAGCAGAGTCGTACTCCAGGTGGATCTTGAGGGCGCCCCTCGTCCTGCAGACCCGGGCGACCTCGCTCGAGCCTCGTGTCATGAAGACCTCGCGGGGCAACACTGTGACCTCTGCCTCGGCCGCAAAGGGTGCCACACCCGCGTGCTGCAGCCAGAGTCCCGTGGGCTCCCCACGGACGACGGAGGCGAAGAAAGAAGGAAGGCGAATCCAAGACTTAGGAGGCGCGGGCGGCTGGCACGAACTCCCGCGAGGAGCCCTCTGCATGAACCTCCGGGGAAGACGACACCTTCGTGACTCACCGGTCGTCGTCGCTGGCGCCCGCTTTCGTGGCGCCCGCCTCGCCTCCTTCAGGCCACCGATTTGCGGCATAAGGGAAGAGGAAACTCGGGGCGATCACACACCACCAGGCATGGGCGCCTCGAGAGCGCCCATACTCGACACGGAGAAAAAGCCGTTTCTTTGGGGGGGGGTCAGGATCCTCTTGAGGAGCTTTTCCCTTCTCTTCCCTAGAGAACCGACGGATCGGAGCCATGGCAACCAGACAAGACGAGGAAGAGAAGGAGCAGAAGGATAGACTGGAAGGGCGCACGCCGTTCCGTACTTATAGCCGGCGGAGGCCAACCGTCGGCCTCCACGATCACCGATAATCATGACCGACTCTGCATGCTGGGACTTGTCAAATCAGGGAGGTTACCGAGGCATCGTGGGAGAGCAGTGCGCACACGTCCAATCAACCGCCACGCGGCGCCCAAGGCCGCAGGCTGTTAGGGGCCTCACGACGCGCAGACTTACCCTCTCCGCTCCGCCAAGTTCGGGCGCGTGGGCCCGGGCTACTGTCGGCGTCGGGAACGGGGTCCCCAGACTTGCCTGCCCATACGCTTCTGGCGTGGCTCAAAGGAGGCCAGGACAACCCATCTTCATCAACACAAGCTCAAGACCCTCGCGAGGGGCCAAGCCTCGTGAGGCGGGACGACAAGGAGCTTCCTCGAGCACGGCCTCGTCAGTTGGCTCATGAGGAGGCAGAGAGTTCAAGGCGGTACTCGCGAGGTGCCCATGACGCAAGCCATGATTTACCAAGGGCGCCAGCCGGGCGCCCGACCGCAGCGTCCCTCCATTCCTCTTTGGTGCAAAGGGAGCAAGCGCAGTAAGGGCATCAAGCAAAGGCATCCGCTTGGTGCAACAAGACCAAGACCAGCCCCAACGGCCGGAAGGGATTCATCGTGGAGCCTAAGCAGCGTCATCACGAGCCTTTGGCGGGCGAGGACCAACTTTAGTCGGATAAGTGTACCCGATGTTCCCTTCAAAATGGCCAATTGTTGGCGCCCTTCCCGCTCAATATTTGGGAAGAGGCCCAGGGCCTTCGTCTATATAAGTAGAGCTAGCCACCATAGTAGAGAAGGTGGGCATTTGGAATCCAGAGAGAGAGAGAGAGAGATAGAGACCCGATCCTCAAGCTAGAGCGACGGAACACCACCTAGCAGTTCATCACACCCACCAAGAACAGCACCCTCATGAGGCTGTTCTTCCCCAGATTATTCTTCATCAGCCCAAGAGGCAATCCACCACACCACAAACTAGAGTAGGGTATTACACCACAACGGTGGCCCAAACTAGTATAAATCTCGTGTCTCTTGTGCTGTTCTTTCTACTAGTTTAGGTCCCTGCGATTCGGCGAGGTACGAGACGGTGGAGGGTTGGATCTCCGCGCGCACCCAAGAGTTCGAACCTTAAGGGTCTGCCGGAACCCGAAATCCCACATTTGGCGCGCCAGGTAGGTGTGCGCCGGAATCTGCCTTTCGTCGCCTCGTTCTTCCCCAACCACCGCAACCATGTCTAACGCCCGTCGGGCCCGCACCAAGCGCCGAGCTTCCCTCGCCTCCCATGTCGCCCAGACGGCTCCCGTCTGCGGGCGTCCTCGTCGTTCCGTCACTGCCGTCCAACGCCGCCGCCCGGCGGGGAACGGCAGCAAGCGTCGTCCCAAGACTCCGTCCATGAGGCGGACGGCCGCACCGCCACGCCTTCGCTCACCCCCACTGGTTCTTAATCACGCGCCTTACGCGCCATGGAGGCCCGAGCTGCACTCATCGCGCTAACGAGCTCCTGCGCTACCGCCCGTCGACGAGCGTCACGAAGAATGGCTCGACCGAGTCGCCGAGGTCGTCCATGCTGCAGAGGCGCACCGCCGTCCGTCTCGCCAGACCGCACTTCGCCCCACGCTGGCGGTGAAGCTCCCGGCGCCTCAGCCACCTCCTCCTCAAGACGGCGCCGTTTCAATGCACGCGCCCCGGGCGGAACCTGCTTCGCCAGCGCCCGCGCTGCAAGAGTAGAGCTGTCAAGAAGTCCTCGCCGCGAAGAAGCCGCCGTTCCCTCGCCCCGGCCGCGTCAAGACCCTCGCTGCCCCAGCCGCGCGCAGGAGGCCCACAAGACCAAGCCCTCGTCGTCCGAGGCCCCCAGCGGCCACGGCGGGCTGCCGCGCCTTCACCTTTGAGCTGTGCAGCGTCACGTGGCCCGCCAAGTTCAAGCCAGACCTGCCTCCACGCCACGACGGCACGGCTGACCCTTACGGAGTTCCTCCAGCTCACGAAGGGCATCGAGGCTGCCAACGGGATGAAAGGTCATGGCAAACTAGTTTCCCATGGCGCTGGGGGACGGGCCCGCACTGCTCCCGAACCTGGCCCCGAGCACGATCTCTTCTGGGCCGAGATGCGCACCCGCTTCATCGCCAACTTCGAGGTACTCATGACCGCCACCCGCCGTGAGCGACATGCGCCGAATCACAGGTGCCGAAGCGAAACCCTGCAAAGTACATCCAGTGCTTCAACAACGCGCCTCAAGATCCCTGTGGTAATGGAGGAGGCCATCATCTCGCCTTCTCCGACAATCAGGCGCGACGCCAAGATGAAGGAGGAGCTGGCGATGCATGAAGATCCGTGCACCTCCACAGGTTGTTCAACTTGGCGACCAAGCGCGCCAGGCTGAGGAGGGCGCCTCTCCCTCCTCGAGCTGCCTGCCGGGATCCCAAGAGAAGAATTCCAAGGCCAAGGACGTGAAGCGCAAGGGGGCTGGCGTGCTCGCGTCCGAACCGGACACCAAGCGGCGAAGATCAGCCCGAGTCCTCCAAGGGCAGCCGGTACTGCGTGTACCTTGACCTCCACACCCACAACACCAATGAATGTCGGGAGCTCGGGCGTCTTGGCAAAGGAAGGGTCGGCAGACCCCGAGCGCAGCGACGAAGACTACGGCCGAGGAGGAGGAAGGAATGCAGACGTTGGGAAGACCACGGCCAGCCAAGGGTGGCGCGACCAACCTCGCGAGGACCGGCCGGCAAGACCCAACTTCGCAAGGGGGCTGGAGGGATCAGCCTCGAGGATCGCCTGCAAGGGAACGCAGCCTCCCTCCCGCTGCCGCCGCCACCAAGGAGAATCAAGACCGCCATCGGGGCGAGGGGCTGGGGTGCTTCCAGAAGCGTGTGCGATCGCTTTGCATCCCGGTGGAGCTCAAGCCCGGCCTCTCAACAAGATCTTCAAGCAGTTAAGCACGAGGTGAATGCAGTCCTCCCAAAGCTCGAGGCCACACGCCTCTCGGTGGTCGGCGTGCTCCATCACGTTCAGCTCGATGGGATCAGCTCAAGTCGCAGCCACAGCGGAGTTCTCCGATCTTTGTGCTCCCAATCATCGACAACGTGCTAGTCACCAAGACCTCATCGACGGGCGGAGCAGGGCTCAACGTCCCGTCCGTGGAGACATTCAACAATCTTCAAGTGCCTTATAGTAAACAGCCAACCAAGCCTTTCTCCGAGTCACCGACGGCTCCACGGTCCCGATCGGGCAGGTCCGCCTTCCCGTCACCTTCGGGCCCGCGACAACTACCACACCGAGCTCATCGACTTCGACGTCGCCCACATTCGCTGCCGACAACGCCATCCTCGGGTACCGGCGTTGGGCAAATTCATGGCCAGAACCCACCATGGCTACACGTCCTCAAGATGCCAGAAGCGGCGGGGTCATCACGGTGCCTGTGAAAGAAAGAGACGCAGATGTGCTCCCTCGGAGCGAGCCTTTCAGCCGCATCGCTGGAAGACCCAGACCACACGACAGCAGGAGGCCTCCCGGCCGCACAAGAAGAAGAAGACATCGACCGCCCGGCTCCTCAAGACAGACCCCTCGGGGCCGTGATCGGGCGAGGGAGCCTCCTTCCATCGCATAGGAAGCGCGCCCGGCGCCCTCCTCAGCGGGCTCGGGGCTCTCCTCGAGGGCCGCCGACCTCTCAAGGTCTCGAGGGAGGCGCTTGGGCACCACGTGGGGCGTGTTTTGAAGCACGCTTCCGAAAGGAGCAAAACCAGAAGGGCAGAACCATCAAGAGTTCGCCGGCAAGGCCATTCAAGAGCTACAGAGTCAAGGGTCATGAGGGGCAGCCGCTGCCTACCATGTGGCCCCCATCCAGCGAGGATGGTGGGCTGCTTGCGTCTGCATCGACATACCAGGCTCAACCGAGCAGCATCTCAAGAGCCTCGGCCCTCGCGAGTGGGACGCGTTGAGGGTCCACCCCTACATTACCACGCACGCATGCCTTACGGCCGCCAAACGCAGCTGCCTGCGCACCAGCGTCTCATGAGGACCATCACGGAGGCTCAAGAGGTCAAGCACGCCTGCAGCCCCGGGCGGAGATGGAGATGGCCCCGAGGAGCCGCTTCAACGCCTCGGGCCTCCCGAGGCCCCTGGGCCTAGGGGCTCGTGAGGATCGGCCCCGCAGCCCACCGAGTCTGCTACACCAACACCCCTTCATCCCCAACATCACGGGTGACATCTTTAAGTTTTATTTCCGCTAGGAGCGCCTTGTGGCTGCATTATTCCCAGCGCGTGGGTCCGCCCTCGCGGCATGTATCCCTTCTACTTCATGTCATTAGCCTATCTGCTGGGGCGCCTTCAGGCTACATCATCCCCAAGCCGCCGGGCCAGTCCCAGCTGCATGTATCCTTCCCGCTTCTTCCTCCGGATTATGCTCTCGCTCCACCGTGCTTGTTATTTGGTGCCTTTTCCGGGTGGCGGAATCTTGCGCGTTAAAGGGGTGCCCGAGCATCGCGACGAGGCTCCTACCGCTCTCGGCCCTCACCCTCTGGTCTTGTCCACGGCATCGCGACCTGGCTTGCCAGCGACGGCTGAGACCAGCCCGAGAGCCGGGACCCGAGGACGTAGAGTTTCGCCATCTAACCCAGCTTGCGCGTCAAAGGGGGGGTTCCTGAGCATCGCGACTCAGGGCTCCTACCGGCTCTCCGGCCCTCACCCTCTGGTCTTGTCCATGGCATCGCGACCTGGCTTGCCAGCGACGGTTGAGACCAGCCCGAGAGCCGGGACCCGATGACGTAGAGTTGCTACGTCTGACCCAGCTTGAGCGTTAAAGGGGGGGTACCTGAGCATCACAACTCAGGGCTCCTACCGTCTCTCCGACCCTCACCCTCTGGTCTTGTCCATGGCATCGCGACCTGGCTTGCCAGCGACGGTTGAGACCAGCCCGAGAGCCGGACCCGAGGACGAGAGTTGTGTCATCTAATCCAGCTTATGCGTTAAAGGGGGGGTGCCGAGCATCGCGACTCAGGGCTCCTACCGCCTCTCGGCCCTCACCCTCTGGTCTTGTCCATGGCATCGCGACTGCTTGTCGTGACGGCTGAGACCAGCCCGAGCCGGGACCAAGACGAGAGCACCCAGCATCCGCCAAATTTGCGTAAACACACTCGAAGACAAGGCCCAGAGCCAGCGCAACCCGCCTTGAGGTAGGGCCTCGTGAGTCCCATGCTGGCTCACGGGTGCCCCAACACACCTCATGCGAGGCCTCTCGTGCCCCTCCTAAGCAACTAACGGCAGGACTAACGATCGCCACGGCGAGCTCTTGTTCCTTTGTGATGAACCTGCAGGTCTCTCCAAGGAGCACTAACGACTCGCCACGCAATCACTCGTCGGCCAAGGCACGGACCTGGCACCGCACCAGGAAGCATTGTCCTAACCCTCGAGATAAGTCACCCTCTGGACACACTAGTTATCACAACACCACCCCACACTCAATGCAACCCCGTGTTAGCAATGTCGCTCTCCTTTCTCACCGAATGATGGCCGCTTGAGCGCCAAGGGGGACCCCCTGAGCATCGCGACTCGAGGCTCTTACGACCTCGGGCCGCTCACCTCCTGCCTTGACCACGGCATCGTGACAAGATACATGGCGACGGCTGAAGCCGCCTTGGGACAGGGACCTGTTGGCGCAGAGCATCAAGCCCTCACGAGGTCCGAAAGGAAGAAACTGAGCTAGAACGGAATGAGCATCCCGCATTGCCTCATGATAAGGATCATACTGACAAACGAAGGTACAAATATCTTACAAGCCCCCGCGGGGTACATTCTTGGCTCCTCTCAGGAACAAAAGACGTGAATCCTAAGGAGTCCTATCTACAGGGACCACCGTGGAAGACGCCATCATCAACAGTGGGCCACCCGGTCCGGAGCCAACCCCATCCAGATCAGGGGCAGCGACGACCTGACGAGCTCGCCCTACTCCGGGAGCGGCGCAGGCTCGGGGGCTCGTAGCTGTCGTCGCTCATCTTCGGCGTCGCGAATAGCTCGACGGAGTCGCTGGATCCTCCGGCGCCTTCGTCGCCTGAGAAGCTGCCAAGGGAGTGGTCGGTTGGCCTCCGCCTCACCGCAGCAGGGTCCCGACCGCCTCTCCCGGGGCAGCACTCCAGCCGATGACCCTCCGCGTCAAAGAGCTTGAAGGACATCACCGAAGCAGAGTCGTACTCCAGGTGGATCTTGAGGGCGCCCCTCGTCCTGCAGACCCGGGCGACCTCGCTCCAGCCTCGTGTCATGAAGACCTCGCCAGGGCAACCATGTGACCTCTGCCCGGTCGCAGCAGGGTGCCGCAGCAGCGTCTTTGCCAGAGTCCTGAGGCTCCCCCTGCCGGACGACGGAGGCGAAGAAAGAAGGAAGGCGAATCCAAGACTTAGGAGGCGCGGCGACGCGAAGCACGAACTCCCGGCAGGAGCCCTCGGCGTGAACTCCAGGGGGGAAGACGCACACCGTGACTCACCGGCGTCGCCGGGCGGCGCCGCTCGTGGCGCCCGCCTCGCCTCCTTCAGGCCACCAATTTGCAGCGTATAAGGGAAGAGGAAACCACAGAGGCGATCACAAGACACAGGGCATGGGCGCCTCGAGAGCGCCCCGCCGACACCAGAGAGCAAGCCGCTTTGGGGGGGTCGAGGATCCTCTTGAGGAGCCTTTCCTTCTTCCCTAGAGAACCGCAGATCGGAGCCATGGCAACCAGACGAGACGAGGAAGAGAAGGAGCGAAGGATAGATCGAAGGCGCACGCCGTTCCGTGCATTTATAGCCGGGCGGAGGCCAACCGCCGGCCTCCACGATCACCGATAATCATGACCGACTCTGCATGCTGGGACTTGTCGAATCAGGGAGGTTACCGAGGCATCGTGGGGGAGCAGTGCACACACGTCCAATCAACCGCCACGCGGCGCCCAAGGCCGCAGGCTGTTAGGGCCCACGACGCTTCGCACTTACCCTTTCGCCTCTCCGCTCGCTGTTCGGGCGCCATGGGCCCGGGGCTATCTGCTGGCGTTAGGGAACGGGGTCCCTGACTTGTTCGCTGCTGCTGCGGCGTGGCTCAAAGGAGGCCTGTGACAGCCCATCTTCATCAACACAAGCTCAAGACCTCGCGAGGGCTGAGATCATGGGCGGACGACAAGGAGCTTCCTCAGGCACGGCCTCGTCAGGTTGGCTCATGAGGAGACGGAGAGTTCAAGGCAGGGTACCTCGCGAGGTGCCCATGACGCAAGCCATGACGACCAAGGGCGCCAGCCGGGCGCCAGCCCGCAGCGCCCTCCTTCCTCTTTGGTGCAAAGGAGCAAGCGCAGTAAGGGCATCAAGCAAAGGCATCCGCTTTGGTGCAACAAGACCAAGACCAGCCCCAACGGCTGGAAGGGAGTCATCGTGGAGCCTAAGCAGGCCATCACGAGCCTTTGGCAAAGCGAGGACCAACTTTAGTCAGATTAGTGTACCGATGTTCCCCTTCAAAATGGCTAATTGTTGGCGCCCTTCCCGCTCAATATTTGGGAAGAGGCCCAGGGCCTTCGTCTATATAAGTAGAGCTAGCCACCATAGTAGAGAAGGTGGGCATTTGGAATCCAGAGAGAGAGAGATAGAGACCCGATCCTCAAGCTAGAGCGACGGAACACCACCTAGCAGTTCATCACACCCACCAAGAACAGACCCTCGCGAGGCTGTTCTTCCCTCAGACTGCTTCCTCATCACCCCAAGAGGCAATCCACCACAAAGACAAACTAGAGTAGGGTATTACACCTGGCAACGGTGGCCCAACTAGTATAAATCTCGTGTCTCTTGTGCTGTTCTTTCTACTAGTTTAGGTCCCTGCGATTCGGCGAGGTACGAGACGGTGGAGGGTTGGATCTCCGCGCGCACCCCAGAGTTCGAACCTTAAGGGTCTGCCGGAACCCGAAATCCGACAAGAGTGAACTTTGGAAACGCCGACAGTACCTTTTTTGCGCAACCTACTTCAGTTTATGAAATAAGGCTCATTCTTTTGTGAGTTCACTGTTCTATATCTAGTCATCTTAGCCCCGTGGCTGAGTTCTAATTAATGGCGAAAGGACAATGCAATGGTTCTTGGATCTCAAGTGATCTCTGTTTTCCTTGCTCCCATGTAATTTAAAATCAACTCTAATGATATCAGTAGATGGGATGGAGTAATGGAGTCCCATGTGTAGCTACAGTTACTCGCATGCAATCTGTAGGCCTCTCTGTGTGCATTTGTTTTTTCCTACCACGATATCATGGTAGCACGAATCCATTTCAATTATAACACCATCAATAAGTTTCGGTTCTGTAATGAATTGTTGTTTACACATTAGGACCAGAAATTGGGCACCAACATAACAAAACCCATGGTTCTGTGTTTACTTTACACACATCGTGAATTCTCAATCATCATGTGTACATTTATATTCAGCTTTCTTCTTCAACTATTCCTGGTTATTTTGCTTCTTATTATTAGCATGGTGGCCAGAACATTACGATCTCAAAAGGTGCTAGTGCAAGAAATCTGGCTAATGCGTAGCCTAGACCTGCTCAATCTTTTTGTTCTTTATCTCAGTATGTTAGAGCATTAATTATACTTTATACTAATGTTCTAGAAAATATCTCCTGGATAAAGAACAATTCAATGCTACAAATTTGTGCATGCCAACTCTATAGATGTATGACTATCAGGATTTGAATTGCTTGCATTGGAAATTGTTATCATCTACTTACTTGTGAAATAGGTCTGCTGTATAGTATTTTCAAAGAGGTTGGGAGATCCAAGCAAGAATGGTGCTCTTGCAAAACTCCTATATATGGCGACCCTCTTAAATTTACTACATTATTAACATGTTTTTTAATTTCTGCAATGGTACGTTGCTTGATCAGGTTTTGTTGATGTAGATTGATAGGACAAATGGTTGATGCATGGCCAAGATGTTGATTTTGAGGCGATATCGGTGCTACTACCGGATAGCTCGACATTATGTTTTAGAATGTCATTCAATGGTCAATGTTAGAGCAGATCATATCTATATATTATGTATTCTATATCATGTAGTCCTCTTATGATGTCTTGTAATGTAACAATTTTTATTTAATATATGAGGTCTTTCTTACTATATTGCTGCTACTATGCACTATTTACATTGGCCTAATAATCCTTACTTGCTATATATGAAATACGGAATATACAAAATACCATCAATTGGTTGGTTGTGCTATGCCACAATGCTTTTAAGCGTTGTAATGATCGGTTGTGTCCATGTCAACATTCATTCTTACAGGATAACACCAACACATCTGAAACGTTGTTCCGCTCTTACTATACGTGTTGCTATCTTACAATGCTTTTTCATGTTGGTTACCAACGGATGCATATGTGTTGTTGTAGACCCTTCCAACGCCACCTACGGCAACGCATATTAATCCGTTGGTGTAGACCTCAGCAACGCTTATATGGACATTCGACAACACATTGGTGCGTTGCTGAAGGGGGGATCCTGTTGTAGTGGGTCTATGAGCTCATTTTCTATTTTTAAGTACTATATTCTTGCATCTTACTGTACTCTATTCATGTAGAACAAGTGCCTAAACCTGAAGAACAATTGTTCTAATTTAAGATTCCATTGCTATCATAGTTACAAAAAGCGCTAGGCGTTAATTGTGCGTTTTGCCACTGCCTTGCGCTTTACTGACCAAAGCGCATGCTTATGCGTAGTTATGCATAGATTAAGTGCAGTTATGCGCAATGCGTTTCGCCAACGCCTAGAGCCTAGGCACGCTTAACCGCTCGCCTAGGCGCGCCTTTTTTAACTATGATTGCTATCGTGCATACTGCTTTGCTCTTGTATGACTGTATTTACTCATACAAACTTATTTTTAAATTGAAGGATCCAATCGAAACTCCAATGGCACGGCAGGTATGTTCATGTATGTTTCTTTAACAGGCTTGCTCTTATCAATAGCTTTGTCGATTTCAATTTCAATTGTGTATACAGTTGACTTCTCATATCATGCACATTACTAGCATCACAACAAAGCAAATAGTGTTGTTGTACATGTAGACCCGCGGTACCCATCTGAAATCTTGTTGTGCCGTGTAGTTTCCCACGCTTTGTATTCTTTTACTGCCGCTTTGTCTTGAACTGATATGATTTGAACCGTGTATCTATTTTGATTTGGCAAGACAATGCAGTGACCATAGGACATAGATATATGTTTGTTTGATGCTTTTATTATGTACTAGTACTTGGCCATAGAAGACTTGGTAGTTTAATCCTGTCCACCTTACTAATGAACTGGTTCACCGAAATGAGCTTCATATACTAGTACATGCTAAACTGTTATGTGTCTGCTTGTTTCTTCTTTTAGAATGTCGATGTAATATTGGGGAAGAGTGCCTTATTAAGCAATGGTAAAGGAAGTAATGCAGATAAGGTTCAGATAGTGAAACATCCTTGTTGGTCTCCAACAAAGTGATAAAATAGCTAAGGAAGACTATCTCAAGACAAAGGAGACAACCCCAAAGTCCTGTCTTGGTTTAGTGTTGGAGTTACTGGCCACTTCCGCTTGCACAAGCTATTCAAACTCACTGTATGAATCAGTTTGGTTTCTTGAGTCTCAACTACAAGTTGAAAGACATCGATCAGCTGTGCTGCGACAAGAAGTGGAAGGACTGCGGAAGTCCGTGGAGCATTCAGATGCATACTTTCTTGTGCAACAACAAGCATTGGAGGATTTTAGCGCCAAACAGGACAAAGCTAATAAGCTTGCTAAGCTTATTGCCAACATGGTGGATACCACGTTTGTTGAGCTCTTCTGAAGTTGTTTCAGTTATGCTCTTGTTTTGCTGGCGCGTTTATTTGCACAGGTGGCGAATTTTGACGACCAGTGTGTAACATCCCAAATTTTTAATTTGGCATGTTATACATAGGTCATCCATGCATATCATATTTTATTGCATTTTCGTTTGCAATCCTCGAAATCCTAAGCAACTCAAGGACCCTCGGAGAGAGTTGGGGATTTTCCGATCTTCATATTTGAGTTTTATCAAATAATGAAGACGAGGATTTTGATTTTATTATTTTTCTCTCCAGAAAATATTTCATGTTTAAATAATAAATGAGAGGAGATAATATGACTTCTCCTAAAATAATTGAAATATCGGAGGAAAAATGTTAAAATCATTATTTGGATTTTATTTTATTTATTTGGAATTTTATTTGCCTAGAGAAAAATTTGCATGTTTTAAAAATTGCATTTTAGGGGCCAAGAAAAGTTCATCTTGTTCTAAATATTTTATTTAGACAAAGAAAACTTGTTTTGGAAATTTTAGATTTTTATTTAATTTTCAGGATTTTTCTTTAAGTTTCGGCGGAACGTTTTTTTTAAAAAAATAGGACCCGCGCCCGAATGGGCCAAGGGCCCAGCCGAGCTGCATGCCCGCCCGCCACCGCTTTCCCAGGTGCAGCCCACTGACTCGGAGAGTCCGAGCCGCCGCCTTCCGCCACCGACCCCCTCCCAAGTCGGACCCCCAACCTTTATATACCGCCCCCTCTAAACCACCACCGCCACCACCGCCTCCCGGAGCCCGAGCCGCCTCTTGAGCCCGAGCCGCCACATCGAAGCCGCCGCCGCCTCTAGCCACCGCCACTCCCGCCGCCACCCCGCACCCGCCGCCACCGCGCCCCTCGAGCCTCCCGCTGAGCCGCCCGCCCGCCGAACGACCTCGCCGGAGGTAGCCCCTATTCGCCGGGTTTTTTTTGAAAACCACTTCGGTTATTTTTAAGAAAAACCCCTTCGGTTTTTTTAGAAAAAACCCTAGCCCCGTTTTTTTATATATAGATCGGTTTTATTCTCCGGTTTATTTGTTTTGTGAGCGTTCGCTCGTTCGTTCGTTCTTACGAACGTGTTCGTCGTTTAGTTTCTGCTAACGAACGTTCGTTCGTTTAGCCGTTCGCCGTTTTTCTTTTTATCCGATTTATTCCGCGATTATTCCGATCGCGATTTCTGATCCGATGTTCGAACTAGTATAACTTTTCGCTCGTTTATCGGAATCAGGCGATTCAAGCGCCTGGAGTTTCATCTCGAAACCCTCTTTCCAAATAGCCTACTCAAACAAGTTTTTGCCTGTAAAATTTGACCCTAGTTCAGATTAGTAAACGGATCTTGTTTCTTTCGCCGTTTGAGTTTCCTTGCTCCGTTTGGTTTGATTCTTCTTGTGAACCGGAGTTCTTAAGTTGAACTCTCCGGTCAACCAATTTCAGTTGAAGTTCGTTTTGTGCATCTTTGCTTGTTGCTTATGTATGTATTTTTTGCTTGCGATAGAATTCCCGGAGTGCGAAGCGTGTTACTACGAGTCTCTAGGATTCACGGATCGTCAGCAAGGCAAGTAACACTTTGATCATACTCTTTTCATACCCAGTTTTGATGCATTAGTTCAACCCTCAAACATTGCATGGTTAGGATGTCATTAATTTGTGGGTTGGGAAGTAGATGATGAGGTAGGAACCTATTGCCCTGTTACTATCAAACCCTTGGGAGTTACTTCTACGTGTTGCTTATATTGTTATGCTATGCTCATAGACGTGGTTGGGTTTGAGAGTTATTCATGACAGATGTGAGATTGTTAAATTAATGGTTTACTTTAAGGTGGCAACTTTAATACACATCTGGGTGGATTGAGGCACCTGGGGAACCCAGTGTTGTCTGTTTTATTTTTGGAAATCCCGGGGTACCCGTGTGATCTTCCTATGGACCGCCACCCAGGCTCAAAGGGAACTGAGATTATTCATGCTAGAAACTTTCGTGTGCAGCCACAAGCTATTATGGGCTCTAGCATAGTTGAGTAAGTTACGTGAAGCTCTTGAAGAGGTGGATCAACAGGTAGCGGGTTTTGTAGGTTTGGTATGGTCTACCCGGAGTAGAGAGTTAATGTTTCTGAAATACTGTGTCTCGGTCATCCGTTTCTCAAACACCATGTAGTGCGAGAAATCAACGGAGGCGATCGAGTCTTGTGGGGAAAAGTGCGCAAACCTCTGCAGAGTGTACAATCTAATCATGGTTAGCCGTGTCCCTGGTTATGGACAATTCTGAGTATCTAGTACTTGAGTATTCACATGTATCTCATCAGTTTAAGTTAATATTGCTGGGATGTTAATTATCTTAATTGGGATTGAGTTG
The DNA here is from genome assembly GCA_021605205.1 of Aegilops longissima. Classification (NCBI taxonomy): domain Eukaryota; kingdom Viridiplantae; phylum Streptophyta; class Magnoliopsida; order Poales; family Poaceae; genus Aegilops; species Aegilops longissima. Next base: position 463,579,795 of record CM038679.1, read on the forward strand.
GGGTTATACCTTCTCAATGATGTTTCAACCACCATGATAGTTAAAGTAAAATTCATTCCTTTGATGTAGGGAAAAATTGGCTTTCCATAAATCAGAATCAGAGAGCTTTCCACCAACCAAACATGCATGTAGTGTTAGCATTATTCTGTTATTGCTCTATTGTGTTACATTGCCAAGATATTCCATGTGCTGACCCGTTCTTAGGCTGCAACGTATTATGTTGCAGACTTTTCGACGAGGAGTAAGGTTCGATAGGTCGTTGCTGCAGCAGCTCAGCTATGACGTTGGAGTTGATGGACTCACTTTATCTTCCAAGCCTTCCGCTGTTATCGTATTAGATGGCCTTAAGCCATATTATTGTAATAAGTTCTCTTTTGAGACATTCGATGTAATAAGTGTGTGATTGCTACTCTGTTATAAATCCTTCGAGTACTGTGTGTGTCAGCATTACCGATCCAGGGATGACACGGAAGCACAGAGACTTGACCATCTGAGGTCGGGTCGCTACAAGATGGTATCAGAGCACACGCTGAGTGTAGGACACGACCACTAAGATAAAACCATAGGTCACTCTTCTCTACTCATTTCTGACTCCTCTCCATTTTCCACTCTTTAGGATGACGGAGATGAAGAACAAGTTTGCACAACCGGATGAAGACACACCTTTTGGACGCCACTTGAAGGAAGTCACTAGGTACCTGTATATTGGAATACCAAGCTTCACCGGGACGTACAAAGCCACCTTCCCAGAAGAAGAGTGCTGGAGGATTCAAGCTCTAGTTCCTAAGGACGCTTTGCCAATCACGGAGCCCATAGTGTGTGTTTTCAATGCACCAACCTGAGTTTGGGAAAGAGTATGGCAGCTCACATTACCATGGGACGCATTGGTGAAGTCTACAATAGGGAGCTTAAAGACACCATATATCAAATATGTGGGCGCCGAGACGAGCAATGGGAAGTAAACAGCACCAAGAAGGATAGATCCATTGCAGCTACATCCAGAGCTAAACCAGCACATTCGACGTCAGAGAACCAGATGTCTTGACATGATGGATTTGAAGAAGGCGAAAACTAGGATCATCGAGCTGGAGGAAGAACTCAAGTTTACACGTGATGGATATGAGGAAGAAATCAAGACCCTCTTGGAGAAGAATGACGACCTAGTCAAGAAGATCGAGTCTTCATGGGAGGACCAGCACCGTAAGAAGAAGAAGAAGATCCCACTTGTCCGGACAACTACATCATCATCGATTTACACCGACTCTGATCCAAGTGATGATGACTATGAAGACGGTGGAGCAGACATCATGGAGTCTTCCACCGATCAAAATTTCTAGATGACCACCATATAATAGTAGTATTCCCCCATGTAACTAGTAGTAGTTGAGCACTTATGCGATAGTCGTAGACCGTTTTGTATGCCTTTGCTTGATTGATTGAGTGAAATGTTTGTGTTTGCCTCATGTGCATGTGGGTAGTGTTTTCTCACTAGACCTCCTTCTATTCTAATCTCTTCCATCTAAACCCTCAGATGCCTCCGAGACGTGACCCCGGTTTTGTTTTTCCACCGGAGCTCACCCAGTTGATCCAGCAGCAGAATGCCTTGATGCAATTGCTAGTTCGGAACCAGGGCAACAACAACAACAACAACAACAACAACAACAACAACAAAAACAACAACAACAACAACAACAACAACAACAACAACAACAACAACAACAACAACAACAACAACAACCCACCGCCAGTGGACAATTTAGCCCGTTTTCTGAGGTTACAACCGCCAGTGTTTTCCAGTAGCACCGAGCCAATAGTTGCTGATGATTGGCTACGCCGTATTGGAAGGGAGTTAACCACCGCAGGATGCATGGATGCTGAAAGAGTGCGCTTTGCCGCACATCAATTGGATGGACCAGCAGCCGCATGGTGGGAGAATTACACGGCTACTTTTCCTATAGCCAATGTCACTTGGGACCAGTTCAACAAGCTTTTCAGACGCCCATGTCTCAACCGGAGCCATGCAGATAAAGAAGCGTGAGTTTCGCAACTTACGCCAGGGGAACCGTACTGTGGCCCAGTACGTGGATGAGTTTAGCAAGTTATCACGCTATGCCCCTGATGATGTGGCCACAGATGCCGCGAAGCAAGAGAAGTTTATGGAAGGGCTGAATGATGAGATGAGTATGCAGTTGATGGTGGAAACTTTCAACAACTACCAGGAGTTGGTAGATAAGGCCCTAATGATTGAAGGAAAGCAATAGCAGATTGAGAGCCGTAAAAGGAAGTATGGACAAGGAAAGTATAACTCAGGAGCTCACCAGAAGCCCCGCTTAAACCCGAACTCGGGAGGACTTGTTCATAACCATGGAGGTCATAACCATGCTGGAGGAGGATCGCATAATCAAAATGGTGCGAAAAACGGGAATGGGAATGGAGTCCAAAATAATCAGAATCGCTCTAACCCATCTACACCCGCCAAGAGGGACTTAAGCCAAGTTATATGCTTTAAGTGCGGGAAGACAGGGCACTATGCCAATGACTGCCCTGAAGGAAAGAATGGAAATGGAAATGGGAGCGCTGGGAAGAAGCCCAATCCATTCAACAAAGGACAAGTGAACCACGTTAACGTGGAGGAAGTTGAAGAGCAGCCGGACGCGGTAATAGGTAAGTTTTTGGTTCAGTCATTTACCGCTATTGTTCTTTTCGATACTGGTGCATTGCATTCATACATATCAAGGGGATCTGTGGAAAAGTTTAAGTTACCAACCCAAACCCTTAGGACCCCTCTTTTAGTGAGCTCGCCTGGAGCAGAGTACATGGCTAGCAGATGGTGCACCCAGATACCCCTAATCATTGGCACGCATGTTTTTCCGTCTGACCTAATTATCTTGGAGTCGCAAGGATTGGATGTGATATTAGGTATGGACTGGATGTCAAAGTATGGATGAAGTATTGACTGTGCTAGCAAGTCAATTTATCTTACCACCCCGAGGGAAAAAGGATTTAGTATGTATCTAGGCATGTGCCTAGGAGGAGCCAAGTGAATGCCCTCACGGGAGTTGTACATGAGGAAGTACCTGTAGTAAAGGATTATCCGGATGTTTTCCCAGAGGAGTTACCAGGCATGCAACCGGATCGAGACATCGAGTTTCTGATAGAACTATTGCCAGGTACAGGGCCAATATCCAAGAGACCCTACCGGATGCCCGCAAATGATCTGGAGGAAATTAAGAAGCAAATCAAGGAGCTATTGGAGAAAGGTTACATTCGTAGAAGTTCATCACCTTGGGGAGCCCCAGTACTTTTGGTGGAGAAGAAGGATAAATCCCTAAGGATGGTTGTTGATTATCGAGCTCTGAATGAAGTAAATATAAAGAACAAGTATCCCTTATCGATGATTAATGATCTGTTTGATCAGTTGCAAGGAGCTAAGGTGTTTTCGAAGATTGATCTACGATCAGGATACCATCAGTTGAAGATCCGAGGGAAGGATATACCAAAGACAACATTTACCACACGGTATGGATTATACGAGTATACGGTCATGTCATTTGAACTGACTAACGCCCCTGCCTATTTCATGAGCATGATGAACAAGGTGTTCATGGAGTATTTGGACAAGTTTGTTGTGGTGTTTATTGATGATATTATGGTATACTCGAAGAACGAAGAGGAGCACGCGGAACATCTACGTTTGGTTCTTGAGAAACTCAGGGAACACCAGTTATACGCCAAATTCGCAAGTGCGAGTTTTGGTTGAAGGAAGTTGATTTCTTGGGCATGTTATATCGGGAGAGAGTATAGCAAGAGATCCCAAAGAAGGTTCATCATCATCGAATGGTTGGCACCCACCTCAGTTGGCGAGATCCGCAGTTTCCTTGGACTGGCAGGATATTATCGGAGATTCATTGAGAATTTTTCCAAGATTGCTAAGCCAATGACTGAATTGCTAAAGAAGGATGCTAAGTTCAAATGGACATAGGATTGCGAGACAAGCTTTCAAGAGTTGAAGAAACGGTTGACTACAGCCCCAGTGCTGACATTGCCAGATATACATAAGGAGTTTCAAGTGTATTGTGACGCCTCTCGCTTGGGACTTGGATGTGTTCTTATGCAGGACGGGAAAGTTGTTTCGTATGCCTCACGACAACTAAAACCTCATGAGTTGAACTATGCCACGCATGATTTGGAGTTAGCAGCTATAGTACATGCGTTGAAGACCTGGAGACATTATCTCATTGGAAATCGTTGTGATGTGTACACGGATCATAAGAGTTTGAAGTACATTTTCACACAGAAGGAGTTAAACCTCAGACAGAGGAGATGGCTGGAACTTATAAAGGATTACGACATGAAGCTACACTATCATCCAGGAAAGGCCAACGTCGTAGCAGATGCTTTGAGCCGGAAGAGTTATGCTAATATCCTTGAAAGCAAAGGATTGCCAAAGGAGTTAGCTGCGGAGCTCATGGAACTTCGATTCGAGATTGTTCCAAGAGGTTTGCTTGCAACAATGGAGGTTCAGTCGACGTTATTGAAAAAGATTCGACAAGCTCAGAAGGAAGACAAAGAGATTGCTCAGTCTAGACAGAAGAGTTACGCAGATTCGAAACACAAGGAAGTAACCTATGAAATTGGAGACAGAGCCTATCTGCGAGTATCACCCTTGAGGGGAGTGAAACGTTTTGGAGTAAAGGGAAAGTTAGCCCCAAGATTTGTAGGACCGTATCGTGTTTTGGAACGGATGGGAGAAGTTGCCTACAAGCTGGAGTTACCTGAAGGATTGTAAGGAGTTCACGATGTGTTTCACGTATCACATCTGAAGAAGTGCCACGCTAAGATGGCCGATATACCGTTAAAGGATACAAAGGCCCCTAGAGGCAATACAGTTGGATAGTAATTTGACTTATGAGGAGAAGCCAAGAAAGATTCTTGATTTCGACAATGAGTCACTCATGAAGAAGGTTATCAAGTTTTGCAAAGTTCAGTGGAGCCACCATACCGAGGAGGAAGCCACCTGGGAGCGAGAAGATGATATTCGCAAGGACCATCCGCACCTATTTTCTAGCCAACCCGAATCTCGAGGGCGAGATTCATCTTAAGGGGGGTAGGTTTGTAACATCCCAAATTTTCAATTTGGCATGTTATACATAGGTCATCCATGCATATCATATTTTATTGCATTTTCGTTTGCAATCCTCGAAATCCTAAGCAACTCAAGGACCCTCGAAGAGAGTTGGGGATTTTCCGATCTTCATATTTGAGTTTTATCAAATAATGAAGACGAGGATTTTGATTTTATTATTTTTCTATCCGGAAAATATTTCATGTTTAAATAATAAATGAGAGGAGATAATATGACGTCTCCTAAAATAATAGAAATATCGGAGGAAAAATGTTAAAATCATTATTTGGATTTTATTTTATTTATTTGGAATTTTATTTGCCTAGAGAAAAATTTGCATGTTTTAAAAATTGCATTTTAGGGGCCAAGAAAAGTTCATCTTGTTCTAAATATTTTATTTAGACAAAGAAAACTTGTTTTGGAAATTTTAGATTTTTATTTAATTTTCTAGGATTTTTTTAAGTTTCGCTGAACGCTTTTAAAAAAATTGACTCAGCTACGATCGGGCCAAGGGCCCAGCAGCCAAAGCCGCCCGCGCCACCACCGCTTATCCCGCCGTCAAGGCCACGGACTCGGAGAGTCCGAGTCGCCGCCTCTTCCGCCGCCTCGACCCCTCCCAAGTCGGACCCCCAACCTTATATACCGCCTCTAAACCACCACCGCCACCACCGCCGCCTCCCGAGCCCCAGAGCCGCCTCGCCTCGAGCCCGAGCCGCCGCCGTCGCGCCGCCTCTAGCCGCCACTCCCGCCACCACCCGCACCCGCCACCCCTCGCCGAGCCCTGCCGGAGCCGCCCGCCCGCCGGACGACCTCGCCGAAGGTAGCCCCTCGTCGCCGTTTTTTTAAAACCACTACGTTTTTTTAAGAAAAACCCCTTCGGTTTTTTAGAAAAAAAACCCTAGCCCCGTTTTTTTATATATAGATCGGTTTTATTCTCCGGTTTATTTGTTTTGTGAGCGTTCGCTCGTTCGTTCGTTCTTACAAACTTGTTCGTCATTTAGTTTCTGCTAAAGAACGTTCGTTCGTTTAGCCATTCGCTGTTTTTCTTTTTATCGGATTTATTCCGCGATTATTCCGATCGCGATTTCTGATCCGATGTTCGAACTAGTATAACTTTTCGTTCGTTTATCGGAATCAGGCGATTCAAGCGCCTGTAGTTTCATCTCGAAACCCTCTTTCCGAATAGCCTACTCAAACAAGTTTTTGCCTCTGTAAAATTTGACCCTAGTTCAAATTAGTAAACGGATCTTGTTTCTTTCGCCGTTTGAGTTTCGTTGCTCCGTTTGGTTTGATTCTTCTTGTGAACCGGAGTTCTTAAGTTGAACTCTCCGGTCAACCAATTTCAGTTGAAGTTCGTTTTGTGCATCTTTGCTTGTTGCTTATGTACGTATTGTTTGAAGCTCTTACGCACTTGGTCGCTAGGTTGAACAGCTCCTGAGATGTGCAGAGCTCCTCGTCGATAGCGAGCTCTTCCTTCATCTAGATGTCACGGACGCCGTCCGAGAACGCGGAGATGATGGCTTCGTCCGTGACCTTGGGGATCTTGAGGCGGGTGTTGTTGAAGCGTTGGATGTACTTCTGGAGGATCTCTCCTGGTTGCTTCTTGATGCGGCGTAGATCACCTGCGGCCGGTGGGCGGTCGCGAGTGCCCTGGAAGTTGGCGACGAAGCGGTCGCGCATCTCGTCCCAGGAGGAGATCGGACCGTCTTTGTAGGTTCAGAGCCGTGAGCGGCCCCATCCTTGAGAGCCATGGGAAACCAGTTCGCCATGACTTTTTCGTCGCCGTTGGCCGCTTCGATGCTCAGCTCATAGAGCTGCAGGAACTCCGCGGGGTCGGCGGTGTCGTCGTAGCGAGGAGGCAGATCTGGCTTGAACTTGCCTGGCCAGGCCACACTATGCAGTTCGGGGGTGAAGGCGCGACAGCCGGCCGTGGTTTCCGGGGCCCGCTTCTAAGGTGGAGCTTGGTCTTGGTGAGGTCCGCGCTGCACCACTGCAGGCGACGTGCGGTCTTGATGAGGTGGCGCGGGGAGCGCCGGTGCAGCTTCTCGCGGCGGCTGGATTTCTTGGCAGCTTCTTTCTTCACGCGCGGGCGCTGGGCGCGGTGGATCACGCCGCGGAGGCGCGCGCCTTGGTGCCATGGCACCGTCTTGGGGTTGAGGTGGTGGAGGCATGCCATGAGCCCCGTCGCCTGCAGCTGGTTAAGGGGAAGGCAGAGAGTGGGACGGCGCCGGAGAGCCCCCTGCGGCGCGGACGAGCTCGGCGACGCGGTCGAGCCACTTCTCATAGAGGTCATTGACGGGGCGATAATGCAGGAGCTCGTTCGCTGCGATGAGCACGCCCCGTGCCTCCATGGGAGCGCGGTGCGCGTGAGACGAAGAACCAGTAGGGGTAAATGATGGAGTAGCGGTGCGGCCGTCCTGCTACACCAAAGGATGCAGCGAGGACGCCTGCTGCTCGTTCCCCGCGGGGCCGGTGGCAGCGTTGGCGGCGGGAGACGGAGAACGTCGAGGTGGCCCGCCTACGGGAGCCATCTGAGCGACGCGGGCGGAGAGGGCAGCCCGACGCTCAGCTCAAGCACGGCGAGTGTCCGCCATGGAAACGACGGATCGATGGAGCAACAAACTGATGGAAGGGAAACTATGGCGCACCGCTACCTAGCGCGCCATATGTCGGATGTGGGGTTCCGGCAAACCCTTAAGGTTCGAACACTGGGGTGCGCGCGAATCTTTCCCTCCTACCGGTCTACACTCTAGCTCGCTAAGATCTTGCGGACAAACTCGACGAACTTGCAACATAGAAAGACACGAGGTTCATACTAGTTCGGGCCACCGTTGTGGTGTAATACCCTACTCCAGTGTGGTGGTCGTGGATTGCCTGTTGGGCTGATGATGAACAATACAAGGGAAGAACAGCCTCCTGAGGTTGAGGTGTTCTTGTGCGTATGAACTTGTGGCGTGAGGATTCGATGCCTCTACTGTGGTGGCTAGATCTACTTATATAGGCCCTCGTCCTCTTCCCAAATATCGAGCGGGAAGGGAGCCAACAACGGCGGGCAAATTTGAAGGGGGACAGCTAGTACAAGCTATCCTGACAAAAGCGGTCTTCGCCTGCGAAAAGCTCCAGGGTGACGCCGTCTTGGGCTCCACGATGACCTCCGCCTTGCCGTCCTCCTGGTTTTGGTCTCGTTGCACCAATATGGCAACCTTTGTCTGATGCCTCGGTACTCTTCGCCTGCGCTGGCCTCCTTAGCACTAAAAGAGGAAATAGGGACGCTGCGTGAACTCGGCGCCTACCGGTACTGCTTCGTCATGGCTCACGCCACGAAAGCCTCGTGAGGTTTGCCTCGCTTGATATTTCCGCCTCGTGAGCCTGCTTGGCTAGGCTACCTCGAGGCGGTCTTGAATCGTCCGCCGCGACGCTTGGACCTCGCGAGGGTCTTGGGTGCCTTGTTGACGAAGATGGTTGTAAGGCTCGCCGCTTAGCCACGCCAGGCCGCAGTGCAAGTCTGGGGACCCCGTTCTCCCATAACGCCGACAGTGAGCCGACGCAGAGTTTCCTCCAGCCAATGATGATTTTACACGGAAAATCCCCATTGGTCGGGTTGTTAACGGGTTATCGGATCCAAAACCGGACCCGATAGCTTAACGGCGTTCCGTTACGGTGGATGCCACGTGTCGGTCACCCTTGATGAAAGCACTTATGTGACACGCGATTTATCGTCATGGAAGTGGACACTTCCGTGATGCTAATTTTGGTAATGTCATGGAACACTTCTGTGACAGCACAGGCATGACTATCTTGATTCTGTCATAAATTTGTCATGGATTTACATGCATGACAGAAAACGTGACCTACTATGACAAACACGTATCATCACGGAAGTGTATTTTTTTGTAGTGAAATTGATTTTCCCAAGACACTGAAAAATGATTTGATCCTTACTTTGGTTCATGAAGCGGTGCTCAAAACCAACAAAATCGGGATGCAGAACCAGCAAAAGTTTCTAGTGAACATAACAGAAAGTTTCAAAAAGAAACACAATACCAAGAGGAACATGAGACTATATGTTTCTACTATAGAGAGAAAGCACACTGGAAGAGAAATTGCTTGAAATATCTGGCAGATAAGAAGAACTCGTCTTCTGGTAACGGTATAAAAGCTATACAAGTTAATACTATTGGTATTCTACTTACTAGGAACTCCAAATCATGGGTATTTGATACCGAATCAGTTGCTCACATCTGCAACATGATGCAGGGACTGCAGAAGATTCACAAGCTAAGAAGAACTGAAATCGTGATGCCTATCGGGAATGGTGATTGAATTGCTGCTCAAGCCGTCAGTGATGACATTATGTTTACCTTCATGATTTATCTTAGAACTAAATAATAATTATTTTGTTCCAAAGTTAGGTAAGAACATTATCTTTGGATCATGTTTGAGAAGTGACGATTATTCTCATAAATCAGTGAACTATGGTTGTTCAACATATTATGAGAACATGCTTTATGGATTTGCACCCATAGTGGGTGGATTATTCATATTAGATCTTGAACGTGAAAATGATATCTATAACATTAATGCTAAATGTCTTAAGAAGACTGATAATACCACTTACATGTGGCACAACCATCTTGGTCGCATTGGAAATAACATATGCAAAAACTTCATAAAGATGGACTATTAATATCATTTGATTTTGAATCATTTGGCACTTGCGAAGCTTGTCTAATGGGTAAGATGACTAAAACACCATTCACAGATCATCCTGAATGGGCACTTGAATTATTGGATATAATACATAGTCATGTACGTGGTCGAATGAGTATTCTGGTGCTTGGTGGATACTTATACTTCGTAAACTTCACTGATGATTTGAGTAGATATGGTTATATCTACTTGATGGAGCATAAGTATGGAATATTTGAAATGTTCATAGAATTTCAAAACATAGTTGAGAATCATCATGGAAAAAGATAAAGTTTATATGATCGGATCATGGAGGAGAATATCTAAGTCATGAGTTTCGCAAACATCTTAGTGATTGTGGAATTTTCTCACAACTTACTCCCTCCCGGAACTCCGCAGAGGAACGGAGTGTCTAAAAGGCGTAACAAAACCTTGTTAGACATGGTAAGGTCAATGATGTCATTTACTGATCTACCGTTATCATTTTAGGGATATGCACTTGAAACAACACCCTATACACTAAAAAAAGCACCATCTAAGTTTGTTAAGATGACACCATATGAGTTATGGAAAGGGAAGAATCCCAATTTTTTGCATCTCAAGATTTGACGTTGTGAAACTTATGTGAAATGCAGCCAAATAAGCTCAATCCCAAAGTAGACAAGTGCTACTTTGTAAGTTATCCCAAAGAAACAATTGGGTATTCCTTCTACCAAAATTTCAAAGTCAGTGTTTTTCGGAAAGAATGAACACTTTCTCAAGAAGGAGTTTCTTGATAAAGAAGTGGGAGGACAACATAGCTTGACGATATTACTAAAAATTCAGAAGTGAGCATGACTAATGAAACAAAATATGTTCTGGAAGTTGTCCATGCAGCTGAACCAGAAGTTACTACACCAGTTGTACAAACTCCAGTTAAGACTGTAACTGAACCGCATAGGTCAGGAAGAGTTACCGAACCTCTCGAATGGTCTGACAATGAAATATTCATCTTAGAAGAAGATAAACCTATGCACTACAGAGAAGCGATGGTGGCACCAAGCTCAAAAGAATGGCTCAAAGCCATGCAACCCGAAATGGTGTACATGTATGAGAATCAAATTTGGAACTTGGTCGACCCTCCAAAGGGTGTGAAACTCATACAATGAAAATGGATATTGAAAATAAAAATAGATGCGAATGGTAATCCTACCATCTATAAAGCAAGGCTAGTTGCGAAAGGGTTTCCAAAGGTTGAGGGCATTGCTTATGACGAGAATTTCTCACCAGTAGCTATGCTAAAATCTGTGCGGATTATTATGGCTATTGCTGCATATTTAGATTATGAAATATGCCATATGGATGTCAAAACTGCTTCCCTAAATGGATACCTGAAAGAGGATGCTTGTATGATACAACCAAAAGGTTTTGCCAATTCTAAAGATGCCAGAAAGGTGTGCAAACTTCAAAGGTCTATCTATGGTTTGAAGCAAGCATCCAGGAGCCGGAATCAACGTTTTGATGAAGTGGTAAAAGAGTTTGGCATCATTAAAAATGATGAAGATGCTTGTGTATATAAGAAGTTTCTTGGTAGCTCTGTAGCATTTCTATTCATATTTAATCTTTTATTCAAAATTTAACCTAAACAGTTCTAAATTTCATTTTAATTTCTAGCTTCTACTGAATTCTGTCTAAACTCACATTTTAAATTATGCAAATATTCACTCCAGAGGCCTAAGTTGAAACTATAATTCTCTAGTTTTATTTTACAAAAAGTATTATTTAATTTGGATTTATAAATTGCAAGGTTTGCCCTATTTAAATTTAAATTCATTCTATTTGTTTCTAAATTTTAAACTATTCAAATTCCAAATTTTGTTCATATAGGTGAAAGTATATTTCAATAGGTTTAATTTGCAAAAAAATCACTCTATTTGGACCTACTGGTAAAAGCATGGTAGATTGAATATCCAGGGTGTTTTCTATAAAAGTGCCTACTTAATTCACTGATTAAATTTAAATCCATTTATGTTACGGATAAGGGTGCACACATGGCGCGTTTCTATTGGAATGTACTGATACGTCCATTTTGCATCATGTTTTTCTACTGTTATTTATTATGTTTTGGGTCATTATTACAATTTATGACACTATTCGTTTGCCTTTTCTCTCTTATATTGCAAGTTCCACATGAAGAGGGGGATTGCCGGCAGCTGGGATTATGGACCGAAGAAGGCTATAGTAGAGGTAGCTATTCTACACAACTTCAAATGACTTGAAAATTAATGGAGAATTATTTTGGAATATATAAAAAATATTGGCGGAAGAAATACCAGGAGTACGGCCACCAGTGAGCAACAAGCTCACGGGCGCCGCCGGTGTCAAACCGCAGATCTCGGTAGGGGTCCCGAATCGCAAGGCCTAAGGATCGAGGGTAACAGAAGCGGGGACACAATGTTTACCCAGGTTCGGGCCCTCTTGATGGAGGTAATACCCTACTTCCTGCTTGATTGACTTTGATGAGTATTGGGGTTACAAGAGTTGATCTACCTCGAGATCGTAATGGCTAAACCCTATATGTCTAGCCTATATGTGGGAATTCAATCCGGAGGGCCCTCTAACTTTGCAACATTTCTTTGGACGCAGTGTCTGGAGAAGCTGAAGCCCAGTCCTCTCACAAGGGCGACGATGACGACAAGGAGGAGGAGGAAGTAGAAGATCCTCCCCGCAAGGGCAAGTAAAGGGCGGCCTCCAAAGATCTGGAGGCCGAAGCATCCAAGAGGGACAAGATCATCCTCTTCGATGACTCGGAGTCAGACGCCGAGGCCATCCCGAAGCATCATCCCGGACCAAGCCCAAAGCCGACTCGTAAGTAGCTCAGGATTTTTTCACATACCTCCAATTCTTTATGAATTGCAATGATAACTCTAGGTTTCTATATTTTATAGTCCGGCCCGCGTTCTCCCACAGACATCCTCATCCTCGGGGGATCTTCCGCCGGAGATGATGGAGAGCGAGTCGCCTCCACTAGCTTCCCCGCCGCCTAGGGCGGACGATGCCAAGTTGTCATCCCGTAGGCCCTCCCCGGGCCTTGAAGAGACGCTGGGGCAATTAATGGCGCCAAGGGCAATACTCGCTGTCAAGGACTGGGGTATGGCTCCCCCGAAGACCGGTGATGGGGGCTGAGGGAGTCCTGGATTAGGGGGTCCTCGGACTGCCGGACTATATACTTTGGCCGGACTGTTGGACTATGAAGATACAAGATTGAAGACTTCATCCCGTGTTCGGATGGGACTCTCCTTTGCGTGGAAGGCGAGCTTGGCAATTCGGATATGTAGATCTCCCCCCTTGTAACCGACTCTGTGTAACCCTAGCCCCCTTCGGTGTCTATATAAACCGAAGGGTTTAGTCCATAGGACAACAACAATCATAATCATAGGCTAGCTTCTAGGGTTTAGCCTCTACGATCTCGTGGTAGATCAACTCTTGTAATACTGATATAATCAAGATCAATCAAGCAGGAAGTAGGGTATTACCTCCATCGAGAGGGCCCGAACATGGGTAAACATTGTGTCCCCTGCCTCCTGTTACCATCCGCCTTAGACGCACAGTTCGGGACCCCCTACCCGAGATCCACCGGTTTTGACACCGACATTGGTGCTTTCATTGAGATTTCCACTGTGCCATCACGATAAGGATTGATGGCTCGTCTTGTTGTCAAGGACAACATTACCTCAGGGGGAGCCCTGGCTGTAGGCCAAACTCTCTGACTAGGCGGCTTCGTCATGACCGCCCGTTCGGCCGTCGCGCCGATGATGACTTCTCGGGTCACCAAAAATAGCCTCCACGTCGGCTCGGGATTCGCCGAGCAGATGGATCCAATAGAGCTCTCTTCCTTGAACGAGCTCTTCGATCGCATCGCCGCCTCGAGTCGCCATGACTATGATCGGATCGGGCTTAAACCCACCAAAGGGAGATTAACTCTCCGCCGGTCACCCATCAGATAGCGGTGGTGCAGGAGCAATGCAGTGATTCTTCCTCTATTTTGAGGACAAACTATGTCCGGATTCCCGAGCTCTCCGAGCCGGATACCCTTCTACGGGAGGACATGGCCCCAGCTTCGAACCTAGAATCGGACAGCGGGCCAGAAAAATTGGGCAACATCCCGGAGCCCGAACTGCCAAGCTCGGAAACTCCTCTGCCCCTGGGTCTTAGATCGGGTCAGGGTTAGGGCCTAAATCTACCCACCCACCCAGACATAAGTGATCTTTCCCACATTAGACAAGAGCCCCAAGAGACAGTACATCACTATTGGGCCAGATTCCTCCTTGTAATGAGCAAGGTCAAGGACTGTCGCGAGGAAGACGCAATTTCATTCTTTTGCAAACATTGCACGGACAAGGGAATCCTCAACACCATAAGTCGCCGTGACATAGCACACTTCGCTGACTTGGTGGCCATAGTACAGAAGTACTGTGCGATGGAAAGCGCCTAGAAAACCCAAACAAAATTCTAAGATCCTCCGGCTCTCATTAAACCCCCCGTCCGAACTAAAAGGGTGTACTCTCGTTAGTCACCCGATCCAATTACAAAGAAACCGAAGCCCACTACAGGGCGTGGAACCGTATTGGAGGGATGGCTCAATGGGCCATGCAAAATTCACCGGATACCATGCCAACACACAGCCTTAGAGCATGTTGGATACTCTGGCAGGTGGCCAAGAGCGGCGAGGAACTCCTAATCAGCAATACCACAAAGCACCATCCCGTGGAAAACAACAATACCGTATTGACAGTCTTCGAGACTTTCGCCTCAAATAATAGGCGCAAGAAAGCACTCCGCAGCCTCGCTGAAGTCTGCCACGTTGCAGCAATAAATCCATGGAACGATACGGCCATAACCTTCAATGCCAGTGACGAACCTCAATTCCGAACTGTCCGAGCACCAGCCACTTTGGTCCTTAGTCCAATTGTGGACGGCTTCCGGCTTACTAAAGTGCTCATGGACGGTGGTAGCGGATTAAACCTCATCTACGAGGAGACTCTTAGCAAAATGGAAATAGACAAGAGCCGCATTGAGCAAAGCAGCACGACCTTCAGAGGAATCATCCCTAATCGGGAGGCATGATGTGCGGGAAAAATCACACTAGATGTGGTATTCGGCACGCCGGAGAATTATAGGTCCCAAGAAATCACATTCCAAGTGGCCCCGCTCAAGAAGCGGATACCACGCCTTTTAGGGCGGGAGGCATTCACGATCTTCCAAGCTATACCCCATTACGGGTACATGAAGCTCAAGATGCCCGGACCCAATGGAATCATCACTCTAGCTAGTGATCCGGACATAGCACTCCGCGCTGAAAATAAAACCGCCGCACTAGCCCTCGAGGCATTATCCGAAGCCCTCGCGGCCGAAGAACTAACTGTGCTGCGCTCCACAGTGGGCAGGGACAACGTGATACTCGACAAAAGACCCAAGTCCACCTCTTTTAAACCAGCGGACGAAATAGTCAAATTCCAGGTCCACCCAACAGACCCTACAAAAACAGCATCCATCGGGGCACAGCTGAACCCCACAACAGGCGCCGCACTGCGGGAGTTCTTGGCCGAGAATTGGGACATCTTTGCCTGGCATCCTTCAGACATGCGAGGAATCCCACGCAGGCTGGCCGAGCATAGCCTAAACATTCTAAAGGGATGCAAGCCGGTCAAGCAGACTCTTCGGTGTTTCTCAGAGCCTAAGCGACAAGCCATGGGAGACGAGCTAGCCAAGTTACTCGAGGCCAGATTCATTAGAGAAATAAAACATGCGGACTGGCTAGCAAACTTGGTAATGGTACCAAAGAAGGACAAATCCTGGCGCCTATGTGTCGATTTCAAGGACCTTAACAAGGCTTGCCCCAAGGATCCCTTTCCCCTCCCCTGCATCGATAAAATCATCGACGCTACCGCAGGACATGACTCATTATGTTTCCTCAACGCATACTCTGGATACCATCAAATCAAGATGGCGGAGTCCGATCAAGCCGCAATGGCATTCATCACTCCATATGGCCCCTTCAATTTTAACACCATGCCTTTCACGCTCAAAAACACCGGTGCAACCTATCAACGCATGATTCAGACATGCCTGGAAACACAAATCGGCAAAACAGTGGAGGCATACGAGAAGATGTGGTCATCAAAACCGACATCGCCGAATCTTTAATAGACGACTTGAGGCTTACGCTCGACAATCTCCAAACATATGACATCAAGCTCACCCGAAAATGCGTGCCGGGCGTGCTCCACCGGAAAGCTCTTGGGCTTCAACGCTTCCAATAGAGGAACTCAAGCAAATCCGCTAAATTTCGAGCTCACACGCTTGGCTATCCCAATGACCTCAAGCAAATCCAGAAATTAATCGATGCGTGGCTGCCTTAAGCCGCTTTATCTCCCGATTGGGAGAAAAGGCACTACCTCTTTATCGCCTTCTTCGATGCAATCAACACTTCGAGTGGATTTGATGCGCCACGCCGGATTGCAAGAAATAAAAGCCCTCTTGGCCAGCAACCCAATCTTGGCCGCGCCAAATATCGGCGAACCAATGCTGTTATATATAGCGGCAACACACCCGGTTGTAAGCGTAGTGATCATCGTCGAACAAGAGACGGATGGACATAAGTTCCCTCTTCAAAAGCCGGTATACTACGTATCCACTGTCCTCACTCCGTGCAAATCACGGTACCCACATTATCAAAAGATAGCATACGTGGTCTTCATGGCATCCCGGAAACTACGACACTACTTTCAATAGTGTTCAATCACGATGGCCTCTGAAGTACCACTCAACTACATAATAAATAACCACGATGCCACGGGCTGGATTGCTAAATGGGCTATTGAACTCCTCCCGTTCGACATAACATACAAACCACGGCAGGCCATTAAGTCGCAAGTACTAGCTGATTTCGTTGCCGAATGGACAGAAGCCGAACTCCCTAAAGAGTACGGCGCATACTTCAATTGGATCATGCACTTTGACGGCTCTAAGATGCTGGCTGGTCTGGGGGCAAGCATTGTCCTAACATCCCCCACTGGAGATACAGTCCAATACATACTCCAAATATTATACACAGACTCCAACAACGCAGCAGAATATGAGGCCCTGTTGCATGGTCTCTAGATGGCAGTCTCCATGGGCATTCAACGCCTAGAGGTGCGTGGGGATTCAAACCTCGCAATATCTCAAATAAATGGAGACTTTGACGCCAAGGACCCAAAAATGGCGGCTTACCGCAATGCCGTCCTCAAAATGTCAGCTCGGTTCGAGGGGCTCGAATTCCACCATGTGGCCCGAGAAAACAATCAAGCGGCGGATATCCTCGCCCGCATCGGTGCTAAACGCGACCCTGTCCCACCGAATATCTTCTTGGAAAGGTTGTTTAAGTCATCCGTGGTGACCGGCAACAACACCAGATCCCGAACACTCTGACGTAATCGGAGGCTCCGCCACCGAAATAACACCTTCGGCCCACGTGATTATGGCCGTCATCGCCCCGTGGACAGAACCCTTCTTGGCTTACCTTAATAGGCAAGAACTC
Source organism: Aegilops longissima (assembly GCA_021605205.1). Lineage (NCBI taxonomy): Eukaryota > Viridiplantae > Streptophyta > Magnoliopsida > Poales > Poaceae > Aegilops > Aegilops longissima. Next base: position 463,597,170 of record CM038679.1, read on the forward strand.
CCCGAGGACCCAAACGAGGCACGTTGCATTGTGCGACGGTCTAAAGCCTACAAGGTCCACGAGGGAGAGCTTTATAAGAAAAGCGCTACCGGAGTACTTCAAAGGTGTATCTCCGAAGAGGAAGGACGACAACTTTTGGCAGAAATTATGCTGGATTCGGCGGCCATCACGCCGCAGCTTGGGCCCTGGTAAGCAAGGCCTTCCGTACAGGTTTCTACTGGCCGATAGCCCGAGCAGACGCACAGGACCTCATCAAACATTGTGTCGGGTGCCAGCTTTTTGCAAAACAAAGCCATATGCCACCTACCACTCTCCAAACAATAGCCATTACTTGGCCCTTTGCGGTCTGGGGGCTTGATATGGTCGGACCACTTAAAGGAGGAAGCTGTAACGCCCTCGATGCGGCTATATCTCCCACATGTCGAAGCACGACTTAGAGGCATAACCGCATTGAAAGCAATGTCGCAAGTGAGGTAATCTTCACAGAACCCATGTAATACATAAGGGAAAGAGATACATAGTTGGCTTACATTCGCCACTTCACACAGTACATAAATAAACATCCATCATCCAGATTACACTCCAGGTCCGACTACGGAACCAAAATAAAAGAAGACTACCCCAAATGCTACACAGATTCCCGATCGTCCCAACTGGCTCCACTCATCGATCATCAGGAAAAGACACATAGTAACGACCACGCTTCTCGTCGAACTCCCACTTGAGCTCGGTTAAGCCATCTCGCACCGCATCGCCGGCACTGCAAATGTTTTGTAGAATCTGTGAGTCACGGGACTCAGCAATCTCACACCCGCGAGATCAAGACTATTTAAGCTTATAGGAAGGACAGAGTTGTGAGGTGGAGCTGCAGCAAGCGACTAGCATATATGGTGGCTACATTCGCAAAAGAGAGCGAGAAGAGAAGCAAGGCACGGTCATGAAGCTAGTAGCGATCAAGAGGTGATCCTGAAACTACTTACGCCAAACATAACTCCAACACGTGTTCACTTCCGGACTCCGAGAAGAGACCATCACGGTTACACACGCGGTTGATGTGTTTTAATTAAGGTCAACTTCGGGTTTTCTACAACCGGACATTAACAAATTCCCATCTGCCTCATAACCGCGGGCACGGCTTTCGAAAGATAATACCCTGCAGGGGTGTCCCAACTTAGCCCATTATAAGCTCTCACGGTCAACGAAGGATATTCCTTCTACCGGGAAGACCCGATCAGTCTCGGAATCCCGGACTACAAGACATTTCGACAATGGTAAAACAAGACCAGCAAGACCACCCGACTGTGCCGACAAATCCCGATAGGAGCTGCACATATCTCGTTCTCAGGGCACACCGGATAAGCTAAGCGACAGGTACCGACGTAATCCAAGTTGCCAAGGAATGGTCCCAAGACGGTGCTTTAGTTTGGACCAACACTCAAGGAGCACCGCCCGGGGGTAATAAAGATGACCCTCGGCTCGCGAAAACCCGGGAAAAGGCTTAGGTGGCAAATGGTAAAACCAAGGTTGGGCCTTGCTGGAGGAGTCTTATTCAAAGCGAACCGTCAAGGGGTCCCATAAATCACCCAACCGTAAGGAACACGAAATCAAGGAACATAACACCGGTATGACGAAAACTAGGGCGGCAAGAGTGGAACAAAACACCAGGCCTAAGGCCGAGCCTTCCACCCTTTACCAAGTATATAGATGCATTAATTAAACAATAGATATTGTGTTATGCCAACAAGTAAACATGTTCCAACAAGGAACAACATCTCCATGTTCCAACAAGGAACAAACTTCATCTTCACCTGCAACTAGCAACGCTATAAGAGGGGCTGAGCAAAGCGGTAACATAGCCAATCAACGGTTTGCTAGGAAAGGATGGTTAGGGGCTTGACATGGCAATATGGGTGGCATGATATAGCAAGTGATAGGCATCGAGCATAGGCATAGCAAAAGAGCGAGCATCTAGCAAGCAAAGATAGAAGTGATTTCGAGGGTATGGTCATCTTGCCTCGCAAGGTTCTCGAGTTGTCGAAAGCTTGATCCTCGTAAGCTGCTTCAACAGGTTCCTCGTTCACGCACTCGCCTTCCGCTCTACCCAAAGCAAGAACACAAACAAAGGAACCACCATAAATCACGGTGCAATGCACAAGCAACATGATGCAAAACATGGCATGATATGCGAGATGTGAGATGCAATGCATATGCGTGCTCCGGAAGGAAAATGATGAACAAGGCATCAACTTGGCAAACCAAGTATGCTGCTGAAAGGTGAGATGATTTCGCTTGAAATCGATATAAAGATCACCGAATCGGATGCACGGTTTGCAAATGACAAGCAAAACAAGAATGACACAAATCGCCATTAACAAAGATGATGCCATTTAGCAAGTAACAAGAAATTAAGCTACGCACCCAAACGTACCAACAAAGCATATGGCAGTGATCTACTCAAGATGCTTGACAAAAGATGAACACGAGCTACGGCTAAATCTCACCATAACAGGTCTAAACAAGCATGGCAAAAGTGCAAAATATATCACCTTCAGACTTGGAGAAAATATCAACATGGCGTAATCAGCATCGTGAAGCAATGTTCAGAGCAAGCAAACAGCATGCTAGAGGAACTTATAATAGAAAAACAAGGCACGGCATGAATCTACTCAAAGCATAGAACAAAAGTCCCTTACTGACCATGAGCCAAAAAGGATCAAGATATGATGGCACCCACGTAAACATGGCAAGTTTCATAATGATTCAAAGAAACAGGGCATGACATTGACAGACTAAGTAGGCATCTTCATGAGCTCGATCCACTCACTACATAGCATTTCATGATAAACTAAGCATACATCCATCAAGAAGAAATGGCATAGAAGCTATAAATGGCAAGAACAACATCATAGCATACACGGATCAACTACAACAACCTTGGAAAAATTGAATAACATGTAAACAATCTGCCAGGAAACATTTTATAGCAAAAGTAGAGCTCGATTGACTCAAGCTATGGCACTCCATAATTGCAAACAAAGGCATGGATGGATAGAGCATAACCGTATGTTAAAAACATCCTTACTGAAGTATCTCACAATAAGCATGGATCTCTCTGAGCATCAAGTTTACATGGCATAAAATATCAAAAAAACAGGGCTGAAATCAGCAACATCATGAAGCCTAGTTTGCATGCTTGTGCTAGTCACCACAGAGATCACAAAAATACATGGCATACACCCCTGTAAAGATGGCATGGCATATTACAAAACACATGTAGGACTCAAGATCATAGGGTGCACACATCAATCATGGCAAAAATGACAAAAGTGCAAGTTCTGATAAGAATCTGAAACTAACATCACATAGCCCTTTTCTACCAGCATTTCGGGCACCAAGATGAGCTCAAATGTAAATGACGCCAATGAGATGAAATGATGTACTCGTCAAGACAAACAATTCCGTATGCTATACTCCCAAAACGGAGACACGGGTGCAAAGTTATGGCATGATGAAAATGCAACAAAATTATCACAGATAAATGACTTAGAGCAAATCTCGGGGGAGAAGGAAAGTCAACCGAGGCGCGCGCGAACCGAGGCGAGGCGCGGCTCGCCGGAGATGGAGGAAGGGGCGGCCGGTGGAGCTCCTCCGGGCCGGATCCGGCCTTCCCGCTGCCGGATCTGGCCGGGCGGCGATGGGGCGCGAGGCGGCGCTGGAGGAGCGGGCGGCGAAGCCCGGTGGTGGCGGCGGGCGGCCGAGGCGGAGGCGGCGGACGGCGGCGACGCTGGGCGCGACGGCGCTGCTGGCCGGGAGGGCCACCACGGCCAAAGGGCCTGCTGTGGAGGCGCGGTGGCGGGGCGGCCCGGGTGGCGACGTGGCGCGCCCTGATTGGGCGGCGGCGGCGGCGGGATTTTTGTCCGGCCGGACCGGACGTGTCCGGCGGCGCGGGGTGGAAGAAGACTAGGGTTAGGGGTGGAATGACCCGAAATTTCGGGAGGAGGGGTGTTTTTATAGGTAGAAGGAGCTAGGAAGCTCCAAATGAGGTGTAGTTTTCGCCCACACGATCGTGATCGAACGGCGATGGACATGGAAGTGACTTAGATGGGTTATTGGGCTGTTTTGAAGGGGTGTTGGGCTGCAACCCAAAAGAGGCCTTCGCGGTTACCCGGTTAACCGTTGGAGTATCAAACGAGCTCCAAATGACTCGAAACTTGACAGGTGGTCTACCGGTGGTGTACCAAGGCCACTTGGCAAGCCTCGGTCCATTCTGAGAACGTTCAACACCCGCTCACGAAAAAATGTAAAAGGGGACGCCGGGGGACATAGGAGTGCCGGATTGCAAAACGGACAACGGGGAAAATGCTCGGATGCATGAGACGAACACGTATGCAAATGAGATGCACATGATGACATGATATGAGATGCATGACATGAACAAAAAGCAAAATGAAAGACAAAAACCCAACCACGGAGGGAAATATCATATCACAATGCCGAAAATGGCAAGAGTTGGAGTTACAAATATGGAAAGTTACATCCGGGGTGTTACAACACTCCACCACTACAAGAGGATCTCGCCCCAGATATAGGACTGAAAGAACTCCGGATATTCGAACGGAGGTGATCCTCGCGCCCCGTGTGGCTTCTCGGTCGGAATGGTGTGACCACTTCACTTTCAGGAATTTGATTGACTTGTTGCGAGTCTTGCGCTCGGTTTCTTCAAGAATAGCAACAGGGTGCTCATGATAAGAGAGATCTTCTTGGAGGTCAATTTATTCGAAGTTGATAGTGCGCTCAGAGTCTTGAAGCACTTGCGGTTGTGACACGTGAAACACATCGCACGCGTCGCGGTTGGACGGAAGCTCGTTGATAGGCGAGATCGCCTCTTTTGCCAATGATCTTGAAAGGACCCACGATCTAGGGGCAAGCTTACCTTTGATACCGGGCGACGAGTGCCTTTCATTGAGAGACGCAAGGTAGACATGGTCTCCGATTTCAAAAGGCACATCACGGTGCTTGTCATCATAATAACTCTTCCGCGCGATTGCGCTGCTTTGAGATTCTCACGAATGACTTTGCACATTTCTTCGCTTCGTGATCAAGTCGCTGCCAAGAAGTTGGCGCTCACCTGTCTCGGACCAATTGAGAGGAGTACGCACTTTCGCCATAGAGAATTTCGGATGGGGCCTTGCCCAACTCGCTTGGAAGCTGTTGTTGTAGGAGAACTCGCATATGGAAGACAATCTTCCCATTTCATACCGAAGGAAATGACACAAGCCCCGAGCATGTCTTCGAGGATTTGATTGACTCGCCGACTTGGCCACTTGTTTGAGGATGGAAAGTTGTGCTGAAACGAATGTTGGTGCCCATGGCCTTCAAAAGAATCCCAAAACTTGGAGGTAAAGATGCTGCCACGGTCCAAGAGATCAATTGTGGAATGCCGTGCAAGGAGACAATCCTGGATGTGTATAGCTCTGCCAACTAAGCTGCTGTGATGGATTCTTTGATAGGAAGAAAATGAGCCACTTTAGTAAGCTTGTCAATGACAAGGAAGATAGCATCATTTCCACGCTTGGACTTTGGAAATCCAGTCACGAAGTCCATTTCGATATGATCGAACTTCCATTCTGGAATAGCAAGAGGTTGGAGGAGACCAGCTGGTCGTTGGTGTTCTGCTTTCACCCTTCGGCAGACATCACATTCTTTCACGAATTGAGCAATTTCTCGCTTCATTCGAGTCCACCAATATGACCGCTTGAGGTCATGGTACATCTTCGCATTTCCGTGATGAATGGATAGAAGGGAATTGTGTGCCTCGCTCATAATGACTTTACGAGATCACCCTTTGGAACCACAATCCGTCCTCAAGAAAAGAGTATCTTTGTCATCAATGTGGAAGCACTTGTATTTGAAATGCCCTTGTCGATACCACGCTTCACCTTTTTCACCATGGTATCCAGGAGTTGAGCCTCATGGATCTGATCTTCCAAAGTAGGAGAGACTATGAGGTTGGCAAGAAAGCCTTGAGGAACAACTTGAAGATTCAGCTTATGGAAAGCTTCACGGAGATCCGGTTGGAAGGGCTTGAGGATTAAACTGCTGCGAAGAAGCCTTCCCGCTCAAAGCATCTGCAATCACATTGGCCTTGCCCGAGTATATTCAATACTGGGTTGTACTCTTGAATCATTTCACCCATCGAAGTTTTCCGAGGTTGAGGTTGGGTTGAGTGAAGATATACTTGAGACTCTTGTGATCGGTGAATATGTCCACTTTCCTTCCCAACAAGAGATGTCTCCATGTTATCAATGCATGGACAATCGCCGCCAACTCAAGATCGTGAGTGGGGTAGTTCTTTTCGTTGGGCTTCAGCTGACGAGAGGTATAGGCCACAACTCTCTCTCTTGCATTAACACAGACCGAGACCTTGAAGAGAAGCATCACGAAAACTTCAATGGCTTGGATTCATCAGAGGAGTTAAGACAGAGCTGTGACGAGTTTCTCTTTGAGAGTATTGAAAGCAACATCACACTCGGGAGACCGTATATACTTGACATGCTTCGAGGAGGTTGGAAAGAGGCTTTGCAATCTTAGAGAAGTTCTCAACGAATCTTCGGCAATAGCTTGCAAGACCAAGAAAACTGCGAAGCTGCTTGACATTCTGAGGAGGTTCCAAATTCACAACTGCAGACACCTTCTCGGGATTAACCGCGATGCCCTTGGCGGAGATGATGTGACCAAGGTAAAGCACTTCATCAAGCCAAAATTCACATTTGGAAAACTTCGCATAGAATTGATGCTCTCTGAGCTTCTCGAGCACCAATCGCAAATGTTTGGCATGATCCTTCTTATTCTTGGAGAAGACCAAAATATCATCAAGATATACCAAGACGAATTCATTGGTGTAGGGGTTGAAGATGAAGTTCATCATTCGAGAGAATGTTGGAGGAGCATTGACAAGGCCGAAAGACATGACAGTATATTCATAAGAACCAAAGCTTGTTCTGAATGCTGTCTTGGGAATATCTTGTTCACGAATGCTAATCTGATGATAACCCATAACGAAGGTCAAGCTTGGAGAACACTTTAGCACCTTTGAGTTGCTCGAAAAGCTCATTGATGTTGGGAAGTGGATACTTGTTCTTGATTGTCTTCTTATTCAATGGACGGTAATCGACGCAAAGTCGGTCCGCGCCATCCTTCTTCCGACAAAAGAACACCACAACCCCAAGGAGATGAACTCGTCCGATCAAACCCAGACGCTCTTGTTCATCGAGCTGCTTCTTCAATTCCTTTAGCTCATTAGGTCCAAGCTTGTATGGACGCTTGCAAACGGGTTCAAGGCCGTGCTCAAGATCGATAACGAACTCAATCGGCCGATGAGGAGGCATACCCGGAGCTCTTCGAAAGACATCTTGGTACTCACAAACGATCGAATCGAGAGATAGCATCCAACTCGCCCTTCTCATTGAGAGAAAACAACCGAATGGTTTCATCACGAAGCGCATAGATGATCACATCATTAGAAGAGTGAGTCAATTGAATTTCCCAGCAGCACAATCAAGCTGAGCTTTGTCCGAGAAAGCCACCCATCCCAAGAATAAGATCAATATCCGAGTCACCAAGGACAAATGGTTTAGATAGAAATCTATAGTCACCCATCTTGATAGAAACATCTGGAATCATTGTGGTAGCCCTCATAGAAGAGGCCGGAGAAACAACTCCCAAGGGTTTTTCCAACATTTCAAAATGAAATCATGCTTTGCAACAAATGATCTAGACATGAAACAATGCGATGCACCGTATCAAATAAAACTTTTGCAGAATATCATTAATCGGAAGATTACCCATAATCACATCGAAGAATCCTCCGCTTGCTGCATTCATCATGTTCACCTTGGCAGACTTGGGATTATGCTTGACCACCGCATTGCTGGAAGATCTCACAGAGGAGGAGGCGGAAGGTGCCTTTGGTTGAAGCACTTGTTCGCATAGTGACCTTTTTGTCGACATTTGTTGCAAGTCACCTCCGAGAGCGGACGGTGATAAGGAGCATTTGACCTTGGAGCTTGAGAATTAGACTTGTTCGATAGCCTGGGCTGGGTGGGTGGGAAGATCCACGACCACCGAGTTCTTCTCACGATAAGGCCGACGGAACGGAGGAGGAGGAAGGTAGAACTTCTGCTGCTTAGCTGCCACTTGAGAGGAAGAAGAAGACTGAACTGCATCCCCGATTCTCTTCTTAGAAGCCTCACATTTGAGCTGGGCAGCTTCTTGCTTCAAAGCCATGTTGTAGAATTCATCATACTTTTCGGCTCAAAAGCACGAGAGCTAATTGCAGATCTTCTCTGAGACCACCTCTGAATTGATAGATCATACTCTTTTCATCGTGGACGCCTTGCTTAGCGGCGAGCGAAGTTCTCGAACTGGATATTGTATTGATACACGACATGTTGCCTTGCTTGAGATTGCGGAACTCCTCACGCTTGCTCTCAACAACACTTTTCGAATGTGGTGAGCTTTGAAGTCTCGGCGAACTCATCCTGTAATTACACGACCTCCTCTCGAATCTTTGTGTTGTTGGTACCACTCGGCAGCTTGGTCTTTGAGTTGAAACGAAGCAAACTTGACAAAGTCCTCGTGTCCGACATTGCTACATTCAAAATGTTTGCAGATGTCCACAAGCCAATCGTCGGCGCCTGTGGCCTCGACACGTAAGTGAAAGACTTCGCTGATTAGCGAGGAACTGATTGAGGGTAGCAAAGTGCGGCTGGTTGTTGCCTTGACCTTGATTTCCTTGGTTGCCTTGCCCTTGGGTACGCTTCTGCAAGAGTTGCAAAATCATCTCGAGCATTTGCGTTGGTGGCTGCCATGATAGTTGCCATGCCTCCGGCGGAGGTGGAGGTGGAGGGTTCGATCGACTCCGCCATTGCGATCCGGATTCGACGCTGGCGGAGCCATCCTCAAGAGGGTGACATCCGTTAGCACTTTGATAGATGATAGACAAGTTGAATCAACGGATAGAAATTGCAACATATAGTCTTCACAATAAACATTCAACAAGGATGAACGAATGAATTCCAAAAGCTAACATCACACGCCCATTAAGGTGAGAAGCCACTTGATTAAGGGTTGATGAAAAAACAACAAGGTACGATCGAACAAATAAGTGGTAAGGATTACCCAATCACAAACCAAATATCTCAAGGAAACTTTCTCGGTTATGCAATCTGTGTTGGGGATACAGGGACACAAAATATATCACCCAAACTAACAATACCTAGATCCAAATTGTATCCATCCGTCAACACATAACCAAGAAACATTCAAAATCGTATATCGACCTTCAAAAGCATCCGTTATACGAAGTCATGGCAATACTCCCGAGCTCGCCTCAAGATCGGGTTATCGGGTTATCTCACCAACAACTGTATAAAAGAGATTTTCGATGTCGGCAAAGCTCGTATTCCAGAATCGCAACGATAAAATTGTGACGACAACACCTCGGAGCTCAACTCCCCGGGACACTGCCACAACCCCTAAATGTCAGGAGGCACCAAGAACAATGTTCTCATCACAAAACCATCGGAACGATTCCAAGATATCCGCGTGATCCTAAATTTTTTTTTTAGTGAAATTTGAGGAGAGGAGAGTCAAAACTTCTACGTCAGAGACCTCACTAGAGTGACGAAGGACCGGGAGTAAAAGAATCCTATCTCCGATATATATATAATCCTAAGACTCAAAACATTTTGTTCTAGACTCAACAACGCCAAAGAAACAATCAATCGGGGGGCTCCTAAGTCGGGATGGCTCGATTACCAACTTGTAACGCCTCGATGCGGCTATATCTCCCACGTGTCGAAGCACGACTTAGAGGCATAACCGCATTGAAAGCAATGTCGCAAGTGAGGTAATCTTCACACAACCCATGTAATACATAAGGAAAGAGATACATAGTTGGCTTACAATAGCCACTTCACACAATACATAAATAAACATCCATCATCCAGATTACACTCAAGGTCCGACTACGGAACCAAAATAAAAGAAGACTACCCAAATGCTACACAGATCCCCGATCGTCCCAACTGGCTCCACTATCGATCATCGTGAAAGACACATAGTAACGACCACGCCTCGTCGAACTCCCACTTGAGCTCGGCTTGCCATCTGACCGCATCGCCGGCACCTGCAACTGTTTTGGTAGAATCTGTGAGTCACGGGACTCAGCAATCTCACACCCGAGATCAAGACTATTTAAGCTTATAGGAAGGACAGAGTTGTGAGGTGGAGCTGCAGCAAGCGACTAGCATATATGGTGGCTACATTCGCAAAAGAGAGCGAGAAGAGAAGCAAGGCACGGTCGTGAAGCTAGTAGCGATCAAGAGGTGATCCTGAAACTACTTACGCCAAACATAACTCCAACATCGTGTTCACTTCCCGGACTCACCGAGAAGAGACCATCACGGTTACACACGCGTTGAAGTGTTTTAATTAAGGTCAACTTCGGTTTTCTACAACCGACATTAACAAATTCCCATCGCCTCATAACCGCGGGCACGGCTTTCAAAGATAATACCCGCAGGGTGTCCCAACTTAGCCCATTATAAGCTCTCACGGTCAACGAAGGATATTCCTTCTACCGGAAGACCCGATCAGTCTCGAATCCCGGACTACAAGACATTTCGACAATGGTAAAACAAGACCAGCAAGACCACCCTATCTGCCCGACAAATCCCGATAGGAGCTGCACATATCTCGCTCTCGTGGCACACCGGATAAGCTAAGCGCAGGTACCGACGAATCCAAGTTGCCAAGGAATGGTCCCAAGACGGTGTTCTAGTTTGGACCAACACTCAAGGAGCACCGCCCGGGGGTAATAAAGATGACCCTCGGCTCGCGAAAACCCGGGGAAAAGGCTTAGGTGGCAAATGGCAAAACCAAGGTTGGGCCTTGCCGGAGGAGTCTTATTCAAAGCAAACTGTCAAGGGGTCCCATAAATCACCCAACCGTAAGGAACGCTAAATCAAGGAACATAACACCGGTATGACGGAAACTAGGGCGCAAGAGTTGAACAAAACACTGCATAAGGCCGAGCCTTCCACCCTTTACCAAGTATATAGATGCATTAATTAAACAATAGATATTGTGATATCCCAACAAGTAAACATGTTCCAACAAGGAACAACATCTCCATGTTCCAACAAGGAACAAACTTCATCTTCACCTGCAACTAGCAACGCTATAAGAGGGGCTGAGCAAAGCGGTAACATAGCCAATCAACGGTTTGCTAGGAAAGGATGGTTAGGGGCTTGACATGGCAATATGGGTGGCATGATATAGCAAGTGAAAGGCATCGTAGCATAAGCATAGCAAAACAGCGAGCATCTAGCAAGCAAAGATAGAAGTGATTTCGAGGGTATGGTCATCTTGCCTGCAAGGTTCTCAGAGTTGTCAAAAGCTTGATCCTCGTAAGCGTTCTCAACAGGTTCCTCGTACACGTACTCGTCTTCCGGCTCTACCCAAAGCAAGAACACAAACAAAGGAACCACCATAAATCACGGTGCAATGCACAAGCAACATGATGCAAAACATGGCATGATATGCGAGATGTGAGATGCAATGCATATGCGTTCGGAAGGAAAATGATGAACAAGGCATCAACTTGGCAAACCAAGTATGCCGCTAGAAAGGTGAGATGATTTCGTTGAAATCGATATAAAGATCACCGAATCGGATGCACGGTTTGCAAATGACAAGCAAAACAAGAATGGCACAAATCTGCCATTAACAAATGATGATGCCACTTAGCAAGTAACAAGAAATTAAGCTACTGCACCCAAACGTACCAACAAAGCATATGGCAGTGATCTACTCAAGATGCTTGACAAAAGATGAACACCGAGCTACGGCTAAATCTCACCATAACAGGTCCAAACAAGCATGGCAAAAGTGAAAATATATCGACTTCACAGACTTGGAGAAAATAATCAACATGGCGTAATCAGATCAGAAGCAATGTTCAGAGCAAGCAAACAGCATGCTACAGGAACTTATAATAGAAAAACAAGGCATGGCATGAATCTACTCAAAGCATAGAACAAAAGTCCCTTAATGACCATGAGCCAAAAAGGATCAAGATATGATGGCACCCACGTAAACATGGCAAGTTTCATTAATGATTCAACAAAACAGGCATGACATTGACAGATTAAGTAGGCATCTTCATGAGCTCGATGCACTCACTACAGAGCATTTCATGATAAACTAAGCATACATACATCAAGAAAACATGGCATAGAAGCTATACATGGCAAGAACAACATCATAGCATACACGGATCAACTACAACAACCTTGGCAAAATTGAATAACATGTAAACAATCTGCCAGGAAACATTTTATAGCAAAAGTAGAGCTCGATTGACTCAAGCTATGGGACTCCATAATTGCAAACAAAGGCATGGATGGATAGAGCATAACAATATGTTAAAAACATCCTTACTGAAGTATGTCACAATAAGCATGGATCTCTCTGTAGCATCAAGTTTACATGGCATAAAAATATCAGCAAAACAGGGGCTGAAATCAGCAACATCATGAAGCCTAGTTTGCATGCTTGTGCTAGTCACCACAGACATCACAAAAATACATGGCATACACCCCTGTAAAGATGGCATGGCATATTACAAAACACATGTAGGACTCAAGATCATGGGGTGCACACATCAATCATGGCAAAAATGACATAAGTGCAAGTTCTGATAAGAATCTGAAACTAACATCACATAGCCCTCTTCTACCAGCATTTCGGGCATCAAGATGAGCTCAAATGTAAATGATGCAATGAGATGAAATGATGTACTCGTCGGGACGAACAATTCGGTATGCTACACGCCCAAAACGGAGCCACGGGTGCAAAGTTATGGCATGATGAAAATGCAACAAAATTATCACAGATAAATGACTCGGGGGAGAAGGAAAGTCAACCGAGGCGCGCGCGAACCGAGGTGAGGCGTGGCTCGCCGGAGATGGAGGAAGGGGCGGCCGGCGGAGCTCCTCCGGGCCGGATCCGGCCTTCCCAAGACCGGATCTGGCCGGGGCGGCGACGGGCGCTGGGCGGCGCTGGAGGAGCGGGCGGCGAAGCCCGGGCGGCAATGGCGGCCGAGGCGGAGGCGGCGACGGCAGCGACGCGGCGCGCGGGCGGGCGCGAGGGGGGAGCGCGGGCGTCCGGGCGCGGGCCGGGAGGGCGCCACGGCCAGCGGGCCTGCATGTGGAGGCGCGTGGCGGGCGGCCCGGTGGCGATTTGGCGCGCCCCGATTGGGCGGCGGCGGCGGGATTTTTGTCCGCCGACCGGACGTGTCCGGCGGCGCGGGGTGGAAGAAGACTAGGGTTAGGGGTGGAATGACCCGAAATTTCGGGAGGAGGGGTGTTTTTATAGGTAGAAGGAGCTAGGAAGCTCCAAATGAGGTGTAGTTTTCGCCCACACGATCGTGATCGAATGGGGATGGACATGGAAGTGACTTAGATGGGTTATTGGGTTGTTTTGAAGGGGTGTTGGGCTGCAACCCAAAAGAGGCCTTCGCGGTTACCTGGTTAACCGTTGGAGTATCAAACGAGCTCCAAATGACTCGAAACTTGACAGGTGGTCTACCGGTGGTGTACCAAGGCCACTTGGCAAGCCTCGGTCCATTCCGAGAACGTTCAACACCCGCTCACGAAAAAATGTAAAAGGGGATGCCGGGGGACATAGGAGTGCCGGATTGCAAAACGGAAAACGGGGAAAATGCTCGGATGCATGAGACGAACACGTATGCAAATGAGATGCACATGATGACATGATATGAGATGCATGACATGAACAAAAAGCAAAACGAAAGACAAAAACCCAACCACGGAGGGAAATATCATATCACAATGCCGAAAATGGCAAGAGTTGGAGTTACAAATATGGAAAGTTACATCCGGGGTGTTACAGAAGCCATAAGAAAAAATACCTATTGGTCATGGTGGATAAATTCACCAAATGGATAGAAGCCAAACCAGTTAAAATGACCGAGTCTGGACCAGTGATAGACTTCATATCCGGGGTTATACACCGTTATGGTGTCCCCCACAGCGTCATCACCGATAACGGCTCGAACTTCACAGCCAGCGAGGTAAAAACATGGTGCGGCAACATGGGCATTAAGCTCGATTATGCCTCCGTCTATCACTCTCAAACAAACGGTCAAGTCAAATGAGCAAATAGTCTTATTATGAGCGGCATTAAACCCAGACTAGTGCCATCCTTGAAGGAATCGGATACACACTCGGTTGAGGAGCTCGACTCCGTACTATGGGGGCTGCGGACCATGCCGAATCGCACTACCGGATACACACCATTTTTTATGGTGTACGGCGCAGAGGCGGTACTGCCCTGCGACATCATTCATGACTCACCTCGAGTGCGCATGTACGAAGAGAAAGAAGCCGAGCTTGATCGACAGGACAGTTCAGATGCCCTGGAGGAGGAGTGTCGTGGAATTGTCACGGCAGATGACCTAGGGTGAGGACTTAGTCGTGAGGCCAACGCATCTATGTGGTAGCTTGAGAGGGGTTGAGCGGAATCGAGAAACGCAACACAAGACAGGGATTTAGACTGCTTCGGGCCCCGGGAAACATCATCCGGTAACAACCCTACATGCTGTTTGAGGCTAGGTCTCATTATCATCACGAGGGAGTCGCCATAAACCGGCTCTCCTCTTTGTGTCTAGCCCTAAGATTGTTTATTGTTGCTTGTAGCTTGTCCCTCTTTGGGGAGCCCTACCTCTCCTTATATATGCTGAAGAGGCGGGTCACATGTAGAGTCCAACTCGGACTTTAACTTAAACTATTCTAACTTGTCGCCATGGGCTTCTTAACATCTTGGGCTTCATAATGTCTTGGGCTTCATAACCCCTGACAACCCAGTTATCACTGTTTGCCGGTTTAACATTGTCTGCCGGTTTAACATCGTCTGCCGGTTTAACATTGTCTGCCGGTTTAACATTGTCTGTCGGTTTAACATTGTTCCGCCGCTTAACATTGTTCTGCTGGTTTACCACCAGCCGTTTACCGTCTGTCTCGAGCCATCTGTTTTGACTGTCCGCCGTTTAACATCCGCCGTTTATCAAGTCCCGGCCGGTTTATTTACTCCGCCGGTCATTCCGCGGGTATATCCTCGACATTAGCCCCCAGCTTTAATTTGGATTTATCCATGTTAAACTGATCCCATCATCCTTAAGTCCTTGTCACTTCCTTCTTCTAGAAAATCTGTTTTAATAGGCCAGCTTCATAATCAATTTGCTGACATTGGTTTGTCACAGAGAAATATTGTGAAGAATAACTTTCTTGACTCAGCTCCCAATGCTTAACAAAAATATTGGTCTTTGAAATACTCATCTGATCTTCCGCCGGTTTAAGAATGTAGAACTTTGCCGGTTTACAAATATTGATGGCACCGGATCATAACCGTTTGTTAACATCAGCTTTTGAAAATATACCTCTTATATGCCTATCACTTGTAGCCCTCAACTCTTAAGAAGGTAACGTAGTAAGAGCTTAAGATTTGCTTCAATATGAATGTCACAAGCTTGAAGAAATCCAGGTTGTTCATCTCCATCACTAGTCAGAATTGAGTATTCCACATATGTAGCCCCAAGTGCCGGGCTTGTCATGCTTGGCAAGAACCTCGGGACTTGTAATTTCCTTGAATAGTTGACGGAGCAACCGGTAGTTTTCAAGGGCCGACTCATTATAACATGATGAGTCGGGTCTTCAATAAGGTGAGCAAACAATGACTTTGCATTAGCCCCAAGTGTCATGGTGCATGCTTGCAGCGACATGAGACTTGCATATTTGATGTAATCTCAACTTAAATAATGTAGCCCCCAAGTGTCGGGTCGTAAGCCTGCAGCAACTCGACTATTCCTTCAATTATAAAATAAATCATATCCATTGATAATATAATAGCCATTGCGCTAAAGCGACTTTGAAAACCTTAATCATAGTAATCGTTATCGATAACCATAATAAAATCCAGCCATGTTGGCTATTTGAAGATTTGAATAATATTGTCCAATGATTTATGAGCGCATGATTCCAATGGAGCAATCCAAATATATATCGGCGACTTATAGTCGAAACCAAACCGGCTGATAGTCTCCGGATTATGATTTAATCGTGTTCCGTCAATCAGAATCGATAGCTTGGACCGATTTAATAATGTTGGGTGAAAACACAACATAAAAAATATTTTATTAAAAGAAACACGTAGCAAAGGCAAAGATAAAACCATTTGCAAAAGAGGCTTTACCGAGCCGATCGATGGTGTTACCATGGTCGGACACCACCAAGCTCCCAATAAGGTGTAGCTATGGTTCAAGTCAGCCAGTCCCCAATCTGAAACCGTGGCATTATGCCGATCAAGTGGCGTGGCAATGGTTCGGTTCACCAAGCCCCAAGTGACTCTATGGCCTTAGGCCGATCAAGAGGCGGATCGGTTCAGACTTGACCATGTCCCTGTGATCCGGTGGCTTTCGCCATCAAAAGGTGTTGCATTGGTTCGACACCACCAAGCCCCAAGTGATGTTGTGGCATTGCGCCGATCAAGAGGTGTAGCTATGGTTCGGATACCACCAAGCCCCAAGTGATCAATAATATGACAAGCCAATAAGGCATGATACCCATGTTTGAACCAATCATGGCAGCAGGTCCTCTTTGGCACCCTTTAACTTTTTGCAAGAGATAAATCCTTCTTGAACCGGGATTTTGAACCGGATATTGAGAGCTTCAAAGCTTTGTGGGAGACATCTTTCCCTTTAACCGATTGTAAACCGGAATCTTCATTTTCAGAATTTGCGAGAAGTTAATTCCTTTTTGAACCGGAAATTCTTAAACCTGATTTGAGGGCTTCAGTGAGACTGACTTCCCTTGAGCCGGATTTTAAACCGGAATCCTTTCTGATGACCCGGGACTTCTTCATTGAGCCCGGATTTTGTAACTGTCATCATAGCCCCTGAGTCTTAAGACGACTCAAGGAGTTGTCTTGAGATTCTTCATACTTGGCCGTGATATAAACCGGCATATAGCTGAACAGCGAAACGCTGTCATATGTTGAAGTTGGAAGCAAAGTGGCGAGTTACTGATCTTCGCAACACTCATTGTATATCCTTGGCGTTTGATAACGCGATGTGGATCCACGAAAACTTGAGGTCGACTGTGGCGGATTGTGAATGGCCCCGTATGATTTGCGTCAGTAATCCGGTCAGCGGTTCATCCCAGCTGGCTGCTGAAATTTAATCAAACTGTAGTGATGGCGATTTGTGCGCCTGCCCATTGGGTCATTCAGTAAAGACAGAAGCTGATATCATTATTTGCTCCAGATTTTGTTGGAATAAACCGGACCGCAGGGCGGCGGTTTACAAACGTCCATCGGGCAGCTTGTATGAGCGGTGTAACCTCGATGTGTGTTATAGATTGGTCCCGCTTATAAAAATATACCAACCAACGAAATGTTCTTTGACAAAAACAATATGTGTGAAACAAAATAAACTTGAATGGATATCACCTGATTTATTCAGACGATGAAAGATCCGCGTATGTGAATAACCTCTGGTAACTTCAACGGTGTTCTAGCCACTCTCTTTGTTAGAGGCAAGACGGCATTGACGAGACCGTAACGAAGGTGGAGGCCTTAAAGCGCCGGTCGGCTTAAAACAGATCCTCCGGGTCATGTTGACTTTGCCTTTGCCTAAATCCCATAGATAATTAAAGCAGTATGCGCAACGCCCTTGTGATTGAAGCGGCACCTAGGCTGCCCGTGCACGCATTGTTCCCTGGCAACGTGGAGCCCTCGGTCTCCCAACCGATAGATCTTGTTTTCAAGAACATTTGCTGTATTATCTCCAATCACTAGCACCCAGAACGACTGGTTTTTGTCTTCACTGAAGCCAAATAAATAATTAACCTTGTACCCGCTTTGGTTATTGATGTGAGAGCCAGTATAGTCCTTGGTGATGTGAGTACATGCTTTCCTTTGCTGATCTCCTAGCTTCCACATCAAAAACTTGGTCAGAATACTTCACACTATCACAGCCAGGGGAGGCCGTGGCAGAAGTGGAGGTGACAAACCGACGAAGCAAGGCGGCGGCTTGACCATGGACCACAGCAGAGTAGAAACGGACAGATAATGTCAGCATGGGGATGAAGGTTTTTTTTTCAGATATGCACGCCAAATGAGCTGGCTGCTCGTTTCTTCTTCATAGCGATCTTGTCATTAACCGCCGGTGATCTTCATAATCCGTGTCATCCCATGGAACTGGTGAATTAAACCTCGACCTCAGCTCCTTTTTATTACAACCTCATATTCCACCGAATAGTACTGCTTCTCCAGAATTTCAGTTTCCTTTTCCTCGCAGGTCAATCGATTATGAAGCTCATTCAGACTTGTCCTTCACCCCATTCAGCTCCGTGTCTCTGAAAAAATCAGGCCTAAGATCTGTTGCTCTTTGTAAAGAACAGCTGCAGTCAAACAAGTGCCATCTTTCGCAATATCCACAACAGAGATAAAATCCTCAATTCGATGTTCAATGTTTCAAAATCCAAAACGTCATGGAGGCCATCCACCACTTCTTTCTTGTATTTAACACTTTTTACTCCAGCAGAGGCAAACTCGTAAGCCGACGAGTCTTGGTACAGTAGGGGCAGCTTGCGGCTAAGGCGTAAGGGAGGCCAACCCCAGTGGCGTCGGCGACTCAGGCGAGCGGTAGTTCGGACCTAGATGCTATGGTTCAGAGGCAGGGACGGCCGTGACGCCGACGGGGCGCCGGGGGAGCAAGGCCGCGACCGCGGCGGAGAGGTACCCGCGAGGCGAGGCGAGGAAGCGCTGGAGCTGGGCGGAGCGTCTGTCTGAGCACGCGGGCAGCTCGACGAAAGCATATCAGCGGTGGCTCAGAGCGAGGCAGTGGCCATGGCTATAGAGGCGCGGTCGGTGAAGAGCAGATGAAGACCGTCGGCCGGCGGCGACCCTGCAGTGGCACAACGCATGGAAGGAGCAGAACAGCCCGCGGGTCAGTGGCGACGGAGGGAACGCAGGGGCGCGGCCTCGGGAGCCAAACGAGGCGCGTGCGGCTCGCAGTGGTGGAGAAGCCGGCTCGACGTGGTTGATGCTTGTCCGGGCGTGCAGCAAACTGAGGCGGCAGCTTGAGGATGATGCAGTTGCTGCTGAGGAGGCCCACGGCCAGGTGGATCATGGCGGCGACTTGGCGAAGGCGAATCCGGGTTGTAGCTCGGCGACGGCGCCGGGTTATCAGTACGGCAACTCGATGGCGATTCAAAGCCAGAGGCCGACGAGGTGGTTTGTAGTGGGCTTGGCCGAGGCCGGTCAAAGCGGAGCGGCGCAGGGCGCGCGCTTGGGCGTGGAGAACCCGTCGTGGGCGAGGAGGAGCCGAACGACTTGGTGGAACCGGTGCGCACGCGGCCGCCGAAGCTGGAGAGGCGCGCGGCCCGCAGCGGGCACAGAGGAGGGCGAGGCCGAGCCGGCGGGTGCGGCCACAGAGGGGCGCGAGGAGGAGAGGCTCGGGCGTGGCCCGGCGGAGAACAAAGTGAACGCCGCGGGAGGGGGCGCGACCAGGCTCCCGCTCAGGTCGCTGTCGAAGCCCCCTCCCCCGCCTCCAGTTGAAGAGAAGAACCACGGCCACTGTTGGCCTGGCGCAGCCGGTTTGAGGTGCGGAGACGGGTCAGCACGGCGGTTCTACACGGCTGTAGTTGGCAATTTAGTTCTCTGGTGAAGCGGCGTGGGTCGAAGGCGAGGTTGTGACGCAACAGAGACGGCGGCTCGGATGAGGTAACCCGGCTTTCTCTAGTGTGCCACAAATATTCAGGAGACTTGGCGACGCCCGGGGCTGAACCAAACCGCAGCGGCGGCTTGCAAGCAAAGGTCATTCGATGGCCGGGCGGCTCGCAGTAGCGGAAACCACTCGACACGGGGCGGCTCGGTGCAAGACGCGCCCGCAGCGGCGAGGCGGCAAACTGGAAGCAGAGGCCGGCTTGGAGTCAAAGACACAGATATTTTAAGGCCATGGAGGGGAGGGCGACTTGGAGCAGAAGCTGTGGAGACCGGCTTCACAGCAGTGGTCCATGGGCGACTCACGAGGCCGTGGCGCTTCACGGCAGTGGTCGAAGTGGGCCTGCGGCGGCGGCCTGGAGCCGGGCGGCGGAGGTAGGCCGTGGTGTCAAGGAGGGCGACGGCTCGTAAGCTGCCCTGTCGCTCCCACTGCCGCCGCGGCTGTATCCACGCGAGGGTAGCAGTGACTTAACAGTGGGTGGTGACTCGGCTATGCAAGGCCGGCTTGGTCTGAAGGTAGCTGGTGGAGGCGAAGCCGTTCGGTGGAGGCTCAGGCACGGCGGCAGCCAGCATGGAGACGGCGGTGACTCAGCCGAGTTAGAGCAAGGCCGGCCACAACGGTGATTCAGAGACGGAGTTGTTGAATTAATCCGAAGCGCGGCGATTCAGGGACAGCAGTGATTCACTGATTCCCTCTTCTTCTTTTATCGTAGCGCGGCGATTTGCTCGCGGAAGAAAACGGTTTAGAGACTCCTCGGCGGCAGGCGGATCGCAGTTAGACACTGGACAGAGGCGGCAGCAGTAGCTCGACGCAGGAGATGGCAAGGTGAATCTAGGGCGGTTTAGCGCGGCTTGAGATTCTCCAGTAGAGAACGGAGCGAAGCGGCCTGCTGTGACTCGGAACAGAGACCGAAGCGGAGACTTGAGGCCGCTTGGTCCAAAGTAAAGCAGCAGAGCACGGCCGTGTACATCTGGTTTACAAAGTTGACCGCAGCGAAGGCAGTTCACAGCAACGCGAGGCGCGACGGCTCAGAGGCC
Source organism: Aegilops longissima (assembly GCA_021605205.1). Taxonomy (NCBI): domain Eukaryota; kingdom Viridiplantae; phylum Streptophyta; class Magnoliopsida; order Poales; family Poaceae; genus Aegilops; species Aegilops longissima. The sequence continues at coordinate 463,618,074 of CM038679.1, forward strand.
AGGGCACAGGTCAACCGCGGCAAAGGACCGGCTCTAGCCGCAGACCAAAGGCAATGTCCAGCCATCATCAAATCCTCCGAGTCGTAGCACTGTCGCTCTTTGATTTATTCCTCCCAGTACGTCTAAACTGACAGGGACAATCATGGCGGCGAGTCGGTGGTGAAGATGACTCAGTGGCGGCAGCTCGGGGTCGCGAGAGCGGCTGAAGCAGGGCAGAACCAGCGTTAGAAACGGGGCGACCCGGCGCAGCAGGTTGGTGAGTCGCGTCCGGGTTAACAACTTGAGGATTCACGACCCGCTCAAAGAAACAGAGGGATCCACAGGCGATATGAAGCGCGCGTGACCCGGCGAATCCGAGGCGGAGACGGTACAGGGAGGCCAAAACGCCAGGGTCACCACGGGCGGAAGACTGCTCAAGCTGAAGCGACCGGGGACCGACGAGGGCGGCTCAGCCGCGGGGTCGGGGGTTTTTTCCACCCTGATCCGTGTATGTTGATGTATGACACCTTGTACTATTTATTGGTTTGATGGATATAGTAGCAGCATGATCCTGACATGGCCTCGGGACTTGATCCATCGTAATAAACAACTGATGTTTTGGCTGTAGTGAAAATACTAGGTTGATCTCGGCGATTTGCGCCTCGTATCGACTGATTTCGGCGAGACTCCGACATGTCACTTTGATTGCTCGTCGATGACGTTATCTTCTGCGCCGGCTTTTTTTTTCATCTGGCACCTCGTGAACTTCTTGATCCCTGAAGAAATCCCTCCAAGAACTCAACACCACCGTGCGCAGGCCCCACGGTGGGCGCCAACTGTCGTGGAATTGTCACGGCAGATGTCCTAGGGTGAGGACTTAGTCGTGAGGCCAACGCATCTATGTGGTAGCTTGAGAGGGGTTGAGCGGAATCGAGAAACGCAACACAAGACAGGGAATTAGACTGCTTCGGGCCCCGGGAAACATCATGCGGTAACAACCCTACATGCTGTTTGAGGCTAGGTCTCATTATCATCATGAGGGAGTCGCCGTAAACCGGCTCTCCTCTTTGTGTCTAGCCCTAAGATTGTTTCTTGTTGCTTGTAGCTTGTCCCTGTTTGGGGAGCCCTACTTCTCCTTATATATGCTGAAGAGGCGGGTCACATGTAGAGTCCAACTCGGACTTTAACTAAAACTATTCTAACTTGTCGCCATGGGCTTCTTAACATCTTGGGCTTCATAACGTCTTGGGCTTCATAACCCCTGACAACCCAGTTATCACTGTTTGCCGGTTTAACATTGTCTGCCGGTTTAACATCGTCTGCCGGTTTAACATTGTCTGCCGGTTTAACATTGTCTACCGGTTTAACATTGTCTGCCGGCTTAACATTGTCTGCCGGTTTACCACCAGCCGGTTTACCGTCTGTCTGAGCCATCTGTCTTGACTGTTCGCCGGTTTAACATCCGCCGGTTTATCAAGTCCCGGCCGGTTTACGACTCCGGCCGGGTCATTCCGCGGGGTATATCCTCGACAAGGAGCGTGACATTGCAAAAGCCCGCTCCGCATTCTATCAGCAACAAGCTCGATGGTATCAAAGCAGGGAAGTACGGGCCAAAACTTATAATGTTGGCGAACTCGTTCTACGCCTACCAGAGAAGAAAAAGGACAAGCTCAAGCCCAAATGGGAAGGTCCCTTCATCATCGATAAAGTTCTCACCGGTGGAGCGTACCGTCTGCGTGATGCATCCGACAATCGACTCGAGCCAAACCCATGGAACGCGGCCAGACTCCGAAGAATCTACGCCTAGTGCCGGACTCTGTGTTCGTCTCCTTACCTCCGCCCTTTTATATGTATATATCCGCTATCTGTCTTTCTTTCTTTATTTCTTCCCTTTTTCTTCATGGCCTTAAAAGCATAAAGTGTGTCTTGACTACACAATCTTGACGCGCCATGCGTGCTCATTATACCTGGGGCCTTCTTATACAAAAGCTTAATATAATTATATTCCAGGCTTTATGCCCCTTGCACGTGTGTTACTTTTCTACATGTACCTTTTCTTCGCCATTATATGCATCGATATGACTTAAGTTTTGGCCAAGCTGGGTTGCCTGGCTCTTGTGTTTATGCCCTACGTTCCTGTTAATTCGGCTAGGGCATAAGGGGAGCACCTCTGCGATTATTACTGCCGAGTCAGCCGGATGTATAACTCAGACTGGGTGAAGCCGAAAGCTAGCGTTCTTAAGGGAATATTTGGTCGATGAACAAAATATGACTTTTACTTATTGCAATACATGCCCCCAGATGTTCATATCTTGCGTCTCTTTTCGTAGTTCGGACATGCGCACTAATGCATGCGTACCCATGGAAAGGAACCCTTAACGGAACTATTCTCCCTCGAAGATGTTTCTTACTATCCATGTAATATAACATAGCTAGTTGGGTACTTGTCTGCTCAAGCACTTATGACCCTACGCCGGTTTCCACGCTGCACTCGGTTTTTACATAACCGAGCGGGTATTCGGATACACCCGAGCTGTCGGGTCCGGAGGTCGGGTTTAAAAGGTCTGCCATGCCAAATGATTTACAATCGGCTAGGGACAAAATATGTCATTTGAAGTACACAAATACTTAGATCGACTAAATTCTTCTTCTATACCATCCAACAGGCTGTCTAGCCTACAATCCTGTTGGGAATACTTTGCGGCTAATTTTACTTGGTCATAAACCAGACTAACAGGGATCTCTTTCCCATTAGACCCTACAGGTCCGACCTCGGCCATGTGATTCGGGTCAGCCTTGGTATATCGCGTCTTCACCGTGGCCCAGGCTTCCCTTGCACCTTGTCGGCACGCCGATATCTTCCATAATCAGAAGTGCCGCCGCGCTCCCTTGAGCATCTCTACAAGCTCCCCCATGCCTCCTGGCAGAGAGGCGGATGGCCACAAGGTCTGGGCAATGCCCTGCATCACCTGCCGAACTTTTTCATGCAGTTGTGAGAGCTCTTGCAGAAGATCGGCCGCAGATCCGGGCATCTCCTCTTCAGGATGACCCGTCAGCATACCTACAGATATAACTCTTTTAGCCGGTTTCTTCACCGAACTCTATAAAAAGTCCGTTCAAGCACTTACTAAAGATGTCGCGTCGAAGCCTCTTATTCTCCTTTACGGAGTCAGCAAGCTGGGCCCGAACATCTTTCAGTTCAACGCCCATCCGGGTATTGGCATCTTGGAGATCGTTTTTCTCCCGCCTAACCCGCGTAAGTACGCGCTCGCCAGCCTCTAGCTATCGTTGAGCATGTTGCTCATCCCCTCGCACGATCTTCGGATTAGCTCCAGGATTATCTGTAGAATCTATTGTTAGATTTGCATGCATGCCGAATACTAACTGGTACCTGTCATTTCATTCTTTTCGATCAAAACAAGTATTACCAGATGGGGCCTTCTTGGACTCTTCCATTCCAGCAACTGCGGCCCGTAGCTGGGCTTTGCATTCCTCCAGCTCTTGAGACAACTAGGTATTCTTCTCCGTAAGAACCTACGCATATAATGATCCTTAAATCAGTTGTGCCAACTGTTTCAAGTCTCAGGGGCTACTGGTATACATAATTATCAGATTTTCTTACCCGTATATCCTTTAAATACTGGTCCGTCGCTCTGGCCAGGCCATTTTGAGCAGCTCGGGTGTACGCGTCTCCTGAGTTGAGGGTATTGAACGCCTCTTCGGAGAAACTAGGGTCGCGAGTACGGCCGCGACGCCAGGATTTATGGCGCCTCCACTTGGAAATCGTGAGCGGACAGCCTATCCGCATCCTCTCAGAGGAGGAACATCCGTGTTGTCCCCACGCTAGCATCTGCCCCAAATTCGGCTCTGGAGTCCGGCTGGTGGAGGCATGGCCGGCAGGCTCTCCGGACACGGTCCGGCGAGCGTTTTTTCTGCCAGGAACCATGGACGTTATTATATTTTAAAGACGACAACCACGGAGCAGGGTTTTTTCATACCTCTGCGACGGCATCTCAGTCCTGACTTCCTTCCTTTTAAGCCTACCCGGCTTAGGTGCCCCTTGTTGATGAGTCACCGCGGGTTCGGCATGGCGCCCTGAGGGCCTTCCCTGTAAGACGCAATACGTGTGCGGTGGTTGAAATGCAAAGAAGGGATCCTTCTCGGAAGTTGGGACTCTGGTTTTACTTACATGCGATGCAGGGAGCAGGCCAGGATAATCGGCTATGATGGCCACCAAGGCAACGTCGCAGCTTAACTTATAGAACGTCCTGTCGACGAGCTCCACAAATATGTCCGGATCTTCTTCGAGTCCGGGGTCGAAGGCCCGGTCTGGGTCCTCTGGCTGTGGAGATGGGTTGTGGACCTCCCTCGCAGCTTTTCGCAGTTCCTGCTATGAAATAGCAAGGTAAATATTTATGATGAAGAATGCGGGAAGGTCTGGAGTAAAAGGTAGCAGCTCACCCAGTTTGGGGGGTTGTACATGGAGAATCCATCCCGTGGCTTAATGCGGATGAACTCCTCTTCCTCTCCTTTGTACAAATCGGACAGTATTTGTGCTAGAGCAGCGGCGGAGTCCGGACCTTTACGTCTGCAGAGGGTGGCTTCGTCTTCTCCATTGAAGTGCCACATGGGTTTCCCCCTATACTGAAGTGGCTGCACCCCCCGCATTATACATATTGACATAACCTCGATTATTGTCAGTCCTGATTTGGCCAGCGTTATCCTGCCCATCGTAAAGGACCTCTCATATCTTCCTCCAGGGGCTCCGAGGGCCAAATGTATGCTTTCTTCAAAGGGGCATTATCAAACTCAGAAGGCCCATCCGAATAGGGTCCTAAGGGGACGCTCTCCATATAAAATCACTTGAAGGCCAGTCTTGGATGTCTTCTTCGAGTACCGGACAGTATCCGTCCCGCGATGCGCCATATTTCGGCTCTGCCCACTTGATATATTGACCCCTCCTATGTACGAGGTACGAGGCAGAATAGCCTCTTCCATAGCTCAAATGAGCTTCGCAGCCCGTAAACAGCTCGCAAAAGGCTACATAGCCGCAATGTGTAATATGGAGGCGGAGGAAGTTATGCACTGGAGGCCATAGAACTCAGTGAGCCCGCGGAGGAACTGATGGATTGGAAATCTGAGTCCCCTCAATAAGTAAGGGACAAGGCATACCCGCTCCCCTGGATGGGTTGGGAAAGCTCTCCGCTTGCTCCCCGCCATTATAAGTGGCTAGTCCGGCTCGGACGGGGACCATATACGTAGGAGGGAGAAACCCCTGGGTCTGCAACTCTACTAATTGGCTGTGGGGGACGGAACACTTCTCCCAATTGCCTGGCTTAGTGCTACAGGAGCGAGAGGAGGAGCTGTGATGGCCGGCCATAATGGAATGGACTTTGTCGGGCACGCTTTGATGGATACTCGCTGTGGGAGGATGGTGTGATCTGGATCTGAGGATCCCCGTCTCTTTAAATATACGATTTACTTACATGGTTAGGGTGGCAAATGTAAAAATGCCCCGACTTCTCGCATTCACTCGACACGTGGAGATAGCCATTATTGAAGCACAGAAGCCGAGGAGTGCAACATTCATGGGAAGCCGGACACTACTCGACAGGTACTCGGAATTAGGAGAAGAACCCGCCTTGCAATGCCGAATACCATCTGCGCGCCGGACTCATCGTCATTGAAGCCTGGTTCAAAGCTCTTGAGGGAGTCCCGGATTAGGGGTCCTCGACCGCCGGACTATATACTTTGGCCGGACTGTTGGACTATGAAGATACAAGATTGAAGACTTCGTCCCGTGTCTGGATGGGACTCTCCTTTGCATGGAAGGCAAGCTTGGCAATTCGGATATGTAGACCTCCCCGCTTGTAACCGACTCTGTGTAACCCTAGCCCCCTCCGATGTCTATATAAACCGGAGGTTTTAGTCCGTAGGACAACAACAATCATAATCATAGGCTAGCTTCTAGGGTTTAGCCTCTACGATCTCGTGGTAGATCAACTCTTGTAATACTCATATCATCAAGATCAATCAAGCAGGAAGTAGGGTATTACCTCCATCGAGAGGGCTCAAACCTGGGTAAACATTGTGTCCCCCGCCTCCTGTTAGCATTCGCCTTAGACGCACAGTTCGGGACCCCCTACCCGAGATCCACCGGTTTTGACACCGACAGGGGCCCTGGTCAATTCGTCCCCCAGCCGCATACTACTCCCGAGACCCACAAGGCTCCTGAGTCTGGTGGATGACCCCCTGTAGGAGAAGGAAGAACGTCGACCTCCGCTAGTCCGGAGGCGCCGAGTACATGGCAGATGTAGTTCAAAGTGCATCCGTCTTGGATGAGCATCTTACCCTGATGGGTGGGGTATCTGAGAAGATTCAGTCCGCCAAGAATGGGCTGAGCGAAGCCTTCTCCAGCCTGCTAGCAGGCTTTGAGGTATGCTATGTAATGTTTTTGATCATTTTTATGAGAAATATACCTGTATATATAGATAGCAGCCCCTGAGACTCTGTTTGATTTGTTGAAAGAAAAAGCGAGCAAAGGATCAACAATCTGATGTCAGGTGGTAACATGCTATTTTATTTGGATTTAAAACAGGCCTCTTTGTTAGCGGTGACTGCCCAGTCAGCGGAAAATTCTAAACTCAAACGGAAACTGGAGCGAGCCGATGAGGATTTAGTCCTTGTTAACACGCGGCTCGACCAGGCGCAAGGTATACGATACATCTTGCTTTTGTGCATGTTTATGTCTGTGCTCTCCGGAAATTCAAGAGATGCAATGTGCGTGTTTTGTACAGATGGAGACGCTGCGATGGAAACCCTCAGGGGAGAGCTTGCTCAAGCCAAGGAGCAAGCAAGGGTAAGCAAGGCAGTGGTTGTAGACTTGACGGCCGAACAGGCCGCTCGGCGCCGTTTTGAGGAACGGGTGACCGATATGGAGCAAAAACTCAAGGACACCGCCGCCAAGTGCGAGTCCTTGGAAACATAAAATAAGGCGAAGGAGACCAAACTCGCCAAGGCCCTTCAAGATGCTCCGGAGGCACGGTATGAATCCCGCGCAGCACGCGAGGAAATCCGTCAAGCCGGTCAGATAGCGGCTGGTAAGCCCTTTCTTTTACAGGCTAAATTTGGGGACCGGAAGTATGCCTTGCTTAATCGACTGTGGAGTTCTCCACACGCGTATGCGGATCTACCGAAGAGTGCCGCGGGCGCTGCCTAATTCTTCCAGGCCCAGGAGGGGTACGAGGCGGAGAAGCTCTTCTGGTCGCAGTTTGTGGGGCAGGAGCGTCCCGTGCTGCTAAATGACCGGATGTCGAGCATGGCCATGAAGGACGTCATAGTCCGGTTGTGGCCGGCCGAAGCCATTTCGGACAACTACTTCAGCCTCGTGCGGCGTCTCGTCGATGCGCTGCCCCGGATTGACGCCGTTAAGAGGTGGTCATGTATAGAAGGAGCGCGTATGGCTTTCGCTCGTGTCAAGATGCACTAGGTGAAGAGGAAGACCGAAAAGGTGGCAGTTGAGGGTCCTCCCGAAAGCAAGGCCCACCGCACCGGAGCGCTATTTTGAGGACGTGCTAAAAGGTGCCCGCCTTGTAGAGGGCCAATGCTCTAAGGATGTAGTGTTCGAATAAACGAGTCCGAATTCTCCAGGGGGTTGTATTATAAACTAAGTATTTTGTAATATATTCATTCCTTGATGAAAAGTTGTATCCTCCTGTGCAGCCGTTTATTATATCTAAGAGTTCCCAGTCGTCGGCTTCCACCCCCATGTAGATAGTATTGGGGTGGTCGGAATTGCACATGACTACACTTAACCCAACATCTTGCTACCTGAAGGAGGTGTCAGTGCGGTGAACCAGGCAATCGGGCCATTCTGTTTTATTGCTCTCACTTAGCTATAGGAGTTTGACAATGGGTCTATACGGTAGCCCCTGGTATGTACGCGGCTACCCTGACGCGGATGCGTTACATATGTGACCGGGAAACAGTCCTTCGTGTAATACGGAAAAATCGCTAAAGATTGTAATAAATCGCCGAGCGGCTGACTAGCTCTCGCCACATCATGACAGTCAGTTTTCAGATTTCTCTACTAAGGTGCTTAACCGGACGAACCAGAAGCACAGTCGCAGTAGTTCTCCCATTACTACCCTAGCCGACCGTACGGAACGTAAAGTAGCGAACACAGGAGCCGGGCAACCCAACTATTGACCAAAGACATGATTCGGAGCCCATGCATATAGTGCCGAGCTTGGGACGCCGAATTGTGTTATAAAGTTGTTTGGACTTTTGTTTGGTAACACACATGTTGCCCTATAGAGGCCCTGGCAATTTTATGCCGAGGTGTGTGTGTGAGACAATTGAACAGACGGAATAAAGTTTATAAGTAAAGACGATACCGAACAAGAATTTGGTCCATTGGGATCTGATTGATACGTCAAAACGTAATCTTACAGAAGGTACCGTAATCACCAAGGCCATTTTACATGCCGGGGGTCTAGGGCTAAGGGGAAAAGCTCTATACAGGTTCTTGAGTGAAGTTGTGGTCTGCAAAATGCTTTGCACCTTCCTGTCGCACGTCTGCACCGCTTTCGCCCAAGTAAGAAAGATTCCTGTAGAGGAATGGTCTTCGGCTATGTGTACGGAACCGGGCTCGAAGACAGAGTCCTCGTGAGTCCGAAGAATGAGTAGGTTTTGATTCACCTGTGGTAAAAAAGAAAAGATGATTAAAGAAAGGGGAAGGCCGTATAAGGTCGAACCGTGTTATAGGCCTGTCCGTATATTGCCTCCGTGGATGCCCAGGGTATTTTGAGTGCATAATTGTGCACGAGCGGTACGAATTTGGCTGATGTACGTGGCGGTCGACGGAGGCGAAACTGCTAATCCAGCCTTGGAGTTGTCGGGCTGCCGGCATGCAGAACTGACCGGCCTTGTGCAATGAAGTCCGGTGGCTTAATAGCCAATGAGGTGTGCGGCTTGACAGGGCTGCTTTGTACTTCGGCCGCAATGGCCGCGGTATGCTCCTCAGTACGGAGGGAGCGCTCCATGTTTCCATTGATTGTAATGACGCCACGTGGACCGGGCATCTTGAGCTTCAAATAGGCATAGTGTGGGACCGCATTGAAGCGGGCGAAAGCGGTTCGTCCGAGCAGTGCGTGATAGCCGCTGCGGAAGGGGACGATGTCGAAGATCAAGTCTTCACTTCGGAAGTTGTCCGGCGAACCGACTTCCAGCGTGATTGAGCCCGTGCAGTGGGCCTCTCCACCAAGTATTACTCCTGTGAAGGTAGTTTTAGTGGGCTTGATTCTTGACGGATCAACGCCTATTTTTGCGGACATTGTCTTGATAAAGTAGATTGAGACTGCTGCCGCCGTCCATGAGGACTCACGTAAGGTGGAATCTGTCGATGATTGGATCGAGGACCAAAACTGCCGAACCTCCGTGACGGATACTGGTTGGGTGGTCCTTTCGATCGAAGGTGATCGGACAAGCCGACCATGGTTGAATTTTGGGGTGACCGGCTCTATGGCGTAGACGTCCCGTAGTGCGCCCTTGCGCTCCCTATTAGGATATGTGTGTCATATATCATATTCACTATTTTTACGTCGGGGGGAAATTGCTTCTGTCCCCCTGTGTTCGGTTGACGAGGCCCTTGGTCATCGTCGTCGCTTGGCAACCCTTTTCCCTTGTGTTCGGCGTTAAGTTTTCCGGCTTGCTTAAAGACCCAACAATTTCTGTTGGTATGATTGGCAGGTTTATCGGGGTTGCAATGAATCTGGCAAGGCCAATCCAGTATTCTGTCTAAACTGGATGGGCCATCTCTGTTTGCCTTGAATGGCTTCTTTCGTTGACCGGGTTTGGAGCCACTGAATCCGGTGTTTGACCGCCGTGTCTTGGGTTCCTTCGTTATTGTTTTGACGCTTGTGCTTGTTGCGTCATGGCTTATCGTTGCCGTCCCTGGCTTCGGAGGTTCCATGGTCGCTTGTGCTATTGCTTCTACGAGCAAGCCAGCTATCCTTCCCGCGCAAAAGCGGGTCATAAGTGCGGTAAGGGCTTCCATGGACTTCGGCTTTTCTTGGCCGAGGTGTCGGGCGAGCCACTCATCTCGGATGCTATGCTTGAAGGCCGCAAGGGCTTCGGCATCCGGACAATCCACAATCTGGTTCTTCTTGATTAAGAACCTGGTCCAGAGCTGTCGAGCCGATTCCCCGGGTTGCTGGATTATGTGACTAAGGTCGTCGGTGTCTGGGGGGCGAACATAGGTACCTTGGAAGTGATCTCTGAATGCGTCCTCCAAGTCTTCCCATCTACCAATAAAGTTTTCTGGTAGGCTGTTCAGCCAGTGCCGTGCTGGTCCCTTAAGTTTGAGGGGAAGGTATTTGATGGCGTGTAGTTCGTCACCGCGAGCCATGTGAATGTGGAGAAGAAAATCTTCAATTCATACTGCGTGATCTGTTGTGCCGTCATATGATTCAATGTTCACGGGTTTAAACCCTTCTGGGAACTGGTGCTCCATTACCTCGTCGGTGAAGCACAGGGGGTGTGCGGTGCCTCTGTATTGGGCCATGTCACGACACAGTTTGGATGACGTGCGTATGCGGTTTTTGGCCCGGGCGTGGTTATGCTTGTCGCGCCAGGCTTGATAGCCGTCTTCTCGCGCCGGGGCATGCCCCCGCGATCCGCAGATTGATCTGGTCTGACCTGCTCTATTTTCCAGGTCCTGTGTAGGTCATATGTGTATCCCCGAGCTATTGTTTCTCTGCTTTTACGGCGAGGTGGTGCAGGCTGGTGTTCGGCTTGAGTTGTCATTCTTTCCCGGCCACGTGGTGGTCGGTCGGGTCTGTCAGCCGCATTACGAGCGGGTGGTATGGGCTCCAGCGCATCATCGTCGAATTAGGGTAGCAACTTATGCTTCAGGTAGCTCTTTGTTGGGCGTTTGAGGCCATATTCTTTGGCTGCCAGGACATTAATCCATCTGTCATTGAGCAGATCTTGGTCAGCTTGAAGATGTCGCTGCTTCCTTTTTAGGCTTCTTGTCGTGGCTATTAGCCGGCGCTTAAAGCGCTCTTGTTCTAGGGGTTCCTCTGGCACGATAAAATCTTCATCGCCGAGGCTCACGTCGTCCTTGGAGAGTGGAAAATAGTTGATGTCCTCCAAGTCTTCGTTCCCTGCTTGCTCGTCAGGGTCAACTTGCCCATCCTCCCGATCATCCTGATCGGGTGTTGGTTCGATGGGGTATTCTTGGTCTTCGGCATTTTTTGGAGTATCATTGTCTCTCGTGCCAGTATTGTTGTCTTTTCTGTGACGCGGTTTAGAGCGGCGCCGCTGACGACGCTTCGGTGGCATCTCAGGAGGTTCGTCCTCGACTGGGTTCTTCTCATCATCGTTGTCGCCTTCTTTAGGTGTGTCCACCATGTACACGTCATATGAGGAAGTGTTCGTCCAGCGTTCGGTGAACAATTGATTTTGGGCATGTTCCTCTCCGGCATCGTCGTCCATACCGTCGATGTCTTTGGAGGCGTAGTCAAGCATGTCGGTTAAATCCTCGACAGTGGCTATAAAGTGGGTGGCGGGTGGGAAGTAAAATTCCCTATTTTCTGCCCCTAGTCCGTGTTGGGCGCAGTTCGGAAGCGGTTCCTCTGTGATGGCGAGGGATCGCATTAAGTCCAAAGCCTCATTTAAGAGCGAGGTTTGGACGGGGAGGAAAGTTACCAGGCCGAGCTCGCATGACGCGGACTTCCAGGGTTCGGAGTTGGTGTCCAGAGAAGAGTCCGACTTTGTGATTATTGCCAGAGATGCTATTCTCTTCGATTTCCCGGTGCTGCGCTCTAAGGCCGCAGAGAGTCCAGCGAGCTCTAGACTCCCGCCTTCGGCCCTGGTAGCGTGCAACGGATCTAGGGCCGGAGCGGTGGTTGAAGTCGTTACTACAAAAAAAGACACTTCCGTGATGATACATGTTTGTCACAGTAGGTCACGTTTTCTGTCATGCATGTACATCCATGACAATTTTATGACAAAATCAAGATAGTCATACCTATGCTGCCGTAGAAGTGTTCCATGACATTACCAAAATTATCATCACGGAAGTGTCCACTTCCATGACGATAAATCACGCGTCATAGAAGTGCTTTTGTCAAGGGTGACCGACGTGTGGCATCGACTGTAACGGGACGCCGTTAAGCTATCGGGTCCGGTTTTGGATCCGATAACCCGTTAACAGCCCGGATCAATGAGGCTTTTTTCCACGTGTACAATTCTCATTGGCCGGAGGAAACACGTGTTGGCTCACCGTTGGGACAGATGTCATCCACTCATTGGACAGGAGGCGCCTATGATAGGTCGACACGTGGTGTAACGCCCTCGATGCGGCTATATCTCCCACGTGTCGAAGCACGACTTAGAGGCATAACCGCATTGAAAGCAATGTCGCAAGTGAGGTAATCTTCACACAACCCATGTAATACATAAGGGAAAGAGATACATAGTTGGCTTACAATCGCCACTTCACACATTACATGAGTAAAGCATTACATCATACAGATACAATCAAGGTCCGACTACGGAACCAAAATAAAAGAAGACTACCCCAAATGCTACACAGATCCCCGATCGTCCCAACTGGCTCCACTATCGATCAACTAAAACGAAACAACACAATGAACAAGATCTTCATCGAGCTCCTCCTTGAGCTCAGTGCATCACCTGCACGGTTCATCGGCACCGCAAACTGGTTTTGAAGTATCTGTGAGTCACGGGACTCAGCAATCTCACACCCGAGATCAAGACTATTTAAGCTTAAAGGTAGGACAGGGTAGTGAGGTGGAGCTGCAGCAGTTTACTAGCATATATGGTGGCTAACATACGCAAAAGAGAGCGAGAAGAGGAGGCAAAGCACGGTCGAACAACTATGATCAAGAAGTGATCCTAGAACAACCTACGCCAGCATAACTCCAACATCAGTTCACTTCCCTGACCACGAGAAGAGACCATCACAGCTACACACGCGGTTGGTGTATTTTAATTAAGATCAACTTCGGTTTTCTACAACCGACATTAACAAATTCCCATCTGCCACATAACCGCGGCACGGCTTTCGAAAGTTCAAACCCTGCAGGGTGTCCCAACTTAGCCCATGATAAGCTCTCGCGATCAACGAAGGATATTCTTCTCCCGGAAGACCCGATCAGTCTCGAATCCTGCTACAAGACATTTCATAGCAATAAAACAAGACCAGCAAAGCCGCCGGATGTGCCGACAAATCCTGATAGGAGCTGCACATATCTCGTCTCGTGGCACACTCGGATGAGTAGTCCGTATAACTAAAACCAGACCTCAAGTTGCCTTGAGGGGCGCTGACAAGTCTTAGTTCGGGCCAGCACTCAAGGAGCACCGTCCGGGGCTAAATAAAGATGACCCTGCTCCGAAACCCAAGGAAAAAGGGCATAGGTGAGGCAAATGGTAAAACCAATGTTGGGCCTTGCCGAAAAGTCTTATTCAAAGCGAACTGTCAAGGGGTCCCATAAATCACCCGACCGCTAGGGACGCAAACTCCGGGAACATAATACCGATATGACGGAAACTAGGGCGGCAAGAGGAACAAAACACTGCATAAGGCCGAGCCTTCCACCCTTTACCAAGTATATAGATGCATTAATTAAATAAGATATATTGTGATATCCCAACAAGTAAACATGTTCCAACAAGGAACAACATCTCCATGTTCCAACAAGGAACAAACTTCATCTTCACCGCAACTAACAACGCTATAAGAGGGGCTGAGCAAAGCGGTAACATAGCCAAACAACGGTTTGCTAGGAAAGGATGGTTAGGGGCTTGACATGGCAATGTGGGTGGCATGATATAGCAAGTGGTAGGCATCGTAGCATAGGCATAGCAAAAGAGCGAGCATCTAGCAAGCAAAGATAGAAGTGATTTCGAGGGTATGGTCATCTTGCCTGAAATCCCGCAAGGAAGAAGAACGAATCCATGAAGAAGACAAACGGACGAGGTCGAATGAATCCTCACAACTCCGGAACGGAACCGAAGCTAACGAGAAAAGCAAACCGGAAAGAAGCAAACAACATAGTAAACACACAATCATAAACATGGCATGATGCACAATCAAGTATGATGCATGTCCGGTTTAAATAGCATGGCATGGCAATAAGCACAAACAAAACTACAAGTAAAATGGAGCCCAACATGCAACGAGTTGCATATTGACGGAACACCACAACACTTATTTAGTTCTCTCCCGATTAGGTACTCAAGAATATTAAATGTTATTAAACATGGCAAGAGGTGAAGCATAAATAAACTATCTATTTAGGCAAGGTTAAATGAGGCCGGAAACAACAACAACAATTCCGGAAAAATCCTCATATGCATATTTCGAATTTGGTACTGTTCTGACCTAAAGCATATTTTAGAGTTGTTAAACATGCAAAGTAATGCTACCATGTTAATCTATGCATTTTTCTACCCCATTTACATATATAATTTATTTAAAATGGAGCTACGGTTATTTAGTTATGAATTAAAGCATTTTAGCATGGCATATTAGCAAATTTAAACAAACATCAAGTTAAACATTTTAAACATGGATGAAAATTGCATATAATTAATCTACACGAAATTCTAAGCAATTTACATATAAAGTTTGTTTAAATCCGATGCACGGTTAATTAGTTATTACATGCATGAACTTGAGGGGCAATCTGTAAATATGCAGTTTCTGGATAATTAGCAAAATCGCAAGTCAGGGAAAAAAATACTACCGGGCCGAATCCAGCTGCACTGCTGGGTCAACAGAGAGGAGGGATGGCTGCTCACCACGGCACTTGGGCCGGTCGGTGGAGAGGCTGAGGCGAGGCGCTGGGCCTGCTCCTGGCTCGAGGCCCAGGACGCGGTGCTGGGCTGGAGCTGGGGAGGCCCACGCGGGGAAGGCCCACGCGGAGGGATGCATCGGTCAACGGCGAAGCAGACGAGCTCGGGGCTCCTCCCGATCCTCAAAGGGCGGCGACGACGGAAGGCGGGCGACGCGGGCGAGGGGCGAGGTCCGCGAGGCCCGGACAGACGGGGGAGGCTGAACGGGCGGATCGGGCCTCCGGCAACCGGATCTCGACCAGAGGGAGGCTGGCGAGGCGCGGACTCGGGCGAGCTTCGAGTTCGACGGGACCTGCGGGGAAGAGAGAGAGAGAGAGGGCAGGGTGAGGGGAGAGGGAGAGATGGCGCGGCGACGGGCTCATCTCGGTGCCGGGACGAGGAGGCGCGGCGGGCGGCGATGAAGGGCGCCGGAGGGGAGCGACGGCGAGATCCGGTCTCGGCGACGGAGAGGGACTCAGGAGCCGGGCGCGAGGCTCGGGCGGTCGGGCCTTTAGGCGGCTCGGGCGGGTTCCCAGCTGGCCTGGCGGGCTGCTGGCATGGAGAGCGGCTGGGGCACGTGGAAGGCGGGAGGGTGCGGGCGGCGGCGCGGTGACTTACGGGCGGCGCTGGGTGGTGTTTATGGCGGGACAGCGCCAAGTGGCGGCGGATGGCCGACCGGGCGCGGAAACGGAGGGAGGTTGGTGGCGCGGGGCTCGAGGAGGGGGGTTCGGCTGCTGCCAAAAATGGAAGGGGGGCTTCCATTTATAGGTAGGGCTAGGGTTTGAGGGGTTAGGAGGGGTTTCGGGACCTTCGGATCGCGATCGAGCGGCTCCGGACAGAGGGGAAACTAGGTGGGTTGCGGGTGGGCTGTGACGAGAGGGTCTGGACCGAGGGGAGAGAATAGAAATGCAGCCCGACAACTGTTTCCGGAGACCGAAAACGTCCGACGAAGGTACCGGCAATGGTACCGCTATGTTTAACGGTTGGGCTATCAAACGGACTCCGAATGCGACGAAACTTGACCGGCGGCCTGTCTACACTATAATAAGACCGCACGACAAGTTGCAGCCCATTCCGAGAACATTTTTGCCACTTATAAAATAATATTTCGGAGGTGCAGGCGCAAGCGCATGCGAGTGTATCGGGCTCGAACGGACAACGGAGAGAACTGATTTGAACACGACCGGATGCAAGTTTTGAAAACATGCGGATGAAATGCAGATGATGACATGAGATGAGATGCACAATAAGAACAAAATGCAAAACAACAGATAAAACCCAACCACGAAGGAAATATCATATCGCATTCCAAAAAGGCAAGAGTTGGAGTTACGAATATGGAAAGTTGTATCCGGGTGTTACAACACTCCACCACTTAGAGGATCTCGCCCCGAGATCTAGGATGGCACCGAGGGAAAAGGAAGAGGAAGATGAGAGGTAAAACTAAGTTGCTTGTTTGACAAACGAGTGAAACCAAAGAACCTTGAGAGGTTGAACAAAATGAAAGAAAGAAAACAACGAAGATGAAGAAAGTTGAAAACACTCTGTTAGAAAAGAGGAACAAGGGATACGACGAAAACCAAGAGGTTTAGTGATAAGATAGATACTGAAACCACTCCGGTTAAATGGATAAGCAAGAAAAAGAACATGATCTTGACAAAAGAAGATGATGGGTCGAAGAGTGCAACATCACAATGCCTCCGGAAACAATGCATGATAGATAGAAAGTTGGAATGAATAGAACGAAGAATGAAACCAACATCACCCACCATAAATGAATTTGAAAGAGCATCCTTACGAAGTAGGATTGAACGGAGTTGTTTGAAAAACAACAACGATAAGGATAAGCTTGTAGTGGGCTTATGAAAACATCTCAAAATTATGAGGTGAGCTTCTGCCACTAACGGAAACAAACGATTGAATTAAGATCAACAAGAAGATGAAATCTTCTTTTCCCCAGAGAATAGGAGAAAACTTGGATCATTGATAAGCACCATAATAGCAAATTCCCTTAGGGGAAGCTTTAGGTGAAATATAGCCCAAGATAACTCCAATGAAGAGATTGATGGATTTAAAATACCTCATTCTTGACAACATGTGAATCATGAAGCATGAAGGAAATTGTCAAGAATGACATAACACCATCTCAAGAGATAAGGTAGAAAGAATTGCACTTCGGAATGCAAGATGAAGAATGCTTGAACTCCTCAAAACAAAACATGTGTTGAGCACCATGTTCAATTTTTGAGTATAGCTTGGCGGATCATAACTCCGAGAGAAATCTTGAAGACCAATTAATAATTAAAAGAATCCTTGACGAACCATCATGTAGAGCCTCCATGAAGAACTCCGGTAAACAAAAGATGAACAAATGAAATCACGAATTTTGATGAACCTCCGGAATAAGGAATTGAATTTACTCGATGGAACAAGAATAAGAATTACGTTATGCGTATCATTCACCAATTTAGATTGATGACAAGCAACGGATTTGGCACACTACTTATTCCCGTTGATAAAATGATTACAGATAGAGATATAGCGCAAACTTGAGAAGGTATTGATGGAACCACCGGTGGGATTTGGAAACAACAAATGAATCTATATGATAACGAAGGAAGAGAACTCTTGAACAAACCACCATAATAATTGAGAATGAACGTAGCAAAGGCACAATTCACCGGGAAGAATTGTAAAACGAATAAAGATGCTTGACAAAATTTAGATACATTAGAACGAAGAGATCATGAACTGATTAGAGGATATTTCGACGATGCACCGGTGAGATTTGGAAAACCAGAGTTGAACGCTTGAATGAATAATTCTGAGATGATGGGCTCCAGAGAATCAAACTGAAAAGACTCCTGAATTGCTCCAGATGGGTGAAAAGAATTCTCACCATCAAAACAATTATGAGAGGATGGCATCAAGCTAGAACCATGAATCTTGAAGAGAATGGAGCAAGATTAAAGAGAAACTCTTCTTTGGTCTTCAAAAATTCGAGAATGACGACGAGAAACACCACCAAAATTGTTGAGATACTCCGGTAGAATGAAAAGCAAAGAGGTTGATTCAACAATGAAATGGTTTGAAATTGATCTTGGAAAAGGCATGTGACTGATGGAATCCATTCTTACGTCACACTTGAAAAGAATTGAGAATAACTCCGGGGAAATTAAAAGAGTCAGGTAAGATCCTGGGAAAAGACCTGTGGGTTAGGGCCCACTCACAAGAACCACCGTTGAATGATTGCTTGAAAAGAGAGATTGCACCAGTTGAATTAAATGAGTCAAAAGGGATAACAACTACGAGAAATCTTGCACGGATTAGGAATGAAAACACGAATCTTCTGAGATAATCTTTAGCACTCCGGAAACAAATGAATAACAAGAAGTGAAAAATTAAGAGGTGCACCGGCATGAGAAAACATTTGAAACGAGGAAGGGAATATGATCAACACTGAAAACTTGACTTAAATCCACCGAAGAAGAAAATTAGAATGGAACAATGATAAGGTTGAAACTTCCTTAGCGTCTTCATGAGAAATCACCGGATAAAACATTGATTGAAAAGAGTGAAGTGACTTCACATGAATAAATGGATACTTGCTTAAAATAAATGAGTCCTTTAAGAAAAGGGGTGGGAGGGCGGGAAAACAAAGGCAACTTAGGTCGGATGAAACGAACACCGTTGAGAAAAAGCTTAGAATTGATCTTGCGAATGTTGGAATGATCGGATCCACTTAAAGAGAAGCACGCCGGTTGAGAAAAGAATTAACATGATGATCTCGATGATCAAGAAGGATTAGTATTCCCATAGAAATATGAGAACACCATTTAGGAAAGGTATGGAATCAACACTTTGCATTGAAGCAACTTGAATACCACAAATAAAACAAAACAAGGATTTGGCTTCAAGAATGAGCCGGAACAAACACATGATAGAGATTTCGCCCAAAGTGTTCGTGGTGGGGCCCACACGACACGACGATAGCGGACGCCACGAATGACAAACAAGACGCCCCGAATCAGCATAGCCAAGGATTCTTTAAGACGCCTCGCGACCAATCGTGAATCGACCGTGAATGGGCGGACCACTAGACGTTGAACCCCAATCTCAAATCATACATCCGTCGGAAAGAATATCCCGTAAGCTACTAGAATTCCCACCTATAAACTCCCAAACTTTCTGTTATGCAATCTGGTGTTGGGGATACAGGGACACAAAATATATCACCCAAACTAACAATACCTAGATCCAGCTGTATCCATCCGTCAACACATAACCAAGAAAACTCCGGAAATCGTGTATCTCAACCTTCGAAAAACATCCATTATACAAGTCATGGCAATACTCCCGCACTCACCTTAGTACTGGGTTATCGGGGTTATCTCACCAACAACTGCACAAAAGAGATTTTCGATGTCGGCAAAACTCGTATTCCAGAATCGCAACGATAAAATTGTGACGACAACACCTCGGAGCTCAACTCCCCGGACACCGCCACAACCCCTAAATGTCGAGGCACCAAGAACAATGTTCTCGCCACAAAACCATCGGAACGATTCCAAGATACCCGTGATCCTAAAAAAATTTAGTGAAATTTGAGGAGAGAAAAGTCAAAACTCTACGCCAGATACCTCACCAGAGCGACGAAGGACCGAGGAGTAAAAAGAATCCTACTCCGATATATATAATCCTAAGACTCAAAACATTTTCCGTTCTAGACTCAACAACGCCAAAGAAACTATCAAGCGTGGGGCTCCTAAGTCGGGAAGGCTCGATTACCAACTTATAACGCCTCGATGCGGCTATATCTCCCACGTGTCGAAGCACGACTTAGAGGCATAACCGCACTGAAAGCAATGTCGCAAGTGAGGTAAACTTCACACAACCCATGTAATACATAAGGGAAAGAGATACATAGTTGGCTTACAATCGCCACTTCACACATTACATGAGTAAAGCATTACATCATACAGATACAATCAAGGTCCGACTACGGAACCAAAATAAAAGAAGACTACCCCAAATGCTACATGATCCCCGATCGTCCCAACTGGCTCCACTATCGATCAACTAAAACGAAACAACACAATGAACAAGATCTTCATCGAGCTCCTCCTTGAGCTCAGTGCATCACCTGCACGGTTCATCGGCACCGCAAACTGGTTTTGAAGTATCCGTGAGTCACGGGACTCAGCAATCTCACACCCGCGAGATCAAGACTATTTAAGCTTAAAGGTAGGACAGGGTAGTGAGGTGGAGCTGCAGCAAGCGACTAGCATATATGGTGGCTAACATACGCAAAAGAGAGCGAGAAGAGGAGGCAAAGCACGGTCGAACAACTATGATCAAGAAGTGATCCTAGAACAACCTACGCCAAGCATAACTCCAACATCAGTGTTCACTTCCTGGACTCCGAGAAGAGACCATCACGGTTACACACGCGTTGGTGTATTTTAATTAAGATCAACTTCGGTTTTCTACAACCGAACATTAACAAATTCCCATCCGCCACATAACCGCGGGCACGGCTTTCGAAAGTTCAAACCCTGCAGGGTGTCCCAACTTAGCCCATGATAAGCTCTCGCGATCAACGAAGGATATTCTTCTCCCGGAAGACCCGATCAGTCTCGAATCCTGCCACAAGACATTTCACAGCAATAAAACAAGACCAGCAAAGCCGCCTTGGATGTGCCGACAAATCCTGATAGGAGCTGCACATATCTCGGTCTCGTGGCACACTCGGATGAGCAGTCCGTATAACTAAAACCAGACCTCAAGTTGCCTTGAGGGGCGCTGCACAAGACTTAGTTCGGGCCAGCACTCAAGGAGCACCGTCCGGGGGCTAAATAAAGATGACCCTCGGCTCCGAAACCCAAGGGAAAAAGGGCATAGGTGAGGCAAATGGTAAAACCAATGTTGGGCCTTGCTGGAAAAGTCTTATTCAAAGCGAACTGTCAAGGGGGTCCCATAAATCACCCGACCGCGTTAGGGACGCAAACTCCGGGAACATAATACCGATATGACGGAAACTAGGGCGGCAAGAGTGGAACAAAACACTGCATAAGGCCGAGCCTTCCACCCTTTACCAAGTATATAGATGCATTAATTAAATAAGATATATTGTGATATCCCAACAAGTAAACATGTTCCAACAAGGAACAACATCTCCATGTTCCAACAAGGAACAAACTTCATCTTCACCGCAACTAACAACGCTATAAGAGGGCTGAGCAAAGCGGTAACATAGCCAAACAACGGTTTGCTAGGAAAGGATGGTTAGGGCTTGACATGGCAATGTGGGTGGCATGATATAGCAAGTGGTAGGCATCGAGCATAGGCATAGCAAAAGAGCGAGCATCTAGCAAGCAAAGATAGAAGTGATTTCGAGGGTATGGTCATCTTGCCTCAAATCCCGCAAGGAAGAAGAACGAATACATGAAGAAGACAAACGGACGAGGTCGAATGAATCCTCACAACTCCGAACGAACCGAAGCTAACGAGAAAAGCAAACCGAAAGAAGCAAACAACATAGTAAACACACAATCATAAACATGGCATGATGCACAATCAAGTATGATGCATGTCCGTTTAAATAGCATGGCATGGCAATAAGCACAAACAAAACTACAAGTTAATGGAGCTCAACATGCAACGAGTTGCATATTGACGAACACCACAACACTTATTTAGTTCTCTCCGATTAGGTACTCAAGAATATTAAATGTTATTAAACATGGCAAGAGGTGAAGCATAAATAAACTATCTATTTAGGCAAGGTTAAATGAGGCCGGAAACAACAACAACAATTCCGGAAAAATCCTCATATGCATATTTCGAATTTGGTACTGTTCTGACCTAAAGCATATTTTAGAGTTGTTAAACATGCAAAGTAATGCTACCATGTTAATCTATGCATTTTTCTACCCCATTTACATATATAATTTATTTAAAATGGAGCTATGGTTATTTAGTTATGAATTAAAGCATTTTAGCATGGCATATTAGCAAATTTAAACAAACATCAAGTTAAACATTTTAAACATGGATGAAAATGGCATATAATTAATCTACACGAAATTCTAAGCAATTTACATATAAAGTTTGTTTAAACCGATGCACGGTTAATTAGTTATTACATGCATGAACTTGAGGGCAATCAGAATATGCGCTTCGGATAATTAGCAAAATCGCAAGTCAGGAAAAAAATACTACCGGGCCGAATCCAGCTGCACTTGCTGGGCCAACAGAGAGGAGGATGGTTGCTCACCACGGCACTTGGGCCGGTCGGTGGAGAGGCCGAGGCGAGGCGCCGGGCTGCCTCGCTCGAGGCCCAGACGCTTTGAAATTTGAGCTGGGAGGCCCACGCGGGAAGGCCCACGCGAGGATGCATCGGTCAACGGCGAAGCGGTACGAGCTCGCAGGCTCCTCCCGATCCCCAGGCGGCGGCGACGACGGAAGGCGGGCGACGCCGGCGAGGGGCGAGGTCCGCGAGGCCAGGGGATGACGGGGGAGGCTGAACGGCCGATCGGGCCTCCGGGCAACCGGATCTGACCAGAGGGAGGCTGCTGGCGAGGCGCGGACTCCGCGAGCTTCGAAGTTCGACGGGACCTGGGGAAGAGAGAGAGAGAGAGAGAGGCAGGGTGAGGGGAGAGGGAGAGATGGCGCGCGACGGGCTCATCTCGGTGCCGGGACGAGGAGGCGCGGGCGGCGACGAAGCGCGGGCGCCGGAGGGGAGCGACGGCGAGATCCGGTCTCGGGCGACGGAGAGGGACTCAGGGAGCCGGGCGCGAGGCTCGGGCGGTCGGCCCTAGGCGGCCTGGGGGCTCCCAGCTGGGCTCGGCGGGCGCGCATGGAGAGCGGTGGGGCACGTGGAAGGCGGGAGTGGGCGCGGGCGGCGCGCGACTGACTTGGCGCTATACGCTGGGTGGTGTTTATGGCGGGACAGCGCCAAGTGGCGGCGGATGGACGACCGGCGCGAAACGGAGGGAGGTTGGTGGCGCTGGGCTCGAGGAGGGGGTTCGGTTGCTGCCAAAAATGGAAGGGGGCTTCATTTATAGGTAGGGCTAGGGTTTGAGGGGTTAGGAGGGTTTTCGGACCTTCGGATCGCGATCGAGCGGCTCGAGACAGAGGGGAAACTAGGTGGGTTCTTGGTGGGCTGTGACGAGAGGGTCTGACCGAGGGAGAGAACAGAATGCAGCCCGGCAATCGCTTCCGGAGACCGAAAACGTCCGACGAAGGTACCGCAATGGTACCGCCATGTTTAACGGTTGGGCTATCAAACGGACTCGAATGCGATTTAAACTTGACCGCGGCCTGTCTACACTATAATAAGACCGCACGACAAGTTGCAGCCCATTCCGAGAACATTTTTGCCACTTATAAAATAATATTTCGAGAGGTGCAGCGGTAGCGTGCGAGTGTATCGGCTCGAACGGACAACGGAGAGAACCGACGAACACGGCCGGATGCAAGTTTTGAAAAACATGCGGATGAAATGCAGATGATGACATGAGATGAGATGCACAACAAGAACAAAATGCAAAACAACAGATAAAACCCAACCACGAAGGAAATATCATATCGCATCTCCGAAAAAGGCAAGAGTTGGAGTTACGAATATGGAAAGTTGTATCCGGGGTGTTACACGTGGCACGGCCCAACAGTGGCCCATTCCGGTGAAAAGGCTGGCCCGTTTGACTTGGTCAAAAGGTAACGGGCCAGCCCACGAAAAGCCTATTAACGGCATGTTCGTATAAAGCCCATTTACGGCCAGCTAACTACGGGCCCGTTACGGCCTATCAGAATGAAGCCTAGTAGCTTCATCTGGGCCGTCCAATATGATTCCAGCCCGTTGTAACTTCCGGCCCATGTATGGCCCATGATGTCTTCCGGCCCATATGAGGTCCTTTGTAACTCTCTGCCCATTAAAGGCCCGAGATGAAACTGGCCCATAATCAACAGTGTATCGCTTTATACCCATTAACGGCCCATTATTCCGTCGGCCGTTTCCAGCCTGTGTTAACTTTCGGCCTTCTAAGGGCCCATTTATTCTTGGGCTCATTTCTAGAATTCGGTTAGTTACGGTCCGTTACTGGCCTGTTCCATTTGTGGGCCAAATTAAGCCCGTGGTTACATTCGGCCCGTTTGTGGCCCGTTAACCCGTTGGGCTGTTTTCATAGTGTTATCATATACGGCCTATTAACGACCCGTTATGGTCCATGAATAATACGGCCCATGTTTGGCAAAATAATGATACGCCCCATTGAAGGCCCATGGATACTATGGCCCGTAGAAGACGAATGGATCCTACGGCCCGTAGAAGGCCCATGGATCATACGGTCCGTAGAAAGTCCATGGATCCTACGGCCCATAGAAGGCCCATGGATCCTACGGCCCGTAGAAGGCCCACGGATCCTACGGCCCACAGGAGGCCTATGGTTACAACAGTCCGTGTGTTGCCAAAAATAGGTTATTGTGGCCACTAGAAAAACGCGAAAAGGAACTGCAGTGACTACAAGCAAACAGCTAAAGAAGACAATAAGGAAATAAATAAGCAAGCAACAAACGCTAACCTATTACAGCTATTACACATATTACATCCACTGGGCATCAAAGTTTGCCACCAAAGGTAAATATAGGGAACAAAGCAAGATATGACATACATCGCCGTCAAAATTGGCCACCAAAGCAAGTAAACGCGGCAAAAACAAGTCCATAACTGAAACAACATCAAGAGCTCAAGAAACATTATCCGGGTATCCACTATGCGGGCAATAAGCTTAGCAAGCTTATTAGCTTTGTCCTGCTTGGCGCTAAAATCCCCAACGCTTGTCGTTGCACCGTAAAGTATGCATCTGAATGCTCCGGGACTTTCGCAGTCCTTCCGCTTCTTGTCGCAAAGATAGCTGATCGATGTCTTTCAGCTTGTAGTTGAGACTCAAGAAACCGAACTGATTCAGCAAAGGAGTTTGAATAGATTGTACAAGCGGTAGTGGCCAAGAATCAAACAAAGAAACCAAGACAGACTTTGGGGTTGCCTCACCGCCTTCAAGATAGTTTTCATTGGCTGTTTTATTAGCTTTGTTGGAGACCAACAAGGATGTCTCACGATCCTGAACCTTATCTGCATTACTTCCTTTCTCATTGCTTAATAAGGCACTCTTCCCCAATATTCTGTCAGCATTCTAAAAGAAGAAACAAGTAGACACATAACAGGTTTAGCATGTACTAGTATATGAAACTCATTTCGGTGAATCAGTTCATTAGTAAGGTGGACAAGATTAAACTACCAAGTCTTCTATTGCCAAGTAGTACATTATAAATGCATCAAACAAACATATATCTATGTCCTATGGTCACTGCATTGTCTTGCCAAATTAAAATAGAGACACGGTTCAAATCATATCAGTTCAAGAGAAAGCAGCACTGAAAGAATACAAAGAGTGGGAAACTACACGGCACAACAAGATTTCAGATGGGTACCACGATCTACATGTACAACAACACTATTGGCCCTGTTATGATGCTAGTAATGTGCATGATATGAGAAGTCAACTGTATACACAATTGAAATTGAAATCAACAGAGCTATTTGTAAGAGCAAACATGTTAAAGAAACATGCATAAACATACATGTTGCGCCATTGGAGTTTCCATTGGATCGTTCAATTTAAAAATAAGTTTGTATGAGTAAATACAGTGATACAAGAGCAAAGCAGTATGCACGATAGCAATGGAATATTAAATGAGAACAGTTGTTCTTCAGGTTTAAGCACTTGTTCTACATGAACATAGTACAGTAAGACGCAAGCATATAGTACTTAAAATAAAATAAGCTCATAGCCCTTACCACATTCTTGGTTCGGGAACAGTAAAGAACAAGGCGTTCCAAGTCATCGTCCAGTAAATGTGTCTCAGGAGAACGTAAGGAATTTGATGAGTTTCTTGGCCAGTGAAGTACGTTTTCTTCAGGTAATTCCGGTACCACCACCAAGCATTCTTGAAGATAGCAGAGGTATTAGCACGGGTTACCTCATCCTGAGTTTCCAAATCGGTCCTTCTCTATAGAGAAAAATGGGAAAATTTGTTGTATTATAACCATCATGCAGGTAGAATGTATGGGCAAAGCAAAGTAATTGCCATGAATAACATTACTTACACATAACTCCTGGACAAACACCTGCAGCTGGCATTTTCCTTCATCTTCAGTATAATATTTCCATGATGGGAAGATACGCACATAGGATTTAACAACATCAAATGCGATAGATGCTAAACTATGAATGGCTGGTTGTGCTTCCTCCACAGGAATAGGTGTACTAACTGGTGGGGTTGGCGTTTGCCGTGGTAGTACTAGCGCTTTGGGCACTGGAGCTGCCTTACTAACTGCTCTTGTTTGGGAGCTCTGTGGTGGAGATGGTGATGTGTCAACAGGAACTGGGTTACTATCTGCTGGGGTTGGGGTTAGATTGGGTGAAGCTGGTTTGTTGTCCATCGCAGTAGGGGTAAAATCTGCGAGAGTCTGGGTTATGTGAGGTAGGGTTGGTTCTCGTGCATGTACAACCAAGGTGCTATCTCCACCAAGAGGTAGCACTGTTTTATTTGAAGGCCATGTTTTTACTCCGCTAGATACTGCCATCACCCGCTCCAATTCAAATGGCTGATAAACAAGAAACATAGTTGAATGTACATACATTGTATGAGAGACAGATGCAATAGATAGTGTGGAAAAAAGACGGCAATAAATAGTTGACATGTATATTGTTTAACTAAAACGGATAGCATGACATAATTTCACATATATGATGTCTATCTAAACTGGATAGCATAGCATAACATAATTCAAAGATATGATGACTAACTAAACAGGATCGCATGACATAATTCACATACATGTTTTCTAAATAACCAGGATTGCATGATTTAATTCACATATGTGATTTATATGCTAAGCGGAGAGCATTCGCATATATGATGTCTGAACTAAGAACATGGTGTTGAATATTGTGTATATGATGTCTAAACTATGCAATGCAAGACACCATATGCATGATATGAGCAATAGAATTGTGCCAAGTTAGAGCATACACCTCGGTGGGGGAATAGGACTGGTCATCTGTCTCTGAATCCATCTCCGAGGAGCTATTGGGACCCAGCAAGAGATCTGCTTTGACAGGTAGCACTGTCTGCTCTGAAGGCCTTGTTTTCACTCCAGATTTTTCAGACACCGACTCAAATGGCTGATTCACACGAAGAGTAGTTTAATGTACAAACATTGTCGACAAATGGAAATTTAATGGAAAAGGATGGGCTAGATATCATTCAAATATATGATGCCTGGTTAAATAGGATGGAATTGCACATTTCACATATATTATGGCTGGCTAAAAGACATGAGACCGCATAATTCCCATATATGATATTGAAACTAAACAGGTGGCATTACAGAACATGTCTAAACTAAGCAGATGAAATATATGATGTCGAAAGTAGGCACTGCAAGGCAACATATGCATGATATGACTAACATCATCATGCCAAGTTAGAGAAAACACCTTGGGGGGTAAATAGGAGTGGTCAGCTACGTCTGAATCCGCCTTAGAACGGATATCTTCCTCTGGATTACAATCTGGAGAGGGGGTGGAGGGTTTGCCATTGAACCCGCCATGGACTGATGTCTGCATGACATTGTATTGCCACGCAAAACTCTTCTCTTTTTCTCTACATGTTCAGCATGACTCTGTACAATATCTGACATGCATACAAAAAAATATAGTGAGATTGTGTAAGGAGAGCATGTAGAAATCTAGAGAAATGGTAACAACCAGTGGATGGATCCAAAAATAATGATAGCAGGCTGATGATTGCTTTAATTTAATAAAAACAAATGATGATTGCTTTACTATTTGTTTCCCACCCAAGATGAACAACATAGGCATACCCTAGGTGAACCAGATATTAGACAGAGATACTATTCATTGCTGCCTTGATATGTGCCCCACAACTAATTTAGAACTCAAATTTGAACATCAATTTGGACCTGACTTGGAGTCTAAGAGGTGAACAGGACAATAAAGTAATAGGTAATATTAAGCAATGCATAATATAAGCAGAAACAGAAGAGCGCGACCTCTCTTGTGGACCCGTGTACTCCTCAGGTTCATATGCTAAGTCGATGATGGTGATGCCGTTGCGGTGGGTGCCGGCGGCAGGGAAGGAGATCTGAGGCGGCGAAAGATGGTCAAGAGTCGTGATGTCTGGTTTGGTGGATGCTTCTGTTGATGGAGCAGCTCAGGTGAGGCGGACGACGTCGCGGCAGGAGCGGGACAAACCACACAAAGTTTTCTTCGACACCTACCTGTAACTGAAGTAATTCTGTAAGGGCTCAATTGGCTTGTATGATTCTAAAAACACTGGGATAGGTCATGGAAAAACGCCGGAATAGGATAGGAATGCACATGGGAAACAGAGCATTTGTGAACACAGGATTTATTTCAACTTGGGTGTTTGGTTCACAGGAATTGGAGGAGCAGAGGAATGCAAAGAAACATGGCCAAAATAAAGTGAAACCATATGAAAGCGTGTACAATTAGAATGTTATTCTGCCACTAATGCACTTGGTCTTGTTTTCATGCATAGGATTTTGAAAAGTAGGTCCAGGTGGATGTTTTGCTCCATTCCTTTCAACAAAATTCATGAATATTTGAATAGTAGAGTGCCATAGGAAAATTTCCTATTGCTATGTTTTTCCGTTGAACCACAATAGCCCTAATGGATCGAGATGAATGTAGAGTAATAAGTGATGCGACAAGTGTACAACCTCTTGTCAGAGCTGCCGTGTCGACCTCAAAGATCATTGGGTTGGTCGCCGAAGAAGTTGAGGCAGAGGTGGTTGTCGGAGGTGTGGAGGAAGATCTGAGGAATCTGTAGACGGCGTCCAGGGCACTGCTCTGTTATGATGGATCGTTCTATCGTTGGAGCAGCTCCGGTGAGCCGTAAGACGTCAAGGCTGAAGCAGCACAAGACATACATCGTTAATCTGAAGTGAGATTCTAATAGCATATCCAATAGATGATGTAAAAATGCATTGCCAAAAAGTGATAGATGTAAAATTTACATCACCAAAAACCACCTGACTACAACAGATAAGGTAAAAACTGTTGACTCTGAACTTAACTGTCGAAACTGAAATTTACTGTGGAATCTCAATGTTACTGTCGAAACTGAACGCAATGGTAGCAGAGAGGCACTTCACATGGGATAGTTTAGGTAGGGCATGCAGTTCATCATCAACATGCACCCTCTTGAGCCGCCAGCCACCACCGACCGAACCCCGCGCCGCCTCGCCGCCCCGAAACAACTCCCCACCGCCAGTCCGCCGCCGCCTCGCCACCCCGAAACAACTCCCCAACGTCGGTCCGCCGCCGCCTCGTCGCCCCGAAACAACTCCCCACCGTCGGTCCGCCGCCACTGCCAGCCCTCTAGCCCCCAGCCAAGCTTTTTCTTCATGATCCCTACACCACCGGCCCCCACCGCCAAGCAGCAATACCCCACCCGAACCCTAAGATAGATAGTGGGTACCTCTTGATGAGCCCCTCCCCGCCACGGTGGTTCTTCCTTAACTCCGCGAGACCCCCACCCCTGAAAATCGATCGACCCAAAAGTCGATTCATCGATCAAGTGTAGCTAATCGAGCAGCAGCAAAGCACGAGCAAGGCGGAGAGTAGTAGCAGCAGCGCGAGCAAGCGAGCGAGAGCCGAAGCAGCAGCAGCGCGAGCGAGAGCCCGAGCAGCAGCAGCAGCGCGAGCGAGCGAGCGAGAGCCAGAGCAGCAGCAGCGCGAGCAAGCGATCGAGAGCCGGAGCAACAACAGCAGATCTAGCTGGTATGGACACCGCCGCCGAAGGGGCGTCGCACTGGGGGAGAGCCGTCGTGGAGATGTCGCCCTCGGCGCCGGCTTCGAGGTAGCCGCTCCATGGGGGTGCGGGATGGAGCACCGTCGGCGCCGGGAGGTCGAGTTAAGGAGAAGGTGCGATGCGATGAGTGTACAACCTCTTTGGTGGCGTCGAGTAGGCCTCGTCTTCGTTCGAGGAGTCGGTGAGGATGCCACGGTTCCAGTGGAGCAGGTTAAGGTGGCGCTGTGGGGATGGAGTAGCCGCGATAGACGAGGTGATCGTCGGAGCAGCTCCTTGGAGGTGGAGGACGGGGCGGCTGAACCGGCGGGACGACGGGATGGACGACGGATCCTCATCCGGGGAGGTGGATGAGGGACGCCGACCTGTTGCGGTTGATGACGTCATTGGGGAAGAGGCTCTGGCTGGGCAACGGTGAGGTGGCGGACGGAGGAGGGTGGAGTTTCGCGGCTGGAGTGGAGAGGTTATGGCGGCCAGAGTTTGAATGGCGAAAAGGAGGCGATCGGAAGGGCAAAACCGTGACTTAGGGACACGCTTGTCCAAAATGTAGGGTGTGTTACAAAAGTACCCCCACCGATTTGAACTAGCGGCCCTTTCGGCTCAGGGTGAGAAGGGGGATTTCACGTGCCGGGATTTGGCAGCTGGAGGGAGTTTTCGCGCGCGTTGTAATTTCGAGATTGCAAGGTGCGGGTTGTGAAGGCGCCAGTTTTGGGAGCACGATATCTGAATTTTCGGGATATAACAAAGGCGTGGGTTGAATTTTAGGGACAAGCCTAACATGTAATATTGTACTTGTAGTACATACAAATCAATTCGCACTTCCCTCAACAACAAAAATGAAAAAAATAAAACTATTCACACCACACAAAGAGAGAGTCTTGTCCCGTTTTACTATACAAATGCTATTCAAAGTTACTCCCTCCTTCCATCTATATAGGTCCTAATGCGTTTTTCAAGGCTAAATTTTACCAACCAAATATTAGAGCAATAATATATGACATGCAACTTACACAAAGCACACCGTTAAATTCGTGTGTGAAAGAAGCTTTCAATGATATAATTTTCACATTGTGCATGTCATGTACTATTAATCTTGTCAATAGTCAAAGGCGGTCTTAAAAACGCATTAGGCCCTATATAGATGGAAGGAGGGAGTATGGATCCATGTTATGTCTAATTAAATTTTTTCGCTGGCTCTATAATGCATGTAACCTACTCATGCCAACATTTTAGTGCATTCCAAATGTCTATACTACCGCTGTAATTCGAATCCGTTTCTCTATTTCAATAAGAATCTACAATCATGATTGTTGCCAACTTCAACCATCATTCGTGTATTACCTTAACAACACACCACATGATTACTATAGAGATAGATATGAACTATGTGTACTATATGAACTCGAATTCGATTTTTTGAATACACTTGATGTTGATTTCAAATAATAGTATATTTGATGTACTAACTAGATATTCATAATCTAAACCATGTTCCATACGTACACCGTGTTTATCACACAAAGTATAGTGCCCCGCCCCCTACATTATGACAAGTATTTAGCCCTGAGCTGCAAAAGCCACACATTAGCCCAAATTATAATCAATGTTCTACATTATGATATCTTCTTCAAGTATCCGTATCCACTTTTTTATAATGAATTATGATCTATGTTCATCTTTAACACCTTCACGATCCTCTTCTATTTGTAGCTAGCTAGCGCTAATTTTCTATCATGCATGCACATGCCCGCCCCCCTCTCACCCTCCCTCAGCGTCCCCTCCATCGCGCACGTTCGTTATTTCTCTTTAGGTCGTTCACCCGCTGTGTGTGTAGGCCCCCCGACTCATTCTTTCCGGCACAAATCGGTCGATATACCTCTCTAGCCAAGTGTGCCTACCACAAACACATACTTCCCCTCTTCTGTTCTCACCGTCCATGCCCCCTATGTCCAATACGGTTCCACGCAGGTGCACACTCCCGCCCCTCTTTTCATCGATCTCATACTCGCACACTCCTCCCCCCTCGACATAGTAGGCCTCTCGCACCACCTCCTAGCCGCACCCCTCTCCCCATGTCTGTCTCTCCGGACCATATTTGCTTCTGACACATGCATGCATGTATACGTACTGATCTCCCTACATATAGCTAGGTCGAATATAATTCTTTTTCCCCACGCACCAATAGACTTACCTCACTAGTTATGTCTCTCCCTTTTCGGACACACACCGGTTGATCTTCCTATGTAGTTACGTAAGCTTACCACAACCATATCGTCTCCCCTCATAATCCTTGCATACCTCCCGACCCGTCTCTCACACGCACGCATAGACGCATGCACATCCCCGCCCTCTCTTATTGATATTGCACTCGTACCCTCCGTTTGTCTAGCAGGCCTCTCCCACCAATTGTGAGATGCCACTCCACCACCAACCCTCCGGCACTCTACCTTTGTCTTTCTCCCAATCTTATTCCTCTGCTACACATGTCCAAGGATGCCGATCGATCTCCCTCTATACATAACTAGGTCTCTCTCCTTCTCCACACATATACTAGTCGATCTGCCTCTCTATAGTTAGGTCTCTGCCCCCTCCCCCCCCCCCACCAATAGTCGAACGTTGTAGGTAGGTATCCATGCCACAGAGAAAAACTACACCTCTGCCCTCTCAAATTCCAGTAGGCCAGCCGCCCTATATCTTTGACATGGGCAAACACAAATTCAATGTCACTCTTTATCGATCGCGCAACCAAACACTTCATCCATGTTTTCGATTCTATCGATATCTCACGCCGATGATCCCTCCACTCTCTTCTCATGGATCGCTCCCTCTATATATGATATATCCATGATTCTATTTCACACACATTGCATATGTCACATTTTTTTGTTTGAGATATCATCGACACATTGCCTCGGTTTTGCACAAACCATCTCTCTCATACCCACCCACATACGTACCTGCACCTAAAGAAGAGGTGCACACAGGACGCACATACTCACGTCTCGTTCCCAGCCACACCCGCGCGGGTACACGGTGGAGTTCGTTTCTGTACGAAAAGGCAGCCCATGTGATAATTTGACGCGTGTAGCGGTTGTTTACTCGAAGGAGGGTCGGGTACCACACCTTGACGGAAAAAATTTCGACTTGACGCGTTAGTATTAAATAAAGTTATATATTCCTCCTCAATGGCGTGTAGTACACAATATAAAATGATTGCCGTGGGTAAAATGGAAAAATCCGCTCCACTATATACAACGGAGCCTGCCTGCCTGCCGGGGTTTGTCTCTCATCACACCATCTCACACAAGGCGGCGGTGGCCTCTCTCTCTCTCTCTCACCGTTGGTCAGTGTTCTGGCCGCATCCCGGCCGCCGGCGGCAAGGGAGGATGTGCATCCTTTCTCCGTTCGACGGTGTTGAGGCAGAACGTCCCGATCTGCGGTACCCACCATTCGCTCTGACCAAGCTCCGGCGCGGTAAGGCCTTCGCCACTTGCTCGCTGCCACAGTATGGGCAGATCTCGGCCGCAGGCGCCCTCCTAGTAACATCCCGACGACCCTCAGGTACAACTGCCTCCGGCCTTGCTCCACTGCCCATCTTCCCACGTTGCTGCATGTGGATCTTCTTTAGTTGTTTGCTTAAAACGTACCTCGGCCGACGTACTTTCCATCTTGCAATCTCGTCCTCAAACCATTTTTGATAGACAACCATGCTACTATCGTTCCCTTATTACATGGAATATGCTTCTTTTTTGTCAGCATATGTGTCTTCAACTCGTGTTATTCGCCAGTAATTGTTTCCTTTCTACCTCATTTTTGCAAACAAGGCTATCCATGCTACTTTATCTATTGTTTTGGACTATATTGGGCTTTATTTTCCACTTTTATATTGCTTTTGGGACTAACCTATTAACCGGAGGCCCAACCCAGAATTGCTGTTTTTTTTCCTATTTCAGTGTTTCAAAGAAACAGAATATCAAACGGAGTCCAAACGGAATAAAACCTTCGGGAACGTGATTTCCTCACCGAACGTGATCCAGGAGACTTGGACCCCTACTCCAAGAAGTGCCAGAGGCGGTCACGAGGGTGGAGGGTGCCCCCCCTGGGCGCGCCCCCTGCCTCGTGGGCCCCCTGACGCTCCACCGACGTACTCCTTCCTCCTATATATACCTACGTACCCCCAACAGATCAGAAACGGAGCCAAAAACCTAATTCCACCGCCGCAACCTTCTGTATCCGTGAGATCCCATCTTGGGGCCTGTTTCGGAGCTCCGCCGGAGAGGGCATCCACCACGGAGGGCTTCTACATCAACACCATAGCCTCTCCGATGAAGTGTGAGTAGTTTACTTCAGACCTTCGGGTCCATAGCTAGTAGCTAGATGGCTTCTTCTCTCCTTTTGGATCTCAATACAATGTCCCCCCCCCTCTCTTGTGGAGATCTATTCGATGCAATCTTCTTCTTTTTGCGGTGTGTTTCTTGAGACCGATGAATTGTGGGTTTATGATCCAGCTTATCTATGAACTGTTGGGGAACGTTGCAGAAAATTAAAATTTTTCCTACGGTTTCACCAAGATCCATCTATGAGTTCATCTAAGCAACGAGTCATGGGAGTGAGTTTGCATCTACATACCACTTGTAGATCGCGTGCGGAAGCTTTCGAGGGGATGGTGATGATGGAGTCGTACTCGGATCACCGATGACCAAAGCGCTGAACGGACAGCACCTCCGCGTTCAACACACGTACGGTACGGGCAACGTCTCCTCCGTCTTGATCCAGCAAGGAGGAAGGAGAGGTTGAGGAAGATGGCTCCAACAGCAGCACGACGGCGTGATGATGAAGGAGTGACACCTCTCGGCAGGCTTCGCCAAGCGCACACGGAGAAGGAGAGGTGTTGGGGAGGGAGGGCTGCGCCTTCAATTGTGTGTTGCAGCCTCCCTCACCCCTCTATTTATAGGGAAGGGAGGAGGGGCGGCCCCTCTAGATGCATCTAGAGGGGGCGGCGGCCATGGGAGGGGCTTGCCCCCAAGCAAGGGGCGCCTTAGGTTCCCCCCTCAACCCTAGGCGCATGGGCCAAGGGAGGGGGTGCGCCCAGCCCACTAGGGGCTGGCTGCCTCCCACGTAGCCCAAGTGGCCCCCCGAGAGGGGTGGCCCCTCCCGGTGGTCCTCCGGAACCTTCCGTGACCCCTCCATAATACCGATATGACCAAACTTTTCCGTGTCCGCTTGACAACTTCCCATATATAAATCTTTACCTCCGGACCATTCCGAACTCCTCGTGACGTCCGGATCTCATCCGGACTCAACAACATTCGTAATCACATACAAGTCTTCCTAATAACCCTAGCGCCACCGAACCTTATGTGTAGACCCTACGGGTTCGGAGACATGCGAACATGACCGACGCTCAGTCAATAACCAACAGCGGATCTGGATACCCATGTTGGCTCCTACATGCTCCTTGATGATGTCATCGGATGAACCACGATGTCGAGGATTCAAGCAACCCTCATACTATTCCCTTTGTCGACGGTATGTTACTTGCCCGAGACTCGATCGTCGGTATCCCAATACCTCGCTCAGTCTCGTTACGGCAAGTCACTTTACTCGTATCAGAATGCATGATCCCGTGACCGACACTTGATCACTTTGAGCTCATTATGATGATGCACTACCGAGTGGGCCCAGTGATACCTCTCCGTCATACGGAGTGACAAATCCTCGCCTCGATCCGTGTCAACCCAATGTACACTTTCGGAGATACCTGTAATGCACCTTTATAGTCACCCGCCACATTGTGACGCTTGGTACACCCAAAGCATTCCTACGGTATCCGGAGTTACACGATCTCACGGTCTAAGGAAGAGATACTTGACATTGAAAAGCTCTAGCAAAACGAACTACACGATCTTTGTGCTATGCTTAGGATTGGGTCTTGTCCATCACGCCATTCTCCTAATGACCTGATCCCGTTGTCAATGACATCGATGTCCATAGTCGAAACCATGACTATCTCGTCGACCAACGAGCTAGTCAACTAGAGGCTCACTAGGGACGTATTGTGGTCTATGTATTCACACGTGTATCAAGATTTCCGAATAATACAGTTATATCATGAATAAAAGACAATTATCATGAACAAGGAAATATAATAATAATGCTTTTATTATTGCCTCTAGGGCATATTTCCAACAGTCTCCCACTTGCACTAGAGTCAATAATCTAGTTACATTGTGATGAATCGAACACCCATAGAGTTCTGGTTTTGATCATGTTTTGCCCGCGGAAGAGGTTTAGTCAACGGATCTGCGACATTCAGATCCGTATGCACTTTACAAATTTCTATGTCTCCATCCTGAACATTTTCACGGATGGAGTTGAAGCGACGCTTGATGTGCCTGGTCTTCTTGTGAAACCTGGCTCCTTGGCAAGTGCAATAGCTCCAGTGTTGTCACGAAGAGTTTGATCGGCCCCGACACATTGGGTATGACTCCTAGGTCGGTGATGAACTCCTTCACCCAAATTGCTTCATGCGCTGCCTCCGAGGCTGCCATGTACTCCGCTTCACATGTAGATCCCGCCACGACGCTCTTCTTGCAGCTGCACCAGCTTCGCTCCACCATTCAACATATACACGATCCGGTTTGTGACTTAGAGTCATCCAGATCTGTGTCGAAGCTAGCGTCGACGTAACCCTTCTGACGAGCTCTTCGTCACCTCCATAAACGAGAAACATGTCCTTTGTCCTTTTCGGTACTTCAGATATTCTTGACCGCTGTCCGGTGTTCCTTGCGGGATTATTTTGGTACCTACCTACCAAACTTACGGCAAGGTTTACATCAGGTCTGGTACACAGATGGCATACATAATAGATCCTATGGCTGAAGCATAGGGATGACACTCATCTCTTCTTTATCTTTTGCCGTGGTCGGGCATTGAGCTGAGCTCAATCTCACACCTTGCAATCTGAGCAAGAACCCCTTCTTGGACTGATCCATTTTGAACTTCTTCAAAATCTTATCAAGATATGTGCTTTGTGAAAGACCTATGAGGCATCTCGATCTATCTCTATAGATCTTGATGCCTAATATATAAGCAGCTTCTCCAAGGTCCTTCATTGAAAAACACTTATTCAAGTAGGCCTTAATGCTGTCCAAGAATTCTATATCATTTCCCATCAAAAGTATGTCATCTACATATAATATGAGAAATGCTCTGAGCTCCCACTCACTTTCTTGTAAACGCAGGCTTCTCCATAAGTCTCAAGATAAACCCAAACGCTTTGATCATCTCATCAAAGCGATTGTTCCAACTCCGAGATGCTTGCACCAGCCCATAAATGGATCGCTGGAGCTTGCATACTTTGTCAGCATTCTTAGGATCGACAAAACCCTCCGGCTGCATCATATACAACTCTTCCTTAAGATATCCGTTAAGGAACGTTGTTTTGACGTCCATCTGCCATATCTCATAATCATAGTATGCGGCAATTGCTAACATGATTCGGACGGACTTAAGCTTCGCCACGGAGAGAAAGTCTCATCATAGTCAATCCCTTGAACTTGCCGATAACCCTTAGCGACAAGTCGAGCTTTATAGATGGTGACATTACCATCCGCGTCCGTCTTCTTCTTAAAGATCCATTTGTTTTCTATCGCTCACCGATCATCGGGCAAGTCACCAAAGTCCATACTTTGTTTTCATACATGGATTCTATCTCGGATTTCATGGCTTCTAGCCATTTGTTGGAATCTGGGCCCGCCATCGCTTCTTCATAGTTCAAGGTTCACCGTTGTCTAACAACATGATTTCCGGAGACAGGTTGCCGTACCACTCTAGTGCGGCACGTGTCCTAGTGGACCTCTGAAGTTCAGAGCAACTTGATCCAAGTACCTTGATCATCATCATTAATTTCCTCTTCGCTTGGTGTAGGCATCACGGAACATTTTCCCGAGCTGCACTACTATCCTGTTCAAGAGGTAGTACTTCATCGAGTTCTACTTTCCTCCCACTTACTTCTTTCGAGAGAAACTCTTTTCCGAAAGGATCCGTTCTTGGCAACAAAGATCTTGCCCTCGGATCTTAAGTAGAAGGTATACCCTATGGTTTCCTTAGGGTATCCTATGAAGACGCATTTTTCCGACTTGGGTTCGAGATTTTCAGGTTGAAGTTTCTTGACATAAGCATCGCATCCCCAAACTTTTAGAAACAACAGCTTAGGTTTCTTCCCAAACCATAATTCATACGGTGTCGTCTCAACGGACTTAGACGGTGCCCTATTTAAAGTGAATGTAGCTGTCTCTAGAGCGTATCTCCAAAATGATAGCGGTAAATCGGTAAGAGACATCATAGACCGCACCATATCCAATAGAGTGCGATTACGACGTTCGGACACACTTTATTACCGAGGTGTTCCAGTAGGCGTTAGTTGTGAAACGATTCCACATTTTCTTAAGTGTGTACCAAATTCGTGACTTAAATATTCTCCTCCACGATCCGATCGTAAGAATTTTATCTTTCGGTCATGTTGATTCTCTACTTCATTCTGAAATTCCTTGAACTTTTCAAAGGTCTCAGACTTGTGTTTCATTAGGTAGACATACCCATATCTACTCAAGTCATTTGTGAGAGTGAGAACATAACGATATCCTCCGCGAGCCTCAACGCTCATTGGACCGCACACATCGGTATGTTTGATTTCCAATAAGTTGGTTGCTCGCTCCATTGTTCCAGAGAACGGAGTCTTGGTCATCTTGCCCATGAGGCATGGTTCGCATGTGTCAAATGATTCATAATCTAGAGACTCCAAAAGTCCATCAGCATGGAGCTTCTTCATGCGCTTGACACCAATGTGACCAAGGCGGCAGTGCCACAAGTATGTGGGACTATCGTTATCAACTTTACATCTTTTGGTATTCACGCTATGAACATGTGTAATACTATGCTCGAGATTCATTAAGAATAAACCATTGGCCATTGGAGCATGACCATAAAACATATCTCTCATATAAATAGAACAACCATTATTCTCGGATTTAAATGAGTAGCCATCTCGCATTAAACGAGATCCAGATACAATATTCATGCTCAAACTTGGCACCAAATAACAATTATTAAGGTTCATAACTAATCCCGTAGGTAAATGAAGAGGTAGCGTGCGACGGCGATCACATCGACTGAACCATTCCCGACGCGCGATCGTCACCTCGCCCTTCGCCAGCCTCCGCTTATTCCGCAGCTCCTGCTGTGAGTTACAAATATGAGCAACGGCACCGGTATCAAATACCGTGGAGTTACTACGAGTCTCGGTAAGGTACACATCAATTACATGTATATCAAATATACCTTTGGTGTTGCCGGCCTTCTTGTCCGCTAAGTATTTGGGGCAGTTCCGCTTCGAAGGACCCTTCCCTTGCAATAAAAGCACTCAGTCTCGTGCTTGGGTCCATTCTTTGACTTCTTCCGGCAACTTGCTTACAGGCGCGGCAACCTCCTTGCCGTCCTTCTTGAAGTTCTTCTTGCCCTTGCCCTTCTTGAACTTAGTGGTCTTATTGACCATCAACACTTGATGTTCTTTCTTGATTTCAACCTCGGTGACTTCAAAGATAGAGAATACTTCAGAATGGTCTTTACCATCCCCTGCATATTGTAGTTCATCACAAAGCTCTTGTAGCTTGGTGGTAGCGATCGAGGATTCTGTCAATGACCGCCTCATCGGGGAGGTTAATATTCAGTGGGTCATACGGTTGTGCAACCTGGACATCTTGAGAATGTGCTCACCGATGTAACTATTTTCCTCCATCTTACAACTATAGAACTTGTCGGAGATGTCATATCTCTCGACCCGGGTGTGAGCTTGGAAAACCAGTTTCAGCTCCTCGAACATCTCATATGCTCCGTGATGCTCAAAACGCTTTTGGAGCCCCGGTTCTAAGCTGTAAATCATGCCGCCTTGAACGAGGGAGTAATCATCAGACGAGACTGCCAAGCATTCATAATGTCTTGGTTCTGCGGACGGAGCGTCACCTAGCGGTCCTTCTAGGACATATTGTTTCTGGCAGCTATGAGGATGATCCTCAAGTTCGGACCCAGTCCGTATAGTTGCTGCCGTCATCTTTCAGCTTGGTTTTCTAGGAGCGTTGAAGTTCAAGTTGACATGAGCGTTGGCCATTTGATCTACAAGACATATTATGCAAAAGTTTTTAGACTAAGTTCATGATAATAAAGTTCATCTAATCAAATTATTTAAATGAACTCCCACTCAGATTAGACATCCCTCTAGTCATCTAAGTGTTACACGATCCGAGTCAACTAGGCCGTGTCCGATCATCACGTGAGATGGACTAGTCATCGTCGGTGAACATTCTCATGTTGATCGTATCTTCCATACGACTCGTGTTCGACCTTTCGGTCTCCGTGTTCCGAGGCCATGTCTATACATGCTAGGCTCGTCAAGTTAACCCTAAGTGTTTTGCGTGTGTAAATCTGTCTTACACCCGTTGTATGTGAACGTAAGAATCCATCACACCCGATCATCACGTGGTGCTTAGAAGCGACGAACTTTAGCAACGGTGCACGTTAGGGAGAACACTTCTTGAAATTGTTGTAAGGGATCATCTTATTTACTACCGTTGTTCTAAGTAAACAAGATGTATAAACATAATAAACATCACATGCAATTATATAGTAGTGACATGATATGGCCAATATCATCAAGCTCCATTGATCTCCATCTTGGGCTCCATGATCATCTTGTCACCGCATGACACCATGATCTCCATCATCATGATCTCCATCATTGTGCCTCCATGAAGTTGTCACACCAACGACTACTTCTACTTCTATGGCTAACGCGTTTAGCAATAAAGTAAAGTAATTTACATGGCGTTCTTCAATGACACGCATGTCATACAAAAATAAAGACAACTCCTATGGCTCCTGCCGGTTGTCATACTCATCGACATGCAAGTCGTGATTCCTATTACAAGAACATGATCTCATACATCACAATATGTCATTCATCATTCATCACAACTTGGCCATATCACATCACATGACAATTGCTGCAAAAACAAGTTAGACGTCCTCTAATTGTTGTTGCATCTTTTACGTGGCTCCAATTGGGTTCTAGCAAGAACGATTTCTTAAATACGAATAACCACAACGTGATCTTGTCAACTTCTATTTACCCTTCATAAGGACCCTTTTCATCGAATCCGCTCCAACTAAAGTAGGAGAGACAGACACCCGCCAACCACCTTGTGCAACTAGTGCATGTTAGTCGGTGGAACCGGTCTCACGTAAGCGTACGTGTAAGGTTGGTCCGGGCCGCTTCATCCCACAATACCGCGGAAGCAAGATAAGACTAGTAGCGGCAAGTAAGTTGACAAGATCTACGCCCACAACTAAATTGTGTTCTACTCGTGCAATAGAGAACTACGCATAAACCTGGCTCTGATATCACATACAAGTCTTCCTAATAACCCTAGCGTCACCGAACCTTAAGTGTGTAGACCCTACGGGTTCGGGAGACATGCAGACATGACCGGGACGCTCTCAGGTCAATAACCAACAGCGGGATCTGGATACCCATGTTGGCTCCTACATGCTCCTCGATGATGTCATCGGATGAACCATGATGTCGAGGATTCAAGCAACCCCGTATACTATTCCCTTTGTCAGACGGTATGTTACTTGCCCGAGACTCGATCGTCGGTATCCCAATACCTCGTTCAGTCTCGTTACCGGCAAGTCACTTTACTCGTCTGAGAATGCATGATCCGTGACCGGACACTTGATCACTTTGAGCTCATTATGATGATGCACTACCGAGTGGGCCCAGTGATACCTCTCCGTCATACGGAGTGACAAATCCCTGTCTCGATCCGTGTCAACCCAATAGACACTTTCGGAGATACCTGTAATGCACCTTTATAGTCACCCAGTTACGTTGTGATGTTTGGTACACCCAAAGCATTCCTACGGTATTCGGGAGTTACACGATCTCACGGTCTAAGGAAGACATACTTGACATTGAAAAAGCTCTAGCAAAACGAACTACACGATCTTTGTGCTATGCTTAGGATTGGGTCTTGTCCATCACGTCATTCTCCTAATGGCGTGATCCGTTATCAATGACATCGATGTCCATAGTCGAGGATACCATGACTATCATCAACCAACGAGCTAGTCAACTAGAGGCTCACTAGGGACGTATTGTGGTCTATGTATTCACACGTGTATCACGATTTCCGAATAATACAGTTATAGCATGAATAAAAGACAATTATCATGAACAAGGAAATATAATAATAATGCTTTTATTATTGCCTCTAGGGCATATTTCCAACATGAACAATATTTGATTCTTCTCTAAAATCTTTTATGTATGATTGAGTTATCTTTGCAAGTCTCTTCGAATTATCCGTTTGGTTTGGCCAACTAGATTGGTAGTTCTTGCAATGGGAGAAGTGTTTAACCGGGTTCAATCTTGTGGTGTCCTTACCAAAGGATGAGAAAGGGTTGCAAGGCACGTATTGTATTGTTGCCATCGAGGATAACAAGATGGGGTTTTATCATATTGCATGAATTTATCCCTCTACATCATGTCATCTTGCTTAAGGCGTTACTCTGTTTTTTAACTTAATACTCTAGATGCATCTTTGGATAGCGGTCGATGAGTGGAGTAATAGTAGTAGATGCAGAATCGTTTCGATCTACTTGTTTTGGACGTGATGCCTATATACATGATCATACCTAGATAATCTCATAATTATTCGCTTTTCTATCAATTGCTCAACAGTAATTTGTTCACCCACCGTAGAATACTTATGCTCTTGAGAGAAGCCACTAGTGAAACCTATGGCCCCCGGGTCTATTCTCATCATATCAATCTCCATTACTTTATTTACTTGCTTTGTTTTTACTTTGCCTTTTACTTTTTACTTTGCATCTCTATATCAAAAATACCAAAAATATTATTTATCATCTCTATCAGATCTCACCCTCGTAAGTGACCGTGAAGGGATTGACAACCCCTAATCACGTTGGTTGCAAGTAGCTATCGTTTTGTGTAGGTACGAGGGACTCGTGTGTGATCTCCTACTGGATTGATACCTTGGTTCTCAAAAACTGAGGGAAATACTTACGCTACTTTACTGCATCATCCTCTCCTCTTCGCGGAAATCCAACGCAGTGCTCAAGAGGTAGCACTATTGCGACCTTTTGGTGAACTGCACAAATCACTTTTTTTCTTAAGAGTGTTTTGTGAAGTTCCGCCAAAATGTCACACGGGCAACGTTTTTACATTTCTGTGGGACTGCAGAAAGGGAGATTGGTTTTGCTATCCTCCTCATCCAACTCCGTGCCTAATCTTCTCCAACAAGTAGTTAGTCCTAAAGAGAGATCGCAGAGGTGATCGGCTTCTATTTGTGTGTGTTATGTTTCATCATCTAGTTCCACTATTATTGTAATCAGACTGGTTGGATATCTTTGCAAACAGGGATGGTCAGCTCGATTTTAGTGGAGCTGCACAAAATTATCGGATTGTGGTGTCCTCTGTACACCCCATTTTTTGCTACAGCACTGGGTGAAACAAGCTGCCAAGCAATGAACATTGTGCCCAGGAAATGGACCCATGCCTACGAACAACATCGATCAAGTATATATTTTTATTTATTTGTACACCTTCTCACAACTTTGTCTTCAGTTGTGATGTGAATATTGGCGCTGATCTTCGAACCATTGAGATTTATTAGCAGCCATGGTAGTTCCATTTGTATTTGATGGAATGTTGTAACGAGATAATCTTGAGGCAAGAGGACACATGAATCCTAAGTTGAAACCTTTTTTTCCTGCTGGAACCAAAGTTGATACTCCCTCCGGTCCTTTTTACTCTGCACATTGGATTTGCCGAAAGTCAAACTTAGCTAGGTTTGACCAAATTTATATTAGAAATTATTAGCAACTATAATATCTAACAAATATAATATGAAAATATATTCCGAGATGAATCTAATGATATTGGTGTTGTTATGTAAATGTCAATAATTTTTTATATAAACTTGGTCAAAGTTGGATGAGATTGACTTCAGACAAACCTAATATGCAAAGTAAAAAGGACCCGAGGGAGTACCTTCATATCATCA
Organism: Aegilops longissima; assembly: GCA_021605205.1. Taxonomy (NCBI): domain Eukaryota; kingdom Viridiplantae; phylum Streptophyta; class Magnoliopsida; order Poales; family Poaceae; genus Aegilops; species Aegilops longissima. The sequence goes on from CM038679.1 coordinate 463,661,978, forward strand.
CAGTACAATTTCATTAAAATTATGCGTACATATAAAAAAAATCCTGAAGGATTGATAGCAATGCCAGAAACAATTCAACTTCGTTTCATCGACATGTGGGACATCCTTCATCCGGCTCCACCTGCCGTGCAACAATATTGACTGCACAACTGCAGGGAAAGATTCACCCTGGTTGTTGCGCCGCATTAGTAATGACTAGTGAGCAGTCAAATCACAGGGCCCCACCTTCGCCACAGTAAGTTGCTCGGACGAAGCAACCATCATTTCTCTGTTCCTTGAATCCGCTGGTACTCCCATATTCCCAGAGTAATAAGTTGCTCAGGTGAAGCAACCATCACTTAACCTTTCCCACAGTAAGTACCTCCTTAGGCCCACTAAGAAATCATTTTTCTCTCTCCATCAAGTGCATTTATTGTCAATCTAACCCTGTCACCGAAACACCTCTTTGGCTACAGTTAGTTCAGGGTTATTCATGAGTTAGTCTAACCTCTAGCTAAGTTAGAGTATCCAAACAGGAGCAGTATAGGAGATGCAAGTTTCTCAAAGCATACGGTCAAATTCGTACATGAAAGGATCTTTTTTCTTTTTGAAAACGGAACGTGAAAGGATCTTCGAATGATATAATTTTCAAGTTATATAAAATCTTATCAATAGTCAAAGGCATCCTCGAAGAATACATTAGGCCCTACTCCCTCCGTCTAGGTGTATAAGTCACCTTACGAAAACCAAATAATCCCAAAATACTTAGGCGTGGTGCATTAACTCACACCTCGTTTCTTGTTTCTTGACATATCCACCAATAAGAGATGTGGGGCGTGCATGTTTCCAATGACTTAAGACTACCAAACACGACATGCAATGGTTAGTTCATTGCATGCAATGCTATTAATTAGCAAATAAATATTAATTTCTCTCGTTTTCCCCTCTTCCTTGGTCATGGTGCACAATCTAAGATGACTTATTCACTAGACGGAGGGAGTATATAAAATCTTACCAATAGTCAAAACCAAGTGTTACTACTACACCAAACAAGCTCAAAACAAGAAACTGGACCCACTCACGGCACGGCACGCCTGTCTCGTTTGGTCCGTCGGTCAAAGCGCTTCCTCTTCTTGGCATAACAATGGAGTACAATATTTTTTTTTAGAATGCTCTTGGCATGTCGCTAACATGTGATGAGTTAACCGACCTCAATAGACGGCAAAAACGCCAGCCCGCCGCACTTTGAGAGAGACGAGGAGCGAGAAGCGATACGGGCTGGTGGATTACTAGAGCTAGGTGTCGCACGGAGGCCAAGAAATATGGTGATAGCGTGGGTTGGCCACGTACAGTATGATGTAACTACACTGGGTTGCCGTGTTTCGTACTCCTCCGGTCTACTATGGAGATGATTGGTTGATTTTGTATCGCTAAATAATATAAAATATTATGAGTGCAGACGCTCCACCATGAGGTTCCTTGCTCCTTCTCGGTCGTGGGGAATCTATGTTCTTCCACTCTTTTTCTTGACATGAGCTTTGTTCATCCTTTTGCCAACACGCGGGACATCTAGCATCATGGTTCATGTGTCATGCAAGAAAATGGAGATAAGCAGTGCGTAAGTGAGTCGTGCACTACGATGGCACCCAGTACTATGTAATATTTTTCCTCCTTGATGGCACGTGAATAGTGCACGTACTCAATGAAGGAGCACGGGATGGTAGCCATGGACATGGTCGGCCCTTTTTGGAGAGAATACTAAATACATATTAAATTTGATGTGTCCCGTCAACTCGCAGAATGACGAGAAATACACACTGAATGATGGAGCACGGATGGTAGCCATGGACATGCTCAACCCTTTTTGGAGACTAATGCACTAATTTTGATGTGTCTGGTATACTCGCAAACGAGGAGAAGCTTTGCTTACTAGTAGTACACTATCGACTGTAGTACCATCATCATTGTTCAACGTTCGGAAGAGGCAAAGAGCCAAGCACACAGTCACCTACTCACAGTATAACCGGTTGTGTTTGCACTAATTTTTTAACGTAGTACCTGAGTGTATTGCTCCAGTGGTCATCACACGTGAGCCAATCGATTCGCACCCTTCCACGCTCCATTTTGTCTTGCGTTCCTTCCTCCGTCCAGCACGCTGACAAGTGGGCCCAATGCTCATGTATGCCAACGTGATGTACCCACTAGAAACAAGTTAATTATTTTGCAAGAGTCAGCTATCACACCCTTTCGATGCCACATCAATGTACCCACTAGAAACAAGTTATACTTGTTCGGTTCAACCACCTCCCTAGGTGTTTGGAGAGGAATTGGCCTACGCCGTCTGCCCACCTATAGAACCGCCTCGCACTTAATGCTTATTTGCTAATTAATAGCATTGCATGCAATGAACTAACCACTACATGTCGTGTTTGCTAGTCTCAAGTCATTAAAAGCATGCACACCCACATCTCTTATTGGTTGATATGTCAAGAAACAAGAAACGAGGTAGAAGTTAATGCACCGCGCCTAAGTATTTTGGGATTATTTGGTTTTCGTAAGATGACACCTAGACGGAGGGAGTATTATACTTGAAGGCTACAAGGTTGGCTATACATGATGTGGCAGTGTCATGTAGCCATCAGCTGGTTATACTATTAACCATGCTCTTATAATACTCCTATATTTAGGAACAGAGGGAGTAGTTGGCATGCATGATACTACCTATAATACTCCCATTACAACCAGCCTGGTAGAATTAAAATACCTAATCTAAATGGTCGCCGCCCGATCTCTTTGTCCTCCTCTAGCATCCGGCAGAAGAAGAATCGAGCAAGACACCAGCTGTATTCGCCGGCGTCGCCTCGGCGGTGGCCTTCATGGGATACAATCGGCGGCGACCTCCCGTGTTCTACTTTTCCTCGATGATGGCGGCGGGCGGAGACGTGATGCCCATCACCTCGTCCACATCCGCGTAGCCGCATTACCTCATAGACATCCGTGGCGGCTTCTTTCTCTACCTGCAAGTCACGGTTACGCGTGCGTCGATGGAGGATGGCGCAGTGGCAGACACTGGAGGCGTTGTACGACGCGGCGGCGTCGAGGGTAGCGACAATGCCCGTGCTGTCATGCTCCCCGACAAGCCGACATGGAGCAAGTTGGCACTCTTACTCGAGCTGTATTGGAGAGGCCAGCTGCGGAACCACGCGCTGGCTTAGTGCGGCAATTGCCTCCGACGGGCTAGGCGAGGTAGGTGGAGAAGCGAGTTGCCAGGCTCGGCGGGCCACCCAGACGGCTTTTCTATCGGAGAACTGCTCTTCTTGCTCGTCGGATGCCGCCGAAAGAATGGACAAAATGGTGGAAGGAGGAGCTTGGCCAGCGTCCTGCTCCTGAACGGACATGTGTGGCCGGAGTTGGTTTCTCGCATTCCACATGGGTTTCTATATCTATACTATCTTCTTCTTCTTCTATTCTTCTATTTATCTATATATAGTGTACCAATTTTAAGTAGGAATAAGAACTTCAATCATATCCGTTGATCTTCTAGATCCAACGGCCAATATCAGTAGGATTCGCATTAACAGTACACTGTTGCTACCTCACCTGTGTTCTAGAACAATCATGTACCCTTTCTATAAAAAAGAAGCCCATAACTAGCTCCAATGGGCTGTGTTGCCACATGACCACCAGATGGTTTGATTGAGCCTAGTCGAGATGGTTTAGTAGGAGAATGTGGATATTTCTCAAAAAAAAGAACACGTGGTAAAAGTGAAGCAATGTGCAGTTCTTGTTAAATGAACGTACAGTTTTATGGCATGAATACTACTTGCCGCTTTTACAATATTGAACTAATATCAGCATTTATACATCACTATAATTTCTTTTTCTTTGAATCTATTAGCACATATATTACTTCTTTTCCCTTTTACCAAAATCACTATGTTATATTAAGACGTGCCTTGCACGTGTATACATACTAGTAAATGTAGGCTTTTGAATGCGGCGAGGAGGCGGATACAGCTAGGAGTGCAGCGGGCGGCGCCCCGGGCCGGCGCACCGCTTTAAATGGCAGACGCAGTGAGAGGTCACGTCCGCCCTGACCCCCTTGACCGTGGACCTTGACGTTGTACGTCGCCTTGTCTCCAGATCTGAGATGCCACGTGTACCGGATGAATGACTCCAAGCTCGACCACCGTGATGCAAGAGGTGCGAGCCAAGGAACACTGTTGGAGACACCCCCCCCATAATTTTCCTCGTCATCTTCTGAGTCCTAGAAGATCTCATCCACATCATCATTAGGCATGCAGCGGCCTTCATAGACAACATGTGCAGAAGGAGTAGAGGCGCCTGGGGATGCACCACGTCGTGGGCACTCCATACGTGCTCGTGTGCGTGCAGCGTGCGTGCTTTTCCATCGGTGCTAGTGTCGGATCACGGGTTCCGGCAAAACCCTCAAGGTTCGAACACTGGGGTGTGCACGAAGATCTCCCCCTACCGATCCATGTCCTAGCTTTGCTAAGATCTCAAGGGCTAACTAGACGCACTCGCAACACACGGGACACAAGATTTATACTGGTTCGGGCCACCGTTGTGGTGTAATACCCTACTCTAGTGTGGTGGTGGTGGGTTGCCTCTTGGGCTGGGGATGAACAGTACAAGGGGAAGAACTGCCTCCTGGGGCGAGGTGTTCTTGTGCTTGGTGGGTGTGAGGATGAACTGAGCGAGTTCTAGCCTAGTTCTAGTGGGGTGAGGATCCGATCCAGATGAGATGATCCCCCCTACTGTGATGGCTAGCCCAATTTGTAGAGGCCCTGGTCCTCTTCCCAAATATTGAGTGGGAAGGGAGCCAACAACGGCCAATTTGAAGGGGGACAGCTAGTACAGCTTATCCTGACAAAAGCAGTCTTCGCCTGCCAAAGGCTCAGGTGGAGGCGCTGCCTTGGGCTCCATGGTGACCTCCGTCTTGCCGTCCTGCTGGTTTTGGTCTCGTTGCACCAATAAGGAAACCTTTGCTTGACGCCTCGGTACTCTGCACCTGCGCTTGCCTCCTTAGCACCAAAGAGGAAACAAGGACACTGTGCACGCTAGCGACCGCCTGGCGCCCGCCTGATCTTGATCGTCATGGGAACCTCACGAGGTTTGCCTTGCCTTGATCTCTCCGCCCCTCGCGAGCCAACCTGATGAGGCCGCTCCTGAAGGAATCCTGTGTCGTCCGCCTCACGAGGCTTGGCCCCTCGCGAGGGTCTTGAGTGTTTGTTGGTGAAGATGGGCCGTACGGGCCCGCTCGCAGGGCCACGCCATGGGCCACAGGTAGGCATGTCTAGGGACCCCCGTTCCTAGAACACCGACAGTAGCCCCCGGGCCCAAGGCGCGCTCGGGCTTGGCTTCGAGGCAAAGCCAAAGGTCAAGTGCGGAGCGCCGCGGGCCCCAATAGCCTGCGGCCTTGGTCGACACGTGGCGCTTGATTGGGCGTGGGCATCTCCGCTTCCCCATGTTGCCTCGGCAACTGCCCGACTTGACAAGTCCCTGCGACATGCAAGGAAAAACCATCATTACATGTGGTCGTGGGGGGCGCTGGTTGGCCTTCTCCTGCTATAAATGTGGATGGGGCGGAGCCCCCGTCGCCCATCTCTTCCCACCCTGCTTGCTTCTTCTTCCTTGCTCCACTGCCAGCTGCGACACCAATGGCGTCCATCCGGAGGTTTTCTGCCGCGGAGAAAGGAAAGACTGGGGCCGCTCCCGCCGAAGAAGAGGTCGGTCCACCACCGCGACACGGTGGCGATGCAGGTGGTGAGGAGGCCTTGGTGCGAGCGGCCTCCTCCTGGGTATCCATTACCCCTGTACGCCCGAGCCGGGGGCTCAGGAGGGAGAGGCGACGAGCGTCGGCCCGCGCGCCGTGGCCATGGTCGCCGTGCCGCGGTGGCGAGCGCCATCTTCCCTGGAGTCCATGCCACGGACTCCTCGCGCGAGCTCGTGCTGTGGGCGGCGATGCCCCCGAGCACTTGGATCCACTTCCCTTCTTTCTTCTCTGCTGAGATGCAGCACGCCGACTGCGAAACGCCGGCGACTGGAGCGGAGGTTGAGGCCGTCTCCTCGGGGAAGATCTTCATGTCCCGAGGCTGGGGCGAGGTTGTCCGAATGTGTCACATGGAGGGCTCCCTCACGATCCACTTCGAGTATGCCTGCGCCTCCATGCTATTCTTCAAGGTCTTCGACGCTGAAGGCTGCCGTCTGTAGTGCTGCCCCCGGTGGGGTCAGCAGGACGGTGCCGCAGCGGGGGCTGGGTCTGCGACCCGTGTTGCCAGTGGCCCCTCTAGAAGCAGCGGCGACACTTGGGAGTCCAGCGATTCTCCCGAGATCTACAAGACCCCGGAGACGAGCGATGACAGCTACATGCCTCCAAGATCTCGGAGAGCTCAGAGCAGGGCTGCAGCGTCTGGCCGACATCGCCGCTGATCTGGATGAGGTTGGCTCCGGCCTCTGGTAGCCCATTTTTGATGATGGCATCATCCACAGGGGCGCGTGTAGATAGGATTCCCGAAGTTCTTGTCTTTTGTTCCCTGCGAGGAATCAAGGAGTACCCCGCGGGGGCATGTAAAGGGTTTGTAGTGCCTTTATCAATATTGTCCTTATTATGAACTTGTGCGAGCGCGAGTCCTGCTTCAGCTCGGTCCCCCTTTCCGACCTCGTGACGACTTGGTGCTCTATGCTGACAGGTCCCGGTCCCCAGGCAGGCTGCAGCCGTCACTCGTATGCCAGGTCGCGTGTCGTGGTCAAGGCTAGAGGTGAGCGGCCCAAGGTCCAGTAAGAGCCCCTGAGGCGCGATGCTCAGGAGGTCCCCTTTAGTGCTCAAGCATCCGTCGAGAGGTAGGAAAGGGCGATGACGTTGCTGCTGCAGGGTTGCGGCTAGTGTGGTTCCTAGTCCTTAGCGGTTTAGCCAACCCGGGCACGAGACCTATCTTGACGGTCTAGAGTAGGTTCCCCATGATGGGCGAGATTCGTGCGTAGGCGTCCGTAGCATAGCTAGGCTAGGCCCATATGAGCCTCTCCCTCTTCTCCACGCTCTCCTTTGTGCTCTACGTCCTCAGGTCCCGGCCCTCGAGTGAGCTCAGCGCCACTGGTATGCCAGGTCGGGTGCCGTGGTCAAGGCCAAGGGGTGAGGGCTGGAGAGCCAGTAAGAGCTCCTGAGTCGCGATGCTCAGGAGGCCCCCTTTTAACGTGCAAGCGGATCGCACGAGAGAAGAGGGAGCTCGCGGTGCCGCCTGCCGTCGTCCTCAGGAGATTCCTGCAAGCCAGCACAAGGAGAGGCACAGCTTGCCATTATGGTTGCCGGGAGGCCACTGATCGCTTTGCCAGAGAACGGGGGCACTAAGGGCCTGGTGAGGGGCACACGTGGCTAGAGCTCGGCCGCTCAGATTTGTCGATGTTGCAGGGACGGACCCACGCACAAGCGCCGTGCTAGAGTGAGCAACTCCCGGGGTAAGTGCCAATCAAGCAGGTGATAGTCATAGGTAGATTAAGCATGGAAAGCAAAACGGCCTAGGTAAATGCAGGGAAGATACATGCTGAGGGAGTCCTGGACTAAGGGGTCCTCGGGCGTCCGGCCTGTTATCCATGGGCCAGACTGATGGCCTGTGAAGACGTGAAGGCCGAAGACTGTACCCGTGTCCGGATTGGACTCTCGTTGGCGTGGAAGGCAAGCTTAGCGACCGACTATGAAGATTCCTTCTTATGTAACCGAATCTATGTAAACCCTAGATCCTCCCGGTGTCTATATAAACCGGAGGGGTTAGTCCGGAAAGCATATACTCATTACCTTAGTCATACATGCTAGACTTCTAGGGTTTAGCCATTACGATTTCGTGGTAGATCAACTCTTGTAATACTCATATTCATCAAGATCAATCAAGTAGGAAGTAGGGTATTACCTCCATAGAGAGGGCCCGAACCTGGGTAAACATCGTGTCCCCTGTCTCTTGTTACCATCGATCCTAGACGCACAGTTCGGGACCCCCTACCCGAGATCCGCCGGTTTTGACACCGACATTGGTGCTTTCATTGAGAGTTCCACTGTGACGTCGACAAAAGGTTCGATGACTCGCCTTGTCCTTAAAGACAACATCACCTCCGGGGGAGTCCTGGCCCCGGGCCGAACCCTCCGGTTGGGCGACGTTACCATGATCGCGGTTCGGCCGTTAAGCCGATGATGACCTCTCGGGCCATCGAAAACCCCCTTCGCATCAACTCCGAATACTCCAAGCAGATGGATCCGGAAGAGTTTTCGTCCTTAAACGAGCTCCTAGATCGCATCGCCGCTTTGGGAATCGCCACAGATTACGATCGAATCGGGTCTAAAACCGATCAGGGAGAAACCGAAACTCCACCGGTTAGCCACCAGATAGCGGTGGTCGAGGAGTAGGACGACGAGTCTTCTTCGATATTGAAGAAGGAATATGTCCGGACCGCCGATCAGGAGGAACCGGATACCCTCCAACGAAAGGATGCGACCGGCCCTCCGAACATAGAATCGAACGGCGATCCTAAACAATTAGAAGATACTGAGGAGCCCGGACTGTTGAGTCTGGAAGGTCTTCAGACTCAGGGTAATCGTTCAGGTCAGGGTTCGGATTTAACTCCACCCACCCACCCAGACATAGAGGCTCTCATGAGCATAAAACAGCAGTCTCAGAAAACGGTCCACCACTTCTGGGCCAGATTCCTCCTTGTCAAGGACAAGGTAAAAGATTGTCGTGACGAGGATGCAATATCAGCATTCTGCAACAATTACACGGATGAAGGAATCCTCAACGCCATCAATCACCGCCGCATACTGAAATTCGCTGACTTAGCAACCATCGTACAAAAGTACAACGCGATGGAGAGCGCCTAAAAAACGCAGGCAGCTCGCTGGGAACCGTCGGTCCCAACTCAACTCCCGCTACAGGCGAAGAGGGCGCACCCCCGTGTTGGAACACGCGGTACGCTACGCTAGCGCCAAATAAAATTTTCTACCGCGCACCCAAGATCATGCTGCTGGAAATAGATCACGGGATCGGGTTTACCACTAGACGAGCAGTCACCACAGCGGAAGTAGAGTTGGTGATGCGTGTAGCCGATCTCCCCCGAACAGCGAAGACCCGTGAACGGTGATCTCCCGCGAACGTCACCTCGCTGTTCCCTCGAACGGTTCGTCCAGCACCGCAGATGCGATGTCTCCAAGGTATCCACCGTCTGAGGAGCAGCATCGAGCGGCGGACTGCTAGGTCGATCGCGGCATGGGCGTGGGGAGTGGCGGTGGCTAACCAGGGTTCAATTGGATCAACCTAAGTGGTGTGCCCACCCTTTATATAGACCTCCGGTGGGCTCAACACTTGAGCCACTAGGAGTCCACATCTATTTTCCACTCGGATCCAATCTGAATGGGCTGCAGCCCCTTAAGGGTGCGACCCTATAGGTTCACGTACACATGGACATGACCAGAGTCGATAGTTGGTAGCGACTCTTGGCAGAACGTGCCAACTCCCATGTGGGCGTAAAGTCGTTTGACGAACCTCAACAATGTAGCATATACAATATTCCTTTTGCCTCACAATATTTCTTGTCGAGCTCAAGGCGAGTACTTGTCACCCTTGTGATAGCTCGACATCTCTTCTCGAAACCATGATACAGATTCCTGAACTGGGTTAACACTTAACCCAAGTCGCATGGCCATGCTTTCCGAATCTGATCACTCAAGAGGGCCCAGAGAATATCTCTCCAAATAGGAGGGGCAAATCCATCTTGGTCAACCATGTCTCGCGGCATGTCTCACGACTCACCCGAGCTACCTTTATAACTACCCGATTCACGAGATGGCGTTTGATAGACCCTAAGTGAGTCGATCCTCATCCCGAGAACATCTGAGGACCTCAGGTCTAGGACATGGCATAGACATTGCACTTGAGACTAACAGATGACTATATCTCGCTGCGTCTCAAAGTGGGTCTGTCCGGCTCGGTGATCTCCATCCCCGAGCCCATACTATCGGTTTAGCATCTCCATGCACATGACTTGTGAAACATAATCATCAACCGAGTCGTATACTAGTCAAGGGTATGTGTCCGCACAACCTTATCAACTAGGGACCATTAGAACAATCATCATACAATACATAGTTCCACAAACAAGTCACATACTTATTGATACATATCATTGATGATGTTCAAGGACAATACAAAGGACTCATGAATACATATGGAAATGTCATCATCACATGATTGCCTCTAGGGCATATCTCCAACACCCCGTGGCACGCCCAGTCCAACAGTCAAGAAACATAAAACCACTATGCGGCACGGCACCGTTCTGGAGGGATGGCTCGATGGCCCATGCAAAATACATACAACACCAGATACCATGGCAACTCACAGCCATAGAGCATGTTGGATACTATGATAGGTAGCCAAGAGCGGCGAGGACATCCTTACCAAGGACGCCCCAGAACAGCATCCCCAAGAAGACGACGATACAAGAGTATTGACGGTCTTTGAGACATACGCTTCAAACAACAAGCGCAAAAGGGCACTTCGTGACCTCGCAGAAGTCTGCCAAATCGCTACAATAAACCCTTGGAACGACACGGCTATAACATTTAATGCGGTGGCGAACAAAGTCTGAAACAGTCCGAGAGTGCCGGCCGTTAGTCCTCGGTCCCATCGTGGGCGGGTTTCGACTTACCAAGGTCCTCATGGACGGCGACCTTTGGACTAAACCTCATTATGAGGACACACTCCATAAAATGGAAATAGAGCGAGGAGCGCATCAAGCAAAGTAGCACAACCTTCCGAGAATTATTCCCGGTCGGGAGGCGGTCTTGTGGGAAAATCATACTTGACATAGTATTGACATTTGGAGAACTATCGGTCCAAGAAATAACTTTCCAAGTGGCCCCTTCGATGGGGATACCACGCCCTATTGGGCGGGATGCTTTTACACGCTAAAAAGCTATACCCCATTACGGGTATATGAAGCTCAAAATGCCTGGACCAAACGGTATAATCACTCTCGTCAGTGATCCGGACATAGCAATATGCGCTGAGAACAAAACCGCATCCCTGGCCCTGGAGGCGCTATCTGTAGCCCTCACAGCCGAAGAATTAACCGCACTACGCTCCATGATGGACAAGGATGATGTGACCCTCGATAAACGACCCAAATCAACCTCCTTCAAACCAGCAGAAGAAATAGTCAAATTCTAGGTCCACCCAACGGACCCTAAGAAGACAGCATCTATCGAACTGGAACCCAACAGTTGGCCCGCACTCGAGAATTCTCTTGTGGCGGGACATATTTGCCTGGCACCCTTCGGATATGCCAGGGATCCCACGCGAGTTGGCCGAACATAGCCTCAATATATTAAAGGGATTTAAACCGGTCAAGCAAACATTGTGGTGCTTTTTCGAACCCAAGCGACAAGCCATGGGGGAGGAGCTGGCCAAGCTTATCGAGGCCGGATTCATTAGAGAAATCAAACATCCGGACTGGCTGGCAAACCTGGCAATGGTACCAAAGAAGGATAAATCCTGGTGCCTGTGTGTAGATTTCAAGGACCTCAACAAGGCTTGCCCTAAGGATCCCTTCCCCCTTCCCCGCATTGATCAAATCATCGATGCGACCGCAGGACACGACTCACTGTGTTTCCCTGATGCATATTCCGGATACCATCAAATCAAAATGAAGGAACCTGATTAAGCTGCAACAACATTTATTACCCCATAAGGGCCATTCTGCTTCAACACTATGCCCTTCGGGCTCAAGAACGCCGGCGCGACATACCAATGCATGATTCAAACATGCCTGGAGAAGCAGATCGACAAGACAGTAGAGGCCTACGTCGACGATGTCGTCATCAAAACTAGGCACGTCGAAACACTAATAGATGACTTACTTCTCACATTCGACAACCTCCGCGCGTATGACATTAAGCTCAACCCGGAAAAGTGCGTCTTCGGCGTCCCCACTGGAAAGCTGTTGGGCTTCATCTTTTCGGACAGAGGAATAGAAGCGAACCCAGCTAAAATCCGAGCTCTGTCACAGTTGGCTACACCAACAGACCTCAAACAAGTCCAGAAACTACCTGGTTGCGTGGCAGCATTAAGTCGCTTTATCTCCAGATTAGGAGAAAAGGCAGTACCACTCTATCGCCTTTTACGGCACACCGATAACTTCGAATGGACAGACGCAGCGACCGCCAGACTGGAGGAAATAAAGACCCTCCTAGCAAGCAACCCAATCCTGCCGCACCAAATGCGGGCGAACCCATGTTGCTATACATATCAGTAACACATCAGGTGGTGAGCGCCGTGCTCGTCATCGAACGAGAACAGGACGGACACAAATTCCCACTTCAAAAACCAGTATATTATGTATCCACTATCCTCACACCGTGCAAATCCTGGTACCCCCACTCCAAAATATAGCATACGCGGTCTTCATGGCATCCCGCAAGCTACGGCACTACTTCCAGGAGTGTTCAATCACGGTGGCTTCTGAGGTGCCACTCAATGACATAATAAGCAATCGCGATGCCACGGGACGGATCACCAAATGGGCCATAGAGGTACTTCCATTCGACATAAAATACATGCCACGATGAGCCATCAAATCCCAAGTACTGGCCGACTTTGTCGCCGAATGGACAGAGGCCGAACTCCCTAAAGAGTACGACGCGTATTCCAATTGGGTTATGTATTTTGACGGCTCCAAAATGTTGGCAGGGCTGGGAGCGGGAGTCGTGTTAACACCCCCCCAGTGGAGACGTCGTCCAGTATGTACTCCAGATATTATACACAGACTCTGACAACGCAGCCGAATACGAGGCCCTACTGCATGGTCTTTGGATGGCCGTATCCATGGGCATACAACGCCTGGAGGTGCGCGGGGACTCGAACCTCGCCATATCTCAAATAAACAGCGACTTTGACGCCAAAGATCCAAAGATGACAGCTTATCGTAATGTCGTATTAATAATGTCGGCTCGGTTCGAGGGGCTTGAATTTCATCATGCGCCCGAGAAAGTAAACAAGCGGCGGACGTCCTTGCTCGCGTTGGCGCTAAGTGCGACCCCGTCCCACCTAACATCTTCCTGGAAAGGCTTTTCAAGCCATCCGTGGTGTGGCAAGGGGAGGGCGGCAACAATAGTCCAGATCCGAATACAACTCCAAATCCCGAACACACCGATAGCATCGGGGGCACAGTCACCAAAATAACACCGTCGGCCCATCTCATTATGGCAATCATTGCCCCATGGACCGAACCTTTCTTGGCCTACATTAATAGGAAGGAGCTTCCCGAAGACCAGAATGAGGCTCGCCGCATTGTCCGGCGTTCAAAGGCTTACAAGGTTCACGATGGAGAGCTCTACAAGAAAAGTACTATCGGAGTACTTCAAAGATGTGTCTCCGAAGAAGAGGGGCGGCAGCTTTTAGCGGAAATTCACGCCGGTCTCGGTGGACACCACGCCGCAGCTCAGGCTCTTGTTAGCAAGGCCTTCTGTACTGGGTTTTATTGGCTGACAGCCCGAGCAGACGCACAGGACCTCGTCCAACGCTGCGTCGGATGCCAACTCTTCGCCAACCAAAGCCACATGCCCCCAACTGCCTTACAAACTATCCCCATTACTTGGCCTTTCGTGGTCTGGGGACTAGACATGGTCGAACCCCTTAAAGGGGTAAGCCATAAGAAAAAATATCTACTGGTCATGGTGGACAAATTCACTAAGTGGATAGAGGCTAAACCGGTCAAAATGGTTGAGTCCGGCCCGGTGATAGAATTCATATCCGGTGTGGTGCACCATTATGGTGTGCACACAGCATCATCACTGACAACGGCTCTAATTTCACAGCCAACGAGGTAAAAACCTGGTGTACTAACCTTGGCATTAAACTCGATTATGCCTCCGTCTACCACCCGCAAACAAACGGTCAAGTCGAACGGGCCAATGGTCTTATTATGAGCGGCATCAAACCCAGACTAGTGCGGTCTTTGAAAGAATCAGACAAGCACTGGGTTGAGGAACTCGACTCCATACTCTGGAGGCTGTGGACGACGCCCAACCATACTATCGGATACACTCCTTTCTTCATGGTGTATGGTGCAGAGGTTGTGTTGCCCTGCGATATTATACATGACTCACCTCGAGCGCATATGTACGAAGAGAAAGAGGCTAAGTTGGATTGGTAGGACAGCCTAGATGCCCTGGAGGAGGAGCGCGACGTCGCCAAAGCCCGTTCAGCATTTTATCAACAGCAGGCTCAAAGATATCAAAGCAGAGAAGTACGGGCCAAGACTTACAACGTTGGTGAACTCGTTCTACGCTTGCCGGAGAATAAAAAGGACAAACTCAAGCCCAAATGGGAGGGTCCCTTCATAATTTACAAAATTCTTACCGGAGGAGTGCACTGTCTTCACGATGCATCAGACAATCGCCTAGAGCCGAACCACTGGAACACGGCTAGACTCCGAAGGTTCTATGCCTAGCGCCGAATTCTTTGTTCTTCTCCTTCTCCTCTATAGTTTCCATTACTTCTTCTCTCTTTTCCACCTTTATTTTTTTGCTTTAAAGCTCTTGTACGGCTTGACCGAACACCGCTGACGTACACATCTTTATATATGTACATCCATTATACCTGGGGTCTTCTTGGACAAAAGTTTTTTTTCATTATTCACGAAGCATCAAGCTCTTCACATATGTGTTTTCTCCCATATGTACCTTTTCTTCGCCATTATATGCATCGATATGACTTAAGTTTTGGCCAAGCTGGGTTGCCTGGCTCCTGTGCTTATGCCCTACATTCCCGTTAGTTCGGCTAGGACATAAAGGGAGCACCTCTGCGATTATTCTTGCGGGTCATCCGGATGTGTACCTCGGTGGTGAAGCAAGCTAAGCGTTCTTAAGGGAATATTCGATTCGGTGAATTAAAGACGTCTTTTCATTTATTCCATTGCGAACCCCCAGAAGTTACATACACTGTGATTTTCCCATCACAATTCAGACATGTACATTAAATGCATGCACACCCAGGGAAAGGAACCCTTAACGGAACTATTCTCTCTGGAAGATGTTTCTTACAATCTGAATGTAATATAACATAGCTAGCCGGATACAACTTGTCTGTTCAAGCAACTATGACCCCTGTGCCTAGTTTTCCATGCATACCCCGGCCTATTCGGCCACGATGGTATTCGGAAACACTCCGCACCTTCGGGTCCGGAGGTTGAAGCGAAAAGGTCGGCCATGACAAATGATATACAATTCAGCTGGAGTTCCACATGATGAGGCAAGAACATAGTCACTTGGACTCGAACACTTCCTCCTCTACACCGTCCAACAGGTAGTCTAACTTACAATCATGTTGGGAATATTTGGCGGCCACCTCTACTTGGTCATATACTAAACTAACGGGAATTTCTTCCCCATTTGACCCTAGCGGTCCAACCCGGGCCATGTGATTAGGATCTAGCTTGGTATATCGCGTTTTCACCATGGCCCAGACCTCTCGCGCACCCTCTCGGCAGGCCGATATCTTCCATAGTCGGATATGCCGCCGCGCTCCCTTGAACAACTCTACAAGTTCCTCCATACTTCCTGGAGGGGAGGCGGATGGCCATAGGGCCTTGGCAACACTCCGCATGGCCAGCCGAGCATGCTCGTGCACTTGCGACAGTCTTTGCAGCAGAGATGATCCGGACACTTCCTCTTCAGGACGACCCGTCAATATACCTGCAATCATAACTATATCAGTTCCATTTATCTCCGAACTACTCTAAAAATAGTTCAGATACATAATGAATATGCCGCCTCGCAGCTTCTTGTTCTCCTTCACGGAGTCGACTAGCTGGGCTCGCACATCTTTCAACTCTTCACCCAATGTAGTGTTGGAATCCTGTACCTTGTTTTTCTCGTCCCTGACGCGGGTCAGCACACGCTCGCCTGTAGCGTGTAGCCTTTTCGCCTCTCTTTCTCCCTCTTGGGCGATCTTCAACTTCTCTTCAAGTTGATCAGGCGATCCTATTACGCGATCAGCAACAGTATTAGCACAGTTGACATAAAATTATCGTTCCTCGATGGAGGGGAACGTTACCGGAAGACGCCTTCTTGAAGTCTTCCAGTTCGGCGGTGGCAGCATTTAGCTGCGCCCGGCACTCCTCCAGCTCTCGGGCTGGCAGGCCATTCTTCTCGGTAAGGGCCTGGTCATACAACGATCCTTAAATCAGTTGTACCAACTACTTTCAGTCTCGGGGGCTACGGGCATATGGTCATCCTCTTTTGGACAAAAATACTTACCTGCACATCTCTCAAATATTGCTTCGTGGCTTCTCTAAGTCCATCTCGAGCAGCTCGGATGTATGCGTCACCTGAGCTGAAGGCATTGAATGCCTCTTCCGAGAACTTGGGCTCTCGCAAGACAGCCCTGCAGCGCCGATGATTCATGGCGCTCTCTACTTCCGAGTTGGTGAAGGACATGTCTTCCGAACCCTCAGTTGAAGGACAATCCGGCGTTGTTCTTATACCGGCCCCCGTCTCTCTGGCAGGTCATGAATCCCGGTTGTCAGGAACATGGCCGGCCGGGCCCCCGGACATAGTCCGACGGACCCTTTTCCTGGAACTAGACAAACGCACCAAGTCACAGTCGGGTGCGGCCACTGAAAAACATGTTTATGGATCTGTACCTCTTCGATGAAAGTCTGACTGTGTCCTCGCCGGCCTTCCTCTTCGAAGGCTGGCCCAGTGTGGGAGCCGATCTCCTCGGAATCGCCAAACGCCTCCTCCTTGGAGCACAAGACAGTATGGTGGGTCAGGTAGAATAAGAGCACTCTTTTAAAGGAGGTGTCTCTTGATTACTTACACGCAAAACAGGAAGAAGGCCAGGGTAGTCAGCGGTGATGGCCACTTCTGTGCCATCATTGCTCGTCTGGTAAAACACTCCCTCCGCGAGCACCACGAATATATCTGGATCCTCCTCAAATCCAGGATCAAGCTCCCGGTTATGGTTCTCCGGCTGTGGGGCGGGACTATGAAGTCCTTCAGTGACCTTTCGCCAGTGCTGTCATAACAAGCGAATTTGAAATTTATCAAAAGTAATCCGGAAATGGAATGAGTGAAACAGAGGGGTTGAGGCTTACCCAACTGGTAGGATCATACATAGAATACCCATCTCTGCGCTTAATGCAAAGAAATTCCTCTTCCTCCCCTTTAAACAGCTCGGCCAACATCTTGGCCAGAGCGGCGGGGGTATCCGGACCTTTCCGGCCACAGCGGGAGGCATCATCCTCTCCATTATAGTGCCACATTGGCAGCCCTCTGTATTGTAGAGGCTGAACCCCTCGCACTATGGAGGTCGCCATTACCTCGATTATTGTGAGTCCGGACTGAGCGAGCATCTTTATCTTGCTCATGAGCTGACGAACTTCTGCACTGTCATCCTCTTCATGACTCTGGGGACGCCAACTGTGGCGTTTCTTCAGCGGAACACTCGCAAATTCGGGAAGACCCTTTCGAACTGGGTCAGGAAGTGCGACATCCTCAATGTAGAACCATTCGGAAGGCCATTCTTCAGACGCCTTCCTTGGTGTGCCGGACGGATATCCGGTATCGGCGATACGCCACACTTCGGCTCCGCCCACTTCAAATATTGACCCCTCATGATTACGCGGGACAAGGCAGAACAACTTCCTCCACAGCTCAAAATGTGCCTCGATGCCCAGGAATAATTCGCATAAAGCGACATAACCCGCAATGTGCAGAATGGAGGCAGGGTGAAGTTGTGCAGCTGGAGGCCATAGTATTCCAGAAGCCCTTGGAGGAATGGATGAATGGGAAATCCAACACCTCTTAGCAGGTAGGGAATGAAACATACTCGCTCTCCCCCGGATGGATTGGGAAAGTCCTATGCCTGAGTCTCACCGATGAAGGAGTCTAGCCCCGCTCGAACAGGGACTAGATCTGCAGGGGGAGAAATCCCTGTGACTGCAACTTCGTCAATTGACTGTGGGACACTGGACACCTCTCCCACTCGCCTTTTTCTGGGTCGGAACGGGTGGAGGAGCTGGGGACGCTATCCATGCTGGAATGGTTTCTCCTAAACAATCTCCGGGGATTTTCTCTGCATGGTGCCGAATGGATCTAGGATCCAATCTCTTTAATAGGCACTCTTCCTTGCATGGACATGGTGTTATCTGCAAAAATACCCTGACCTTCCACCTTCGCTCGACACGTGGAAGACGAAGTTATTTAACGCGCAGAAGCCGAGGGGAGCGACGCTGGGTTAATGGCCGAATACATTACTTGGAATCATTAAAGGAGGAACCCGCCTTGCAATGACGAAGACAATTTGTGTGCTGAACACCTCGCTATTGAAGACTGGTTCGGGGGCTACTAAGGGAGTCCTGGACTAAGGGGTCCTCGGGCGTCCAGCCTGTTATCCATGGGCCGGACTGATGGGCTGTGAAGACGTGAAGGCCGAAGACTGTACCCGTGTCCGGATTGGACTCTCCTTGGCGTGGAAGGCAAGCTTAGCGACCGACTATGAAGATTCCTTCTTTTGTAACCGACTCTATGTAAACCCTAGATCCTCCCGGTGTCTATATAAACCGGAGGGGTTAGTCCGGAAAGCATATACTCATTACCATAGTCATATAGGGTAGACTTCTAGGGTTTAGCCATTACGATCTCGTGGTAGATCAACTCTTGTAATACTCATATTCATCAAGATCAATCAAGTAGGAAGTAGGGTATTACCTCCATAGAGAGGACCCGAACCTGGGTAAACATCGTGTCCCATGTCTCCTGTTACCATCGATCCTAGACGCACAGTTCGGGACCCGCTACCCGAGATCCGCCGGTTTTGACACCGACACATGCCACAAAGGGTCAGGCCCGAGCGGCTTGGGGATGATGCAGCCCGAGGGGCGTCCCCAGCAAGGTAAGCTGAAGACATAAAAGGGATCCATGCCACAGGGACAGACCCACGTGTCCTGGGAATGATGCAGCCCTGAGGGCGCTCCAGCTAAATAAACTTGGAAAATGTCACCTAGTTTTGTTGATGAGGGGATGTTGGGGCAGCTGAAGGTACGCGGTGAAGGGGTCGCTCCTCATGAGCCACCGGGGTCCTGAGCCTCAGGAGGCTCTGGGGGTCCAGGTGGTTCCTTGAGGACCGCCTCCATCTCCGTCAGGATGGCGTGGTGCCTGGCCTCCTGAGTCACCAAGGCGCGCCGCAGATTGTGCTGATAGGCAGACGCCATGCTTAGCAGGCCAAAAGGCATGCGAACATAGCTGTGCGGTGGACCCTCGCAACATCCCACGCGCGAAGGCTAGAAGGGCTCCTGAGACACGGCCCTGTTGAGCCCTGAGACATCGACACAGACGCGCAGCCCGGCATCCTCGCCTGGATGGGAGGCTGCGCGAGGTGAGCGGCGGCCACCGCTCATGGCCCTCGCGTCTTGCAGCTCCTGAGTGGTTTCAGTGATGAACACCTGAGCGGTGGGCGCTCCTCGCCATGTGTTCTCCTGAGGGAAACATGTCGTGAAGCACGCCTCCAAGTGGTGCCCAAGCGCCTCCCTCGTGATGTTGGCAAGGTCTGAGGCCCTCCAGAAGAGATCCCTCGAGTCCTGTCCGAGGAGGGCGCTGGGTGTGCTTTCCTATGCGATGGAGGGAGGCGCCCCATGCACGGGCGCCGATCCGGTCGTGGCACTGCTTGAGGTGCCGCTTGCCGGAGGCCCTGCGCGGAGCAACTGCTTCTTTTTCTTGGGGGTGGCCTCAAGAGGGCGCTCGCCCTTGCTGTCGGGGTCGTCGATTGCTGCAGCTTGGAAGGCACGCTCGAGGGAGCACACCGCATCTCTTTCTTCGCATGGGACCGTGATGATTCCGCCACTTCCTGGCATCTTGAGGACATTGTAGCCGTGATGGGTCACCGCCATGAACTTGGCCAGGGCTGGATACCCGAGGATTGCATTGTACGGCAGACGGATGTGGGCGACGTCGAAGTCGATGAGCTCGGTGCGGTAGTTGTTGCATTCTCCAAAGGTGACAGGGAGGCGGACCTGCCCTATCGGTGTGGTGGAACCATCGGTCACTCCTGAGAAGGGCTTGGTAGGTTGAAGCTGGTCGTAGGGCACTTGGAGGTTGTCGAATGTGTCGATGGACAGGACGTTGAGCCCTGCACTGCCGTTAATAAGGGTCTTGGTGACTTGTACATTGCCGATGACGGGTGAGCAGAGCATGGGAAGAATGCCAGTAGTGGCCGCACACTTGAGTTGATCTGCCAAACTGAAAGTGATGGCGCACTTGGACCACCTGAGCGGGCGTGTGGCTTCGAGCTTGGGGAGGACTGTGTTCACCTCACGAGCAAACTGTTTGAAGATATGTTGTGAGGCTGGGGCTTGAGCTCCACCCAAGATACAAGCGATGGCACGCGGCTCCTGGAAGCCCCCAGCCCCCTCGTCCTGATGGTGTTCGTCGTTCCTTCTTGGTGGTGGCAGCGGCGGAGGAAGACCGGCGTTGCCCTAAGGATGATCCTCACGAGGCAGATCCCTCCAGGCGCCCTCGCGAGGCTGATCCTGCCAGCAGTCCTCACGAGGCCGGTCGCGCCACTCCTAGCGCGGGCCACGGTCGTCCCAGCGTCCGCCACCACGTCCTCCTCCTCGGCCGGAGCCCCGGTCCTTGCGCTCGGGGCGTCGACCGAAGCGTCCTTCGCGAATGGCTCTGAGCTCCTGACAGTCGCTGGTGTTGTGGCTATGCAGATTATGGAAGGCGCAGAACGGTCGGCTGCTCTTGGATGACTCGGGCTGATCTCTGCCGCGCTTGGTGTCCGGCTCCACCGCGAGCACTACTGCTCCCTTGCGCTTCACGTCCTTGGCCTTGGCCTTCTTCTCCTCCGGGTCCGCAGCCGGGAGCTCGAGGAGGGAGAGGCGCCCCTCCTCAGCTCTTGCACACTTGGTCGCCAGGTTGAACAGCTCCAGAGATGTGCATAGCTCCTCGTGGATGGCAAGCTCCTCCTTCATCTTGACGTCGCGGACGCCATCAGAGAACGCGGAGATGATGGCCTCGTCCGTCACCTCGGGGATCTTGAGGCGAACGTTGTTGAAGCGCTGGATGTACTTTTGGAGGGTCTCTCCTGGTTGTTGCTTGACGCGGCATAGGTCACCCGTGGCCGGTGGGCGGTCGCAAGTGCCCTGGAAGTTGGCGATGAAGCGGTTACGCATCTCGTCCCAGGAGGAGATCGAGCTTGGAGGCAGGTTCAGGAGCCACGAACGAGCGCCGTCTTTGAGCGCCATGGGGAACCAGTTCGCCATGACTTTCTCGTCGCTGTTGGCCGCCTCGATGCTCAGCTCGTAGAGCTGCAGGAACTCCGTGGGGTCGGGAGCGCCGTCGTAGCGAGGAGGCAGATCTGGCTTGAACTTGCCCGGCCAGGCGATGCTACGCAGCTCTGGGGTGAAGGCGCGGTAGCTTGCCGTGGTCACCAGGACTCTGCGTTGGTGGAGATCTTGTGCTTGATGGGGTTCTCACACCACCACCGCAGGCGGCACGCGGTCTTGCCGTTGTGGCGCAGGGAGCGCGAGGGCATTTTCTCGCGGCCGAGGGACTTCTTGGCAGCTTCTTTCTTCTTCCAAGGGCGCCGGACGCGGTAGGTCACACCGCAGGGCCGCGCGCCTAGGCGCCAAGACTCCATCTTGGGGCAGAGGTGGCGGTGGCGCTCCATGGGCCATGCCGCCCGCGGCTGGCGGAGAGCGAGGCAGCGAGAGGGACGGCGCAGGGGAGCCCCTGCGGCGCTGACAAGCTCGGCGATGCGGTCGAGCCAGTCCTCGTAGAGATCGTCGATGGGGCGGTAGCGTAGGAGCTCACGCGCCATGCACAGAGCGGCCTGCGCGTCCACGGGAGCGCGACGAGCGTGGGATGACGAACCGGCCGGGGCAAGTGATGGAGTGGCGGTGCGGCCGTCCCGCCGCACCGAGGGGTGCAACAAGGATGCTTGCTGCTCGTTCCCTGCCGACGGGAGCCGTCTGAGCAACGCTGGCGGTGAGGGCAGCCAGGCGCTCAGCTCGAGCGCGGCGAGCGTCCTCCATGGAGACGATGAAGCAACGGGACGCGAGCGACGGAAGGGAAGCTTCGGCGCACCCCTACCTGGCGCGCCAAATTTCAGATCACGGGTTGCGGCAAAACCCTCAAGGTTCATACACTGGGGTGCGCACGAAGATCTCCCCCTACCGATCCACATCCTAGCTTCGCTAAGATCTCAAGGGCTAACTAGACGAACTCGCAACACACGGGACACAAGATTTATACTGGTTCGAGCCACTGTTGTGGTGTAATACCCTACTCTAGTGTGGTGGTGGTGGATTGCCTCTTGGGCTGAGGATGAACAGTACAAGGGGAAGAACAGCCTCCTAGGGCGAGGTGCTCTTGTGCTTGGTGGGTGTGAGGATGAACTAAACGAGTTCTAGCCTAGTTCTAGCGGGGTGAGGATCCGATCCAGATGAGATGATCCCCCCTACTGTGGTGGCTAGCCCTATTTGTATAGGCCGTGGTCCTCTTCCCATATATTGAGCGGGAAGGGAGCCAACAACGGCCAATTTGAAAGGGGACAGCTAGTATAGCTTATCCTAACAAAAGCAGTCTTCGCCTGCAAAAGGCTCTGGTGGTGACGCTGCCTTGGGCTCCATGGTGACCTCCGTCTTGTCGTCCTGCTGGTTTTGGTCTCGTTGCACCGATAAGGAAACCTTTGCTTGACGCCACGGTACTCCGCGCCTGCGCTTGCCTCCTTAGCACCAAAGAGGAAACAAGGACACTGTGCGCGCTGGCGCCCGCCTGATCTTGATCGTCATCCTCACTTCACAGGAACCTCGCGAGGTTTGCCTTGCCTTGATCTCTCCGCCCCTCACGAGCCAACCTGATGAGGCCGCTCCTGAAGGGGTCCTGTGTCGTCCGCCTCGTGAGGCTTGGCCCCTCACGAGGGTCTTGAGTGTTTGTTGGTGAAGATGGGCCGTACGGGCCCGCTCGCAGGGCCACGCCATGGGCCACAGGCAGGCAAGTCTGGGGACCCCCGTTCCTAGAACGCCGACAGCTAGCTCTAAGGCCGAGGTTGTGGTCGTCTTTTTCCCCGGCTAGTCGTTGAGCAATGACGGCAAAGAGGTGCTGCAAGACATGCGTAGGCGCCGTTGTGTGCGAGCTTCGCCGTAGCACAATGAACCGGACATCACCGCAGATGGCGCACGCCTCCATGCAGCCGTGTGTGTGCGCATGCATGTGTTATTCATGTTTATTCTGCGGCCGAGTGTGTGTGCATGCATGTGTTCTGTACGTGTGTTGTGTGCTCCATGCTGTGCGTGTTTGTGCATGAGTTGGATCGACATGAGTTAGTGCATCGGCGTGTGTACATGTGTGGCTTCATGCGTCCTGTACATGCGTGGCTTCTTGCGTGGTTACCAATACTTCCTCCATCTCGGTTTATAAGACATGCGCGTCATTCTAGGTTGACAATTTAACTAGCTAAATATGTATCATATTGGATGACAAATATATGTTCAGAAACTACATCCACTTAAGAATCTAATGATATACTTTTGGTGACATATAACTCATATTTAGTTAGTCAAATCAATGACCTAGAACTACGCGCACGCCCTATAAACCGAGACAGAGGGAGTATAAACTAATAAAACATCTTCAACTTAGCATCCTGATGTATCGTCTCTAGTGGTTAGCGAAGAGTTCATGTTATTTTATTTGTTTATAGGTGGGCAGGCGGCAAAAAACAAGGGAAAACATGCAAGGTTCCTTGCAGACGCTCCACCACGAGGTTCCTTTGTAACGCCCCGGATTCGATGCGCCAGGTGTCTGCCAGTTATTCGCCGTCGTTGACATGTCATTTGCTTGCGTGTTGCACTTTGCCATGTCATCATTTGCATTTCATATCATGTCATCATGTGCATCGCATTCGCATACGTGTTCGTCTCATGCATCCGAGCATTTTCCCCGTTGTCCGTTTTGCAATCCGGCACTCCTATGTCTCCCGGCGCCCCCTTTTGCCTCTTTTCGTGTGCAGGTGTTAAACGGTCTCGGAATGGATGAGGTTTTCCAAGCGGCCTTGGTATAGCACCGGTAGACCGCCTGTCAAGTTTCGTGCCATTTGGAGGTCGTTTGGTACTCCAACGGTTAACCGGGTAACCGCAAACCCTCTTTTCTCTTTGCAGCTCAACACCCTTCCAAAGTGGCCCAAAAACCATCTAACTCCCCTCCATGCTCTCGGTCGTTCGATCACGATCGTGTGGGCGAAAACCGTGCCTCATTTGGAGTCTCCTAGCTCCCTCTACCTATATAAACACCCCTCCTCCCGAAATTTCGGGTCATTCCACCCCCTAACCCTAGATTTTTTCCCTCTCCGCCACCGGACGCGTCCAGCCGCGGCCGGTCATGTCCGCCCCGTGCCCCCTCGTCTAATCGGAGGCCGCCGTGTCCGCCGCCCGCCCGCGCGCGCCATGGCCAGATCCGGTCGGGCGGACCGGATCCGGCCGGCCCCGAGCCCCTCCGGCCCTTCCTCGACCTCTCCGGCCTCCTCCGCAGCCGCCCAACCGCCGGAGAAGCAGCCATCGCCGTCGTTGACCTCCACAGCCGCCGGGACCCAAATTCCCTCGAGGTCGATTTTTTTGCTAAGTCCCAGATTTGTTGCATTTTGCTGCTACATTTGACATGCCATAACTCTGTGCATGTAGCTCCGTTTTGTGCGTGTAATATGTCGAATTGTTCGCGTCGACGAGTACATCATTTCATCTCATTGCATGATTTACATTTGAGCTCATCTTGATGCCCGAAATGCTGTTAGAAGAGGGCTACGTGATGTTAGTGTCAGATTCTTATCAGAACATGCACTTTTGTCATTTTTGCCATGATTGATGTGTGCACCCGATGAACTTGAGTCCTACATGTGTTTTGTAATATGCCATGCCATCTTTACAGGGGTGTATGCCATGTATTTTTTGATCCCTGTGGTGACTAGCACAAGCATGCAAACTAGGCTTCATGATGTTGCTGATTTCAGCCCCTGTTTTGCTGATATTTTTATGCCATGTAAACTTGATGCTACCGAGAGATCCATGCTTATTTTGAGATACTTCAGTAAGGATGTTTTGAACATATGGTTATTCTCTATCCATCCATGCCCTTATTTGCAATTATGGAGTGCCATAGCTTGAGTCAATCGAGCTCTACTTTTGCTATAAAATGTTTCCTGGCAGGTTGTTTACATGTTATTCAATTTTGCCAAGGTTGTTGTAGCTGATCCGTGTATGCTATGATGTTGTTCTTGCCATGTATAGCCTCTATGCCATGTCTTCTTACTGTGAGTTGACTTGCCATGCCATGTATTGCTCTGTGGTGAGTGGTTCAAGCTCACCAACATGCCTACTTATTGTTGTTCCTGCCATGTATGAATCTGTAATATAACTTGCCATGTTTACATGGGTGCCATCATATTCTCTGATCCTTTTTGGCTCATGGTCAGTAAAGGACTTCTGTTCTATGCATTTAGTAGATTCAAGCCATGCCTTTGTTTGCCATGATAAGTTCCTGTAACATGTCGTTTCATAGCTCTAAACATTGCAACCTGATGTTATCTTCTGCAAAGTCTGAAACTGTTATTACTTGCAATCTTGCCATGTGTTTTTGAGCATGTTCTAGTGATTTCTGGAGATAGCTCAGTGTTCATGTTTTGTAATGCTTTACCTGTACATCATGCCCATGCCTTTTTTTCTCATGTTGAGATGTTGTAGCATGTTGTTTTGATGCTTGCAATATGCCTACTTGCTTTTTTGGACAGATTGTTGTCATGACTTGTATAGGGTGTATGTGTTCAACCGTTGCTCCGTTTTGAGTGTGCTCTATATTAAACTTGCTTAGAATTGCATGTAGCTTCATATTATCATGTTGCATTCATGTTTTGAGGTGTTTGCTTGATGTTTGGGTGCATTTTGCATCAATGTCATGTTTAACTTGTTTTGCTCATATCTTCTAGGCCGTAGCTCCGAATTAAATGAACTTTATATGTAACTTGACTAGAATCTCGTGTAGATCATCTTGGTGCATATTAACTTGCTGTTTAACAACTTGAACATAAGTTTTATTCAGATCTGGACCAATTTCGAAATTCTGCATATGAGGACTTACCGGAATTGTTATATGTTGTTCCCGGCCTCATTTAAACTTGCTTTGATGTGTTGCTCTTGTTTGCATCGTCTCTTGCCATGAGTAGCTTCATGTAGCTTTGTCATGCATCATGCTTGGTTGTGAATCATGTCTTGTCTATGTGTGGTGTGTTTACCTATGTTGTGTGCTTCTTCTTGTTAGTTCCCGTTTCGTTGCGATCGTGAGGATTTGTTCGCTCACGCTTCGGTTCGGCTTCATCCGCTCGCCTTCTTCATGGACTCGTTCTTCTTCCTTGCGGATTTCAGGCAAGATGACCGTCACCTTGGATCTCATTACTATCATTGCTATGCTAGTTGCTTCGTTCTATCGCTATGCTGCGCTACCTATCACTTGTTCCTCAAGCCTCCCAAATTGCCATGTCAACCTCTAACCTTTGTCACCCTTCCTAGCAAACCGTTGTTTGGCTATGTTACCGCTTTGCTCAGCCCCTCTTATAGCGTTGTTAGTTGCAGGTGAAGATGAAGTTTGTTCCTTGTTGGAACATGGAGATGTTGTTCCTTGTTGGAACTTGTTTACTTGTTGGGATATCACAATATATCTTATTTAATTAATGCATCTATATACTTGGTAATGGGTGGATGGCTCGGCCTTATGCCTGGTGTTTTGTTCCACTCTTGCCGCCCTAGTTTCCGTCATATCGGTATTATGTTCCCGGATTTTGCGTCCCTAACGCGGCCGGGTGATTTATGGGACCCCCCTTGACAGTTCGCTTTGAATAAGACTCCTCCAGCAAGGCCCAACATTGGTTTTACCATTTGCCTCACCACCACCTACACTTCCCTTGGGAGTAATTAACCCAAGGGTCATCTTTATTTCAGCCCCCCCGGGCCAATGCTTGTCTAAGTGTTGGTCCAAACTAGAGCACTGTGCGGGACCATCCCTTGGCAACTTGGGTTACGTCGGTACATGTACGCTTAGCTCATCCGGTCGTGGCCTGAGACGAGATACGCGCGGCTACTATCGGGTGTCGGCACGCCGGGAGGTCTTGCTGGTCTTGTTTTATTGTTGTCGAATGTCTTGTAGCCGGATTCCGAGACTGATCGGGTCTTCCGGGAGAAGGAATATCCTTCGTTGATCGCGAGAGCTTATCATGGGCTGTTGGGACACCCCGCAGGTATAAACTTTCAAAGCCGTGCCCGCGTTATGTGGCGATGGGAATTTGTTGATATCCGTTGTAGTAAACTTAAAGTAAACTCTTCTAAAATACACCAACCGTGTGTGTAACCGTGAGTGTCTCTTTTCGGGGTTGATCGAGAGGAGAACACGGTTCTTGGGTTATGTCTGACATAAGTAGGAGTTCAGGATCACTTCTTGATCATTACTAGTTGACGACCGTTCCTTTGCTTCTCTTCTCACTCTCATTTGCGTGTGTTAGCCACCATATATGCTTAGTCGTTGCTGCAACCTCACCACTTTATCCCTTCCTTTCCCATTAAGCTTTGATAGTCTTGATACCCATGGTAATGGGATTGCTGAGTCCTCATGGCTCACAGATTACTACACCACCAGTTGCAGGTACAGGTTATGCGATGATCTTGACGCGAGAGCGATGTTTGCTTGTATTGGAGTCCTTCTTCTGCTTCTTCTTTGATCAGGGGATAGGTTCCAGGTCGGCAGCCTGGGCTAGCAGGGTGGATGTCGTTTGAGCTTCTGTTTATGTTTCATCCGTAGTCGGATGTTGATCTTGTATGATGTTGATGTATTCTGGTGGCATTCGTGCCTTATGTATGTATCCCTATGCATTATGTAATGTTGATGTAATGATATCCACCTTGCAAAAGCGTCTTCAAGATGCGCTTCTATCCTTGGTGGGACCATCGAGTTCCTTTAGGATAGGGTCGCATCTTGGGCGTGATATCCTTGCTCCTTCTCGGTCGTCGGGAATCTATGTTCTTTCACTCTCTTTTTTTTACGGGAGCTTTGTTCATCCTTTTGCCAACACGCGAGACATCTAGCATCAAGGTGCACATGTCATGGAAGAAAATGGAGATAATCACATAAGCAGTGCGTAAGTGAGTCGTGCACTTTGATGGCACCTACTCTTACTACACAATATTTTGCCTCCTCGATGGCACGTGAATAGTGCACGTACTCAACGACGGAGCACGGGATTGTAGCCATGACATGGTCAGCCCTTTTTTGTAGAGAGTACGTACTAAATAACTTTGATGTGTCCCGTCAACTCACAGAACGATGAGAAGCTTGCTTACTACGCCTTCTCCCTCACCAATGTGTGCGCGGTGGCTCGCAACACGAGGAGAAACTTTTGCTTACAAGCGGTGGACGTGCAACAGTTCATTTGGTGTCAGATTGCCAGAACTATACTGTAGTACCACCATTATTGTTCGACTTCCGGAAGAGGCGAAGAGCCAAGCGCAAGGCTAGCCATAGTGGGAGTAACATAAGTAGGAGTACCTCCTTTTTTTTATTTTGTAAACAACTACACACGAATATTGGACGGTAGCAGCACAGCAACTGAATAAAAAATCGAAACCTTCCCGCCCGGCACCAGCTGAGCCCGCCGCTCCACATTGATGGCAAGTCAGGGCGACACGACCTCTCACTGCTTCCGCCGTTGAAGCGGCGCGCTGACCGAGGGCACCGCCCGCTGCATGCTCGGCATTTCAGACCACACATACTTTGTGAGACAAAAGGTGGGGCTCTTATTATTGATATAGTATTATACTAAAGGGACTAACTATTGTAAGCAGGCTACGTATTAGGTTGGTTCTAGATGATGTGTCAACTTCATATAGCCATATGTTGGCTATACTATTAACCATGCTCTAAGTGTGGTGTGAGTCAGAAAATTTATCAAGTCATTAATTAATAATTAACGGACGCCTTAATTACTCGGCCGTTTCTGATTCTTTTGGATAGTGGGGCTATTATTGACTTGGACGTGGGGTTTGGGCCAAAGGCCTACTATTATGTACTTGGTCTTACTCGCACGACCGACCTGACAGGCTCTACCCTAGCCGCCGATGTATCATATGGTTTCTCACCATTCCAGATCTTAGCGCCGCCACACAATTCTTCTCCATCCCACCTTCCGGCATGCACCGCGAGAAGGGAAAGCAGTCCTCCGAACCCCGCCTTTCGTGATCCTTTACGGGAGAGGGGCGATCAGGGTTTTGGGGAGCACACTCATGTGACTGCTGCCAGCGACGACTTCCTCAACGACAGCCTTCTTCCCCGACCTCGATAACATCTTCATCAACGACATGGCTGACAACATCAACCATAGCGATTCTGCTCCAGCTGTACAGTATGTGATTTTATCCTCCTGGTTTAGTCCGCATCATTACTTTGATGTTTGCAATTGTCGTCATGATCTATTTACTGTTGATTCGGATTACATCTCATAGTAAATTGCTCATATATTCAACAATCCAATCCAAAAACCTGATTATAGGCAATTTACTCCGAGTGGTTTTGCTGCGCTTTTGAAGCCGCCTACTTTTAAGGGGGTGCAATATAAAAGGTGGAGCACAAGAGCGGTATATTGGTTTCAGATCATGTACTGCTATGACGCAACTAAGGGTAAGCCTGAGGGCATCCTACACAGCAGGAAGCTTCTGAGAACATGGATACCCTCTTTAAAGCCACCCTGCTGAGTGTTCTTGACGATTCCATTATGGATTCATATATGTCGTTTGACAGCAGCAAAGACATGTGGGCTGCGCTCGAGGCCACGTTTGGGGCCTCGGGCGCTGGCAACGAGTTGTACGTCATGGAGCAATGTTGTGACTGCAAGATGACTAATGAGCGCTCTGTTGTTTAGCAGACTCATGAGATACAGTCACTCGCTAAGGAACTTGAGCACTTCAAGTGTGTGTTGCCGGACAAATTTGTTGTTGGGACCATCATTGCCAAGCTTCCACCTTCGTGGAACGATTTTGCTACTTCTATGAAAAACAAAAGACATGAGTTTTCCGTTTCGGATCTCATTAGCACTCTTCATTTTGAAGAGAAGGCGAGAGAAAAAGACACACGTGCTTCGGTCGCTAGTGCCCACATGGTACACGAGAAGAACTTCTAGCCCAACCAGCCCCGAAACAACAAGAACAAATCTCAGGGGAAAGGCAAGTTTGATGCAAAGAACAAGCCGTCACATTCTACCAACTTCAAGAAGAATTCTCATAACGGGAAGGGATACAAACCTCAATTTTGGTAGCATCTACCTGCTGTCAGCTAACCTCATAGTGCTCCAAGTATTCCTACATTCATAACTAGGTACAATCACCACTGCAAGATGAAATAAGCTTATTCGTACGTTGACTTGCTGATTGCAGTGCGGAATGATCATGTCATGTGTGGAGTAGCAAACAAGCAGTGCAGCCGATGGTGGAAATCAACCAAGGACTTATGAAATTATATATAATCTTCTTCAGGCAGGTCAGTATCCCCTTCGTCCAGATGATCATATTTTGTCATGTCGAGCTATTGATATGTGCTACTGTTTTGCTACACTGTTTAAGTATAGCTATTGGTTTCCTATCTTTTCAGATTCAGGACAATGAAGATGATTTCAGGGGGACTGCACAATATGGACTCATGTTGAGTCATCTCTATTGCCTCATGTGTTTGCTGCAAATGTGTCAGCATCAATTGCAAGATGAGGCAGCTAAAGCTGTGGAGTTGCCAACATGCTCAAAGTGCTCGCAACATTGAGAAGAAACAAGCATGCCCAGGAAATTAATGTGTGCGCAGGGAGGCCCTTTGCTCAGAGAAGCATCGACCGATTTTCTTTATTCCACACCTTCTCACAGCTTTGTATTGGTTATAGTATGGTGAATATTGAGATGCATAAAGATGCTGAACTTTTGTTCTTCTGAATGTTAGTATGCATACCGTATCTTCTGAAGCTTAGTTTAATGTAAATGTTGACTAGCATGTGAACCTTCACAATCTAGTAAGTATATTGTAGGCCTGTTATTTGACACCTCACATTGCCATGCTATGCGACCAGTGTGAATGTCTGCATCCAGTACCGCATCCTCTAATTTGGTGGATGCCAAGTTGAAAAAGGTTACCAATGAGTAGCCATAAGCTGGAGTGTAGGATCGGAAGTATGCCTAGAGGGGGGTGATTAGACTACTTGACCAAATAAAAATCTATCATTTTCCCAATTTTAGTTCTTGGCAGATTTTAGCAACTTTGGACAAGTCAAGCAATCTTAACACAATTCAAGCAAGCATGCAAAGAGTATATGAGCAGCGGAAATGTAGCGACCCAACCCGAATGGATCAAGTCTCTGTGCTCAGGTGTCATCCCTGGATTAGTAATGCTGACACCACACAGTACTTCGAAGGATTTATAACAGAGTAGCAATCACACACTTATTACATCGTTGCCCAAAAGAGGACTTATTACAATAAATATGGCTTAAGGCCATCTAATAACGATAACAGCGGAAGACTTGGAAGATAAGTGAGTCCATCAACTCCAGCGGCATCATCGAGTATAGAACCACGACCTAAAGCACCTTACTGTCGTTCGAAAAGTCTGCAACATGAAAGTTGCAGCCAAAACGGGTCACATGGAATATGCCGCAATGTAACACATAGAGAATAATGAATGATAAGCCTGTACTACATGCATATGTGGCTGGTGGAAAAGCTCTACGGTTACTGTTTTGCATAAAGCCAATTTTTCCCTACTGCAAAGGAATAAATTTGTTTAACTATCATGGTGGTTGTTAAACATTGAGAATGGTTGACAGCATCCTCAATCCCAATTAAAATTACTCATTAAAAAAACCCAACAATATTAATTAGAGTAACATGTTGAGATTCACATGATATTCAAGTACTAGATACTCAAGATGTCCATAAACGGGGACACGGCTAATCATGATTAGTTTATACACTCTGCAGAGGTTTGCGCACTTTTCCCCACAAGACTCGATCGCCTCCGCTTGGTTTCTCGCACTACATGGTGTTTGAGAGACGGATGACCGAGACATAGTCTTTCAGAAGCGTTTGCACCTTACGATGGGTAGACCGTACCACCTACAACCCCTACATCTGCTAGTCTACCACTGTAAGAGTTCACACGACTTAATCAACTATGCTAGAGCCCATAATAGCTTGTGGCTGCACACGGAAGTTACTAGCATGAATAATCTTATGATCCCTTTGAGCCTGGGTGGCGGTCCGAAGAAAAACAGGCAAGTCCTGATAGAAACCAGGTGCCTCAATCCACCCAGATGTGTGTTTAAGTTGCCACCTTAAATAAACCATTAATTTAACAATCTCACATCTGTCATGGAATACACTCACCCAATCCACGTCTACTAGCATAGCATAGCATAATAAGCAAACGTAGAAGTAACTCCCAAGGTTTCATAAGTAAAACAGGTAATAGGTACTACCTCAATCTACTTTCCATCCCGCAATTTATTTAGATCCTAATCATGCAAGTGTTTGAGGATTGATCTAATGCATAAAAACTGGGTGGTAGTAAAGGTATGATCAAGTGTTACTTGCCTTGCTGATGATCCATGAAACCTAGAGATTCAAGTAACAAGCGGCGACCGGTGATCTATCGCAGACAAACAACAAGCATACAATAAGTACTCATCTAATGCATAGGTAAATCTCGAATAGTAGATCTAACCAAAAAGTTCAACTTAAGAACCCTGGTTGCAAAAAGAATCGAATCAGATAAAGCAACGAAAGTCAAACGACGAAAGAAAACAACTCGGTTCTAGCAAGTTGAAACTAGGTCAAATTTTACAGTAGCAAAACTTTGTTTAGGTTGATTAGTCGGAACGGCGGTTTCGAGATGAAACTCCAGGCGCTTGAATCACCTGATTCCGATAAACGAGCGAGAAGATAGACTAGAAAGAAAATCGGATCTGAAATCGCTATCAGAAAAATAGCGGAATAAATCCGATGAGAAAGAAAACGACGAACGGTTGAACGAACGGACGCTCATTAACCGGCAAACCGGTCATCACGCTCGTTAGGACGAACGGTCCGCGAACGCTATAAACAAAACCGGAAAGAAAAACCGCGAGAAAAACCGATCTAGGGTTTCGAAAGAAAACCAAACGAAAAACCGATCTAGAGAACTGAACGAAAACTGGAACGATTCTGAAAAAACCGAACCGAGGAAAAGAAAAGGTGACACGGCGCGGGGCTAGTACCTCGAAGAAGCGAGGGGCTCCGGCGGCGGCGGCGGCACTTGGCGGCGGCGGTGTAGGGCGGCGGTGCTGCTGCTGCTGCGGAGGAGAGGAGAGGAGAGGTGTTGGTTTGATGTGTTAGAGGGGGGTGCTTGGGTATTTATATTGGGGAGGGAGGGTTTTGCTTGGAGTAGGGACAAGAATTAGAGTAGGATTAGGAATCCTAGGAATAAAAACGGAATAACGAACGGGTCCAAATCCTACTAGGATTTGTAAAAGAAAAGGAAACCGGGCGGCTCCTGGCTCCTCAGTGCTGGCGCTAGCGATGGCCTTGGCCTCTGGCCGGCCGGTTGGCTTACGGCTTGGGCCTTTGGCCCAAGGCGCTCTGCTCTTTTTTTTTTAAATCGGTTTGTAAGAGAAAAATACAGAAAAAAAATCTAAACGAACTCCAAAATTAATAAAGTAAACTTTCCCCGACTCCTAAAAATGAGTCAAACAAAATGAACTTTTACTCGGGGCCTAAAATGCAATTTTTGGAAAACACGCATTTTTTCCTAAGGCAAATAAACTCCGAGAAAAATCCAAAACTTGATTTATTTATTAAATCTTCATTTTTCCTAAATTTTGGGAAAGTCATATTATTCCCTCTCTTATTTTTGATATTGGAAAAATATTTGAAGATAAAATAAATAAATCCAATGATCCTCTTTTCATAGTTTTGAGAGAACTCAAATACTGAAAATTTGAAATCTACAACTCTCTCCGAGGGTCCTTGAGTTGCGTGAAATTTCTAGGATCAACAAAATGCAAGAAAATATGATATGCATGATGATCTAATGTATAACATTCCAAATTGAAAATTTGGAATGTTACAAACCTACCCCTTAAGATGAATCTCCCTCGAGATTCGGGTTGGCTAGAAAATAGGTGAGGTGGTCCTTGAGCAAATCTTCTTCTCTTTCCTGGTGGCTTCATCCTCGGTGTGGTGGCTCCACTGAACCTTGCAAAACTTGATAACCTTGCTGCGAGTAACTCTGCTGGCATATTCGAGAATCCTGACTGGTTTCTCCTCATATGTTAAATCATCCTTCAACTGAATTGCTTCAAGTGGCACTGTATCTCTTAGCGGTACTTCCGCCATCTCGGCGTGACATTTCTTCAACTGAGAAACATGGAACACATCATGAACTCCTGACAGTCCCTCTAGCAATTCCAGCTTATAAGCAACTTCTCCCATGCGTTGCAAGATCCTATACGGTCCAACGAAACGTGGTGCTAACTTTCCTTTAACTCCAAATCGCTTAACTCCTCGAAGTGGGGATACTCTAAGATAAACTCTGCTCCAACTTCATATTCTATCGCTTATGCTTTTGAATCCGCATAGCTTTTCTGTGCAGGACTGGGCTACCTTGAGCCTATCGCGAATCAACTTAACCTTCATTCGCACTCCTTGATCAAATCTGGTCCAAACAATCGACGGTCTCCAGCTTCGCCCCATGATAACGGTGTCCTGCACCTCCTTCCGCATAAAGCCTCGAAGGTGCCATCTTCAAGCTGGTTTGGTAACTGTTGTTATAAGAAAACTCTGCATACGGCAAGTTATCATCCCAACTAGATCCATAATCTATTGCACAAGCTCTCAAAGATATCCTCCAAAATCTGATTGACTCTCTCGGTCTGTCCATCGGTTCAGGGTGGAAAGCTGTCTTGAATTCCAGCCTGGTTCCCAATGTTTCGTGCAACCGATTCCAAAACTTTGAGGTAAATTGGGTTCCTCTATCGATCGATACTCCTCGAACTCCGTGCAAACACACAATTCTGGTCATGTATATCTTTGCCAACTTAGCACTGCTATAGGTAGTCTTGATCGAATGAAATGAGCTACCTTCGTCAAGCGGTCGACTATAACCCAAATTGAGTCATAGCTCGAACGATTCTTTGGCAAACCTGTGATGAAATCCATGCCTAGTTTATCCCACTTCCATTCGGTATCGGCAATGGTTGCAACAATCCTGCTGGCTTCGATGTTCTCGCCTTCACTCTTTGACATACATCACAAACTGCTACATACTCGCAATATCCTTCTTCATTCCGTCCACCGAATGTTTCCTTCAAATCTAAATACATCTTGGTATTTCTGGGTGAATCGAATAGGGTGAATCATGTGCCTCTTGCAGAATCAACTTCCGATCTCCGGTCATTTGGCACATAAACACGGTCCTCAAACCATAGGGTATCGTGCTCATCCTCACGAAATCCCTTAGCTTTTCCTTCGCTCATTTTCTCCTTTATAGAGGCAACTTCCTTATCGCCTTTTGAGCTTCTCGATTTTGTCCATCAACGTGACTGAATCTCCAATGCTGCTACATAGCCTCTCAGAACTATTTCCAAACATAGCTCTCGAAGGTCTTCGGCTAACTCCTTGGGTATTCCTCCCACCGTTAGTGTATTGACGTGGCTCTTACGGCTCAATGCGTCTACTACAACGTTAGCCTTCCCGGGGTGATAATGCAATCTCATATCATAATCCTTAATAAGCTCCAACCATCTCCTCTGTCTGAGATTTAATTCCTTCTGCGTGAAGATGTACTTCAAACTCTTGTGATCCGTGTACACCTCACAATGATTTCCAATGAGAAAATTTCTCCATGTCTTCAATGCATGCACAACGGCTGCTAACTCCAAATCATGTGTGGCATAATTCAACTCATGAGGCTTAAGCTATCGTGAAGCATACGAAACAACTCTTCCTTCCTGCATAAGCACTGCTCCAAGTCCTCGACGTGAAGCGTCGCAATACACCTCATAATCCTTGGCCTGATCTGGCAAAATTAACACTGGTGAGGTAACCAATCTTTTCTTCAACTCCTGAAAACTTGCCTCACAATCCTCAGTCCATATGAACTTGGTATCCTTTTTCAGCAATTCCGTCATAGGCTTTGCAATCCTTGAGAAATTCTCAATGAATCTTCGGTAGTATCCTGTGAGTCCAAGGAAACTCGGATCTCTCAACTGTCGTTGGTGCTTCCCATTTGGTTACGGTCTCAACCTTTGTGGGGTCAACTGCTATCCCTTCCTCGGATATAACATGTCCAAGAAATCCAACTTCCTTTAGTTAAAACTCACATTTGCTGAACTTGGCATATAATCGATGTTCCCTCGGTTTCTCCAAAACCAATCGCAAATGTTCCTTATGTTCTTCTTCATTCTTGAGAAAACCAAAATATCATCTATGAACACCACGATGAACTTATACAAAACTCCATAAACACTTTGTTCATCGGTTCATGAAATAGGCTGGCGCGTTAGTCAGTCCAAATGACATAACGGTATATTCATACAGTCCATATCTCATGGTAAATGTTGTCTTAGGTATGTCCTGCTCCCAATCTTCAATCGATGGTACCACGATCGCAAATCGATCTTGGAAAACACTTTAGCTCCTTGCAAACGATCAAACAGATCATTTATCATAGGTAGTGGGTACTTGTTCTTGATCGTTACTTGATTTAAACCACGATAGTCTACAACCATCCTTAATGATCCGTCCTTCTTCTCTACTAAAAGTACGGGTGATCCCCAAAGGCGAAGAACTTGGGCGATATAACCTTTATCCATTAGCTCCTTAATCGCTTCTTGATTTCCGCCAAATCGTATGCGGGCATCCTGTATGGTCGCCCGATATTGGGCCTGTGCACAGCAAAAGCTCTATCAAAACTCAATGTCTCTATCGGGTGGCATTCCTGGCAACTCTTCCGGAAATACATCAGGGAAATCCCTTACAACTGGTACTTCTTCCTGCACAACTCCTGATAAGGAATTTACTTGTGCTCTCCTCGGCTCATGCCGTGATACATACTTGATTCTCCTCCTTCCGGGTGGTAAGCAAAATTGACTTAGTGGCGCAATCTATGTTCCTCCATACTTGATAACCAATCCATGCCTAATATCACATCCAATCCTTGGGATTCCGAACTATTAGGTCCGAGGGAAAAACATAGTGTCCAATCCTTAATGGCAGTCGATCACACCATATACTAGCCATGTATTCTGCTCCGGGTGAGGTTACTAGCATGGGTGACCTAAGGGCTTGGGTTGGTAATTTGTACTTATCCACAAATCCCCTTGATATGTATGAATGTGATGCACCAGTATCGAGAAGAACTAGTGCAGTAAATGACTTAACCAAAAACTTACCGATTACTGCATCGGGCTGATCTTCAACCTCCTCCACAGTAACGTGGTTCACTTGTCCTTTATTGAAATGGTTTGGCTTCTTTCTAGAGCTTCCATTTCCACCTTGGCCTTCGGGACATTCATTTGCATAATGTCCGTTCTTGGAACACTTGTAACAGGTGACATGACTCAAGTCTTTCTTGGTTGGGGTTGATGGTGTGGTCCGGTTCGGCCGTTGCTTCCTCCATTCCCATTTCCATTTTGTGGCCATTATGGTTGTGCTGAACTACCTCCTCCATGGGTATGCTGAAACCGAACTCCTGTTTAGGGGTATAACGGGCTTCATTGGGCTCGAGTTATACTTCCCCCCCATACTTCCTCTTGCGGTTCTCAATTTGCTGCTGCTTTCCTTCAATCATGAGGGCACGGTCTACCAACTCCTGGTAGTTATTGAAACTTGCTACCATCAACTGCATGCTTAATTCATCATTCATTCCTTCCGAAACTTCTCACCTTAGCTGCATCTATAGCAACGTCATCCGGGGCATAACATGCTAACTTACTAAAATCATCCACATCTTGCCAACAGTCCTTCCTCCTTGGGGTAAGTTGCGAAACTCACGCTTCTTCATGGCCATAGCTCCTGCCGAGACATGGGCAGTCTGAAAGCATGTTGGCCCGATCCCATGTGGCGGTGTCTCTGAGGTAAGTGGCTGTAAAATTCTCCCACCATGCTGCTGCGGGTCCTTCAAGCTGGTGTGCAGCAAACTTCACCTTTTCTCCATCTGCACATCCTGCGGTGGTCAACTCCTCCCTACCTTACGGAGCCAATCATCTGCTACTATCGGCTCGGTGCTCTTTGAAAACACCGCAGGTTCAGCCTTAAGAAACGTGTCAAGTGATCTGCAGTGGTGGTGGCGGTGGGTTGTTGTTGTTGCCTTGGTTCTGTACCAATGTTTGGATCAAAGTGTTACTTCTGCTGGATCAACTGGGTGATCTCTGGCGGGAAAACAAACCCGGGGTTGCGTCTCGGGGCATCTGATGGGTTTAGAAAAGATGAGAAATTAAGAAGTAGAGTGAGGTCTAAGGAGAAACACTACCCAAATGTATATGAGCAAATGCACACAAAATCACTTCATTCAATTCAAACAAAGGGCTTACAACGATCTAACTATCGCAAAAGTGCGTGTACTATGATGTTACATGGAGGTAATACTACTAATGTGTGGGGGTCATCTACTAATTTGAACCGGTGGAAGACTCCATGATGTCTGCTCCAGCTTCGTCTTCAAAGTCGGGTTCACTTGGATCCGAATCGGTGTCGTCGATGATGATGTAGTTGCTCGGACAGCCGACGTACTTGTCTTCATTCTTGAGCGCCAATTTCTTCTTGAGTTCTTCAATCTCATACTTAAGATCGTTATTGTGTCTTGCTACAGCTACGATCTCGTCCATGTAGTCCTTATGTGTAGACTTTAGTTCTTCTTCAAGTTCGATGATCCTTCCCTTTGCATCCTTCAATTCGATCATATCATTGCACATCTAGTTCTCCTGGCGTCGAATGTGCTGGTTTAACTCCTGGATGAAAGCTGCAATGGATCTATCCTTCTTGGTGCTGACTATCTCCCATTGTTCATCTCGGCGTCCGCAAATCTGATAGATGGTGTCCTTGAGGTCTTCTTGGTAAACTTCTCCAATGCGTCCCATGGTGATATGAGCTGCCATGCTCTTTCCTGACTCGAGGTTGGTGCAATCGAAAACACTATCTATAGGCTTGGTGATTGGGGCGAATGTCCTTCCCGGAACGTGAGCTTGAATCTTCCAGCTCTTCTTGAGCGAGTGGCGTTGAAAGTCCCGTGAAACTTGGTAGTCCAATGTTCGGTACTTGGTGACTTCCTTCAAGTGAAATCCAAAAGGTGTGCCTTCATCTGGTTGGGCGTACTTGATCTTCAAGCGTCCTTCATCCTAAAGAGTAGAAAAGATGAGGAGTTAGAAAATGAGAAGAGAATAGTGATCTATGGCTTTAACTTAGTGGTCGTGTCCTACGGTCGGTGTGCTCGATACCATCTCTCAGAGCG
Source organism: Aegilops longissima (assembly GCA_021605205.1). NCBI lineage: Eukaryota > Viridiplantae > Streptophyta > Magnoliopsida > Poales > Poaceae > Aegilops > Aegilops longissima. Next base: position 463,701,573 of record CM038679.1, read on the forward strand.
ACCGACCGAATGGATCAAGTCTCGTGCTCGGTGTCATCCTGGATCAAGAATGCCGACACCACACAAGATTTGAAGGATTTATAACAGAGTAGCAATCACACACTTATTACATCGTTGCCCAAAAGAGGACTTATTACAATAAATATGGCTTAAGGCCATCTAATAACGATAACAGCGGAAGACTTGGAAGATAAGTGAGTCCATCAACTCCAACCGCATCACTGAGTATAGAACCACGACCTAAAGCACCTTACTCGTCGTCTGAAAAGTCTGCAACATGAAAGTTGCAGCCCAAAAACGGGTCAGCACATGGAATATGCTGGCAATGTAACACATAGAGAATAATGAATGATAAGCCTGTACTACATGCATATGTGGCTGGTGGAAAAGCTCTACGGTTACAGTTTTGCATAAAGCCAATTTTTCCCTATTGCAAAGGAATAAATTTGTTTAACTATCATGGTGGTTGTTAAACATTGAGAATGGTTGACAGCATCCTCAATCCCAATTAAAATTACTCATTAAAAAAACCCAACAATATTAATTAGAGTAACATGTTGAGATTCACCTGATATTCAAGTACTAGATACTCAAGATGTCCATAAACGGGGACACGGCTAATCATGATTAGTTTATACACTCTGCAGAGGTTTGCGCACTTTTCCCCACAAGACTCGATCGCCTCCGTTTGGTTTCTCGCACTACATGGTGTTTGAGAGACGGATGACCGAGACATAGTCTTTCAGAAGCGTTTGCACCTTACGATGGGTAGACCGTACCACCTACAACCCCTACATCTGCTAGTCTACCACTGTAAGAGTTCACACGACCTAATCAACTATGCTAGAGCCCATAATAGCTTGTGGCTGCACACGGAAGTTACTAGCATGAATAATCTTATGATCCCTTTGAGCCTGGGTGGCGGTCCAAGAAAAACAGGCAAGTCTGATAGAAACCAGGTGCCTCAATCCACCCAGATGTGTGTTTAAGTTGCCACCTTAAATAAACCATTAATTTAACAATCTCACATCTGTCATGGAATACACTCACCCAATCCACGCCTACTAGCATAGCATAGCATAATAAGCAAACGAGAAGTAACTCCCAAGGTTTCATAAGTAAAACAGGTAATAGGTACTACCTCAATCTACTTCCCATCCCACAATTTATTTAGATCCTAATCATGCAAGTGTTTGAGGATTGATCTAATGCATAAAAACTGGGTGGTAGTAAAGGTATGATCAAGTGTTACTTGCCTTGCTGATGATCCGCGAAACCTAGAGATTCGAAGTAACAAGCGGCGCACTCGGAGTGATCTATCGCAGACAAACAACAAGCATACAATAAGTACTCATCTAATGCATAGGTAAATCTCGAATAGAAGATCTAACCAGAAAGTTCAACTTAAGAACCCTGGTTGCAAAAAGAATCGAATCAAATAAAGCAACGAAAGTCAAACGACGAAAGAAAACAACTCGGTTCTAGCAAGTTGAAACTAGGTCAAATTTTACAGTAGCAAAACTTTGTTTAGGTTGATTAGTCGGAACGGCGGTTTCGAGATGAAACTCCAGGCGCTTGAATCACCTGATTCCGATAAACGAGCGAGAAGATAGACTAGAAAGAAAATCAGATCTGAAATCGCTATCAGAAAAATAGCGGAATAAATCCGATGAGAAAGAAAACGACGAACGGTTGAACGAACGGACGTTCATTAACCGAAGCAAACCGGTGATCACGTTCGTTAGGACGAACGGTCCGGCGAACGCTTGCTAAACAAAACCGGAAAGAAAAACCGTGAGAAAAACCGATCTAGGGTTTCGGAAAGAAAACCGAAACGAAAAACCGATCTAGAAAACCGGAACGGAAACCGGAACGATTTACGAAAAACCGAACCGAGGAAAAGAAAAGGTGACGCGGCGCGGGGCTAGTACCTCGAAGAAGCGAGGGGCTCCGGCGGCGGCGGCGTTGGGTGGCGGCGGCGGCACTTGGCGGCGGTGTAGGGCGGCGGCGGCGGTGTAGGGCGGCAGCTGCTGCTGCTGAGGAGGAGAGGAGAGGAGAGGTGTTGGTTTGATGTGTTAGAGGGGGTGCTTGGGTATTTATATTGGGGAGGGGAGGGTTTTGCTTGGAGTAGGGGACAAGAATTAGAGTAGGATTAGGAATCCTAGGAATAAAAACGGAATAACGAAACGGGTCCAAATCCTACTAGGATTTGTAAAAGAAAAGGAAACCGGGCGGCTCCCTGGCTCCTCAGTGCGGCGCGCTGCTAGCGATGGCCTTGGCCTCTGGCCGGCCGGTGGCTTAGCGGCTTGGGCCTTTGGCCCAAGGCGCTATGACTCTTTTTTTTTTAAATCGGTTTCACAGAGAAAAATACAAAGAAAAAATCTAAACGAACTCCAAAATTAATAAAGTAAACTTTCCCCGACTCCTAAAAATGAGTCGAACAAAATGAACTTTTACTCGGGGCCAAAATGCAATTTTGAAAACACGATTTTCCCTAAGGCAAATAAACTCCGAGAAAATCCAAAATTTGATTTATTTATTAAATCTTCATTTTCCTAAATTTTGGGAAAGTCATATTATTCCCTCTCTTATTTTTGATATTGGAAAAATATTTGAATATAAAATAAATAAATCCAATGATCCTCTTTTCATAGTTTTGAGAGAACTCAAATACGAAAATTTCGAAATCTACAACTCTCTCCGAGGGTCCTTGAGTTGCGTGAAATTTCTAGGATCAACAAAATGCAAGAAAATATGATATGCATGATGATCTAATGTATAACATTCCAAATTGAAAATTTGGGATGTTACAGGAAAGTAAAGCATGCAACTTGCAAGAATGTAAAGGGAATTGTTTGGAGGATTCAAACGCAATAGGAGACACAGATGTTTTTGTCGTGGTTCCGATAGGTGGTGCTATCGTACCTCCACGTTGATGGAGACTTCAACCCACGAAGGGTAACGGTTGCGCGAGTCCACGGAGGGCTCCACCCACGAAGAGTCCACGAAGAAGCAACCTTGTCTATCCCACCATGGTCGTCGCCCACGAAGGACTTGCCTCACTAGCGGTAGATCTTCACGAAGTAGGCAATCTCCTTGCCTGTAGCGACCTGACCCAAAATCGGTCAAATCTCTGTGTCTGTACCATCCCAAGATCATGCTAGTACTCACAGTACATCGATAAAGTAACCAAAGTTCAATCACACCTGAATATCATTATACGATTCTCATATAGAGTCTTTATTACAAGGGAATAAATTCGGCTCAAGGCCAACTCATGAGAAATAAACTAATAACACTGCGAAGCGTCAAGTAAAGCGAGTCCATCCGACTCAAAGGGCAATCGCTAAGCGCGGAGCGTAGCCTCACTCCTGATCGGAATATACCTACGTAATATAAGACGTTGCAGCCATGTAGGTCAGCTTTTGGAATAAGCTGGCAAGTCATGAAGAATAACAATAATAAAGTTACTATCACTATATGCATTTTGGCTGTGGAGCTCTAAGTTTCATCATTTTGCGGCTTAATTTTATCCTACTACAAAGGACTTGCTTGCAAATTACTACAATTGTTGGTAGTTATTGAGATGGTTCCGCCAACCAAAATCTCGTTCCCAAATTATTAAGTCATAAAACCCCTCAAATTAATTCATTAGTTTACTGTTGAGATATCCGAATACTTCCAAGTTCCAGAGGCTCAAATGTCCGTGAATCGGGGACACGGCTAATCGATTAGATCTTTAACTCTGCAGAGGGTTGCGACTTTCCCATAAGAATTATTCCTCCTTTAAAGTCTTCGCACTTCATGGTGTTTGAAGACGGACGAATGAAACAGGGTCTTCCAAAGAGTTCTTCCGCTACTGCCGGTACCCATCCAATCCTACCGTTCTTCTACATCTCGTAGTACCGTCCCAGCCAGCGTCACTACTAGGGTTAACCCAGCCAGAGCCCATAATGGCTTGCGGCTGCACAGTAAGCTTCCGGTCATGGGGCATCCATCCTTCTCTTCGTGGCTGGGTGAAGCTCGCAAGATGTCATGGCACTTCTCCATGCATCCCGCCACCACTGGTTCTCCAGGTGCCCGTCAACCGCTCCTCCACCCAAAGAGTGATTTTCCAAGTCCATCTTGATCATTGTAGTTCATGGGGTTGTCATCATCATTGACTCTCACATCTTGCTTATGAATTTCACTCAACCCAAAACCCGCTCTGAGCATAGCAAAGTAACTACTTATTCCGGGTCATGGTAACAAGGATTGGTTCATCCTACCACATGATACTACTCAAGTTTAATAACTTCAAAATTTCACTACTGCATGCATGGTGGGGGGTGACAATTACTAATGCACAAAACATATGTATAGAAATAACATGATCAAAACTTGCCTTGCTGATGATCCTCGTAAGCTAAAGAGTCGTAGTAGCAAGCTTCGAACTCCGAAAACTCTACCGAGACAAACAATTCACAATAAGCATATAGCAATAGGATCACATAACACAACATAACAAAAGTAACATAACACAACAAAACAACCAAAACCAAATCCAAAGGAAAACTCAAGGAAAAAACCACTCAAAGTTTTCCTACTTCAAACAATAGCTAGAATAGTTTTTTTATATAACAAAATTTACTCAACATAACCTAATCATGGTTTTAAGTTAACTTAACAGAAAAGGATTCACTAAGCAACTAGGAGCAAAAAGAATTAATTTAGAAGCTATTATAAAACTCCTATTAAGCCTAATCCAATTCCTATAAAGAAAAATAAATTAAAACTTTTATTAATTATAAATAAAAGTTCATCTATTAGAGTGACAGAAACTAACCTAGAATAATCAATCACAAGTTAAAAATAAATTTATTTACTAATTAAAATATTAGGAAAACAGGAGCTAGTTAATTAATTAGGATTAATAGGATTCTGCTTAAAACTAATTATTTATTAATCCTAAAATACCCAAATTAATTTTTATGGTTTGGCAATGACAAAACAAAGTTGGGGCAAAAAGAATCATATAAAAATAATTTTTCTAACTCAAGTTATAGCAGATTTACTATTCTGACTAAAACTAAATTAAAGCAATTTTAATTAATTTTAACATAGCTAAATATATATTCTACAGAAACTACATAAAATTTGTAAACCAACTAAAAAAGAATCACTCAAAAATATTAAACAGAATAAAAGATATGAATTTTTCAAAACAGAAACTATTCTGCTAAAACAGAAAAATGAAATTAAAAGAAAAAGGCCTAATGGGCCTATACTGTGCACTAGGCGTCAAATAGTCTAAAAGGGCCCTAGGGTTAAACTAAATGGACCGGGCTAAAATAAAAACCTAGCTAACTAATAAACCGGACGAACCGGGCCGGTCTTTATAAATAAAACATACCCCTTCGGGGTCTAATCCTAGCCGTCTATTTGGAATCGGACGGGGGGTTCTCTCATGACTTATCAAGGCCCGACCAAGGCGGCGGCGACGGCGAGAGGCGGCGAGGGCTCAAGGCGTCATGAGCTCGGCGGAGTGGCCGTCTTGGTCTTGAGGGGAGCTCGGGAGGGTCTGTGGCGTCGGGGTGGCAGGGTGGTCTAGGGCGGCGGCGGCGACAATGGCGGAGGCGGAGCCTCGGGTCCGGTGAGCTCGAACGAGAGGGGAGGAGGGGGTCCGGCGAGGTCTAGGGGGGGGGGAATGGGGTGCGGGGGCTCTATCTTTTTTTAAAAAATTTATTTTTTTATTAAAACAAAACAGAAATAAAACAATAACTATAAATATTTTATATAGGGTATATATATACCAAAATGATCAGGGAAATATTCCCTTTCATTTGAACATTTTTCCAAAGGCAAAATCCAAACTTTATAAAAATCCATTTTTTTCAAATTCAAATAAAATTCAGATTTGAATCCAAATCTTTTGGCAAAGTTTTCCTCTGATATTTTTGGAGTGTCATGTTTACTCCTCTCATACTTTTGATCAAGTATTTATCAGGCTTAGTTTTTGAAATGTTTCCCACTTGCCACAGTTTGAATTCAAATTCAAAACTCAAATTTCTCTGAAACTCCAAATGGCATTCAAATTCAAACAGGATGCATAGGATGCTTAACTATAATTGTAAAACATTCCAAATAGGAAATTTGGGATGTTACATTGCCCTTACAAACTCCTTGGTTCGACTCCACAATCTTGTCGAAGGCTCCCAAGTGACACCTAGCCAATCTAGGAGACACCACTCTCCAAAAAGTAACAAATAGTGTGTTGATGATGAACTCCTTGCTCTTGTGCTTCAAATGATAGTCTCCCCAACACTCAACTCTCTCTCTCACAGGATATGGATTTGGTGGAAGGAAGATTTGAGTGGAAAGCAACTTGGGGAAGGCTAGAGATCAAGATTCATATGGTAGGAATGGAATATCTTGGCCTCAACACAAGTGTAGGTGGTTCTCTCGCAGAAAATGTAATTTGGAAGTGTAGGTTCGATCTGATGGCTCTCTCCACGAATGAAGAGGAGGTGGAGGGGTATTTATAGCCTCCACACAAAATCTAACCGTTACACGCAACTTGCCAATCTCGGTGGGACCGAATTGATAAACTCGGTCGGACCGATTCAGCAAATCTAGTGACCGTTAGGATTTTCGATGGGACCGACATGCGACTCGGTAGGACCGATATGGTTAGGGTTAGGGCATAACGTAATCTCGGTGAGACCGATTACACAAACTCGGTGAGACCGATTTTGGTAATAAGCTAACCAGAGAGTTGGTCAGGTAAACTCGGTGGGACCGATTCGCTCATTTCGGTGAGACCGAAATGTTACAAAAGGGAAATAGAGAGTTTACATTGCAATCTCGGTGGGACCGATCGCTCATCTCGGTGGGACCGAAACATTACGAAGGGAAACAGAGAGATTACTATCCCATCTCGATGAGACCGAGATCCCTATCGGTGAGACCGATTTGCCTAGGGTTTGTGGCAGTGGCTATGACATCTGAACTCGGTGGCGCCGGATAGAAAGAATCGGTGGAGCCGAGTTTGACTTTTGGTTTAGGTCATATGTGGATGTGAGAAAGTAGTTGAGGGCTTTGGAGCATATCACTAAGCATTTTGAGCAAGAGCCTCATTATGCAACACCTCATCCCTCCTTGATAGTATTGGCTTTTCCTATAGACTCAATGTGATCTTGGATCACTAAAATAGAAAATGTAGAGTCTTGAGCTTTGAGCTTGAGCCAATCCTTTTATCCTTAGCATTTTGAGGGGTCCACTTTTCTCATCCATGCCATGCCAGTCATTGAGCTTTCCTGAAATATTAATCTTGAAATAGCATTAGCTCAATGAGCTATATGTTGTTAGGAATTACCAAAACCACCTAGGGATAGTTGCACTTTCAATCTCCCCCTTTTTGATTATTGATGACAACATATAGATCTAAGCTTCGACAAATGATAATAGGAGTGAAAAACATTGCCGCTTTGAGAAGTATGTGAAAAGCAAGAGCTCCCCCTAAATTTGTGCATAGTTTAAGATTTGCTTTGGACTGCAAATGCACAATGAGTTAGGATCATGGGTTACTCTTCCATGTCACATACATCTTGGTGGAGCGCTCAAAATGATAATAATTAAATACATGCACTCATCACCAAGCAAAGTGGATGATCATATGGGGATATAAAGGATAATGTCATCCAACAAGCATTAAGATAGCATATGATCAAACACATGATCATCCAAGTATCACACAAAAGCATAAAGTATCTCAAACAAGCAAATAACAGAGTTCAACCACCAAAAAGCAAGAGAGAACAAAAAGCAACATTCTCTCTCGAAGCCTATGATCTATACATTTTCTCCCCCTTTGGCAACAAGTTACCAAAAAGTTCATAAAAATGCATAGTGCTAGATCGACTCTCGTGCTTGGTCTTGTGTGGTGGTGTAGATAAGACTCAAGGGCGAAGGCATCAGTTGATGTAGCTGGAGCTGGTGGAGTGGGTGCCGGAGCTGGTGGCACCAAGTCTGTAGCTGGTGCGTATGAAGTTGCTCGTGTCTGTAATGCATTGCAGCAGATCTCTGTCCTCCGGGCACTCTGCAAAAGCATCGGTGGTAGACTTGCCCTTCTTCTCCTCGCACTTCATCCTGAAGTTGCTCAACAATTGATCAGATCTCGTTGACCTTCACATCTAAATCATAGAACTTCTGTTCCATGATCCTCTCCAAGCTCTCCTGGTTTTGAGTCAGGGTGGCTAATCCCTTCTCAATCCTCAGAGTGGAGGCAATCAAGTAGCCAAGCTGATCTTGCTTGCTCTTCAGAAGATAATGAGATGCCTCATCCATGGTTGGCATCTTTGCAGCCTTTTTAGTCCTTGCCTTCTCCCTCTTTGCTTGTGCTTGCATAGAAGATGGTTCATTTTCATCCATTACCACAGTGTTATCCTCAAAGTCTGGGTAGATGGGCATATGTTCCTTATCCAAGAGATATGTGCCAGTGCCCATCTTGGAGTTGATCAGCTCCTGGATCTGTGGGGCATAGCCACAACTTCTCTTCTGATCTGCAGCTGTTCTCTTTATGGTTTCCACAATTAGGCTCATGACTTTGAACTTTTGAGGAACATCAAATATATGCAGCAAGTTGATGGAATGTCCTCTGATCATTCTGTGATCTCCTGATTTTGGCAATAGAGTGTGCCTGAGGATCCAGTTTATTGTAGGCAGACCTGACAGCGAGTGTTTCACATAACCAAATTGGTGAGTCTCAAGATCTGCATCAGGAATCTCCTTGTACATGCTAGCCATTGAGTTGTGATCCTTCTTCTTCTTGGCATAGACATCCGAGTCATCTTCTTGTTCTTCTGGGGCATTGACAACTGAGCCCATTCTTCAACTGTTGACTGGTACCTAGTACCTTCAGACATCCAGACAATCCTTCCATCTGGGTAGAAATGAGCTGTGGAGTAGAACTGCATAATAAGCTCATAATTCCACTTTGTGAGCTTCTGAGCCACAAACTTATCAACTCCACATGCCTTGAAACTATCATAGACTCCAGGATAGTGTTCTTCATTTTCCTTGATGTACTCCCAGTCAACCCATCTCATGTCACACACTATGGGCTTCTTGTCAAGCAGAATTGTCTCATAGAAGTCCTGTTGTTCCTTTGTGTGAAATCTATAGTCCACAGCAGTCCTTCTCCTGGTAGCATATGGATCAGACTTATCCATAGTCTCAATCTTGAATCCTTCCTGATTTTCATGTTCTCAGCTACTGGATGAGCATCATTGTGATATGGAATTTTGGGCTTCAACTTCCTCAACACATGTGACTCATCTTCTTCTTCTATAGCAGCTTCAGGCACTGGGGCCTTGTTCTTCTCTGTAGCTGGGATGTTCCTGGTACTCCTATTGGGTGCAGCTTTGGGTTTTGGAGCAGCTGCCTTGGAAGCTTCTTTGGGCTTAGATGGAGCAGCCCCTGATCTTATAGCATCTCCCATAAGCTTTTGAGCTTTAGGTGTTGGTGCAGCAACCTCTTCCTCTTCATCTTCCATCATTGAGGGCTTCCCAATTACTCTGACAGTGGTCTTCTTGACCCTTTCTTTCCTCTTCTTCTCTGCCACAACCTGTTCTTTGGGTGCAGATTCCAGCGTTTCTTGAGTGGATGTTCTGGCCTTTGACATAGGAACTCTCTTGGCAGGAACCTTTGTCTTCATTCCTGGCTTAGTGGCAGCAGTTGTGCCATATTCCTTTTTCAGAACTTTCTTCTTTGAGGTGGCCTCTTCCTCTACAGCCACATAGTCCTCATCCTCAGAATCAGAAGTTCTCTTCTTCCTGGCCCTTGTGGCAGCCTTCGGCAAGTTGCTGGGTGTGCTCCTGCTGCCTTCATCATAGATGCTAGAGGGACAAGTGCCCTCACTCATGTGAACTTGCTCCTCAGACTTGTTCTGACTGTCACTCTGATCTGACATGATGCAAACACTGATAGCAGACTCTTTGAATAGATATAGATGAGATAGATTGGATGAGCATCACAAAGTGCAAAGGTTTTCGCAAAAGAATGAGTCAAAAACTTAGTTTTAGTTTTCCACAGAAAGCATTTCGGATCTACCGATAGGAATCTCGGTGATACCGAAGCAGCTTTTGGAACCTAAACTAGTGAACTCGGTCAGACCGAGTCATAGTTCGGTGGCACCGAGACTGCTAGGGTTTCACAAAGAATTGAACTCGGTCACACCGATTTGCAATTCCCGGTCAGACCGAGAATCACATGTGCAATGGCCTTAGCCAAATCGGTGGAACCGATTTCAACAACTCGGTTGGTCCGAGATGGTTTCGGCGGAAACCTAACCCTAAATTTTCAATCCATATCTAAACTACGGAGTGATTTCACTCGATAGAGTGATCTCAATCATGGCAAGATACATGGCAAAACAATGTGCTAGGAATCAGAGTGAGATTAGCACAAAGATCAAGTCCATACCCTAAGTGCGGCGATGGACCTGCTACGGCGCAACAACGCGGAGTCGATTCGCTGACGGCGGCGAGACCAGCGGCAGGAGGCGATGGCGATGAGGAGGACGATCCGAGACCTGTGGAGGCAGAGCAGGCTGAGCGCTGGCGAAGGGGTTCGGAAAATTTTCCAAATTTTGGCCCGGGATATATATAGCTGACCTCGCCGGTGTGACCGAGTGGAACAACTCGGTGGCATCGAGATGCATAATCGCAAGCGATTCGCAACTCGGTGTGACCGAAGTTCAAATCGGTTGCACCGAGATTGAAAACCTAGATCGACTTAGTGATCTCGGTATGACCGAAATGAATGAATCGGTCAGACCGAAACGCACAAAGAAGTTTTGGAAGTTTAAGTCTATGACGAACCGGGTACTCCGAGTGCTCCTCACACAGAGTGGTTCGAATCTGACTTGATCAAACTTTGTGATGTAGCATGAATAGAGTTTGAGACAAGAAAAACATAGATAACGAGAGAAGGTTCTTAGGCATTCTTGTCCATCCACTTGGCAAAAGAAAAAAGGAACCAAACAATCAAAAACAACAAGTGGATGTCCTCAAATGAGTAAATTATGCAACCGACATGCTCACACAATAAAATGGCAAATGAAATATGTGGCAAAGCATGCACAACCAATTCTAGCATCTATCAAGCAATTGGCGATGACTAGGTCATCTATATATGAGTATATTGACTTAGGAGTCAAATGAGAACATTTGATCATAGGTCATACTCATCGTTTAAGCACAAGTGGGGTTACCACTTTTACATAAAGCGTTGTTGTGTTCACACCATTAGAGTTGCTTTAGCTCAATTCTTAGAGTAAAGCTCCCCCTAGATGTGAGATCCCCCCTAAGAGGGATGAACTAACCTTGGGATTTGTCGATGATGGCTTCATGTAGGTGTTGAAGATGTGGATGCTCAATGTTGATGTAGATCATTTGGAGCAATCCTTTGGAGTGAGTTGCACTTTCAATACCTACATGGGTTAGTCCCACAAGGAACAAACAAGGATATCCATAGACATAGAGTGATGCACACACAAGATGATGTCTATGAAATCATTAGGTTACCTTGTCCCTTGTCTTACCAATAAGAGGGTTTGTGACTCCTTGAACTAGTGCAAAATGTGGAAGTTGATTGCACTTGTTCTTGCCAAAATGATAAGTGTGAAGTATGTTGGCGGAGTCACCCTCAAGAACTCTCTAGTTCTTCTTCTTCTGGATCCACACCATCTTGATGGGAATCCTCGGAGTTGTAGTTGTACTTGATGAAGTAGAACTTGATGTAGTCTTGGGAACCCACTTGACCAAGGCCTTAGGTGCTTCTTCAAATGCATCAATTTCCTCTTGATGCTTATCCTTGCCTTTTTGCTTGTGGTCTTGTGGTGGAAGATCATCTTGAGCTTGTGTCCCTTTGAAGGAAGTAGGATCATACTTCTCTTGTTGAGGAACAAACTTCGTCTTGGGGTATTGATCTTCTTCCCACTCAACTCCATTGGCATTGAACTTTTGTTCAAAACCAACACCTTGGTTCTTCCGGTGCCTTCCTTGCTTGCGTACAATTTCCTCGAATTGCTTACTCCCGCAAGGCTCTTGTAAACACCTTTCTATAATTCCCTTCAATAAGCTATTTTCTTGCTCAAGTGTAACTTGGCTAAGAGAATCATTAGTGGAATCAAGAGAACTACTAGAAGCAACAACACTGGATTTAGCATGATTATTGTTACTACTAGAGGAAGAATCTTTCTTGTTCTTGTTACTAGACTTGACTTGAGGCATGTAAGTGGATAAGAGTAAACGCTTGGCAATGTAAGAAGAACTTTTCTTGCGAAGATCATCATTGATTGCCTTTAAGAACTCATGCTCTGGTTCAAGGTTGAGCTTTTCAAAACGTAATTTCTCATGAGTCCTCAAAAGTTCTCGATGATCTCCTAAGATAGTTTCATGAGCTAACTTAAGAGTGTTTAGTTCTTTAGTTAGAAACTCAATCTTCTCCTTATCATTGTCATTTGTTTTATCTTGATTAGCATGATTAATTGACGTTTCATCATAGTATTCATCACTAGAGTTGTCAACAAGTAAATCATCATCACCTAACAAGTCATCTTCATCACTATTGAAATCAACATACTCGGGGTGTGATACCTTTGGGCCTTTAGCCATGAAGCATCTTCCAAGTCCTTCATTTGGTGAATCAAATATGTCGTAGGAGTTGGTTGACACAAGTGCTAGACCGGCAACACCTTCATCTTGAGTATATTCGGAGTCGGAGTGATAGCTTCTCCCGAAGTGATTGTCGGAGCCGGATACCCATTCACCAACATGAGCTTGATGTCTTCATTTTGTGTAGCTCCTTGATGACTTGTCCTTCCTTTCCGAATCCTTGCTTCTCTGGGATGTTCTTCATTCATAACGATCATCTCTACTCCTTCTCTCTCTTGATGGTGATTCTTCTCTTCTACTTCTTCTTTTTGGAGAATCTTCTCTTCTCTTGTAGGGTGTCGTACACTCATTGGAATAGTGTCCCGGTCTTCCACAATTGTAGCAATTTCGCTCTCGACTAGAAGATCTTTTATCATTGTAGGACCTTGACTTGGAACTTCTTTCTTTGCTTCTACTCTTGTAGAACTTGTTGAAGTTCTTCACCATTAGGCTCAATTCTTCATTGAAGGTTTGTTTCTCACTTGATGATGTGGGAGCTTCACATGAGGCTTTGTAAGCACCACTTGACTTGCTATGGAGCTCCTCCTTATCCTTGAGTGACATCTTGTCACGCCCAAGATGCGACCCTATCCTAAAGGAACTCGAAGGTCCCACCAAGGATAGAAGCGCACCTTGAAGACGCTTTTGCAAGGTGGATAACATTACATCAACATTACATAATAGTGGGGATACATCCAATACATACAATGACACAAGAATACATCAACATCATATACAAGATCAACATCCGACTACGGATTAAACATAAACAGAAGCTCAAACGACATCCACCCTGCTAGCCCAGGCTGCCGACCTGGAACCTATCCCTTGATCGAAGAAGCAGAAGAAGAACTCCAAAACAAGCATGCATCGCTCTCGCGTCATGATCATCGCATAACCTGTACCAAGAATGTTGGTGTAGTAATCAGTGAGCCACGAGGACTCAGAATCCCATTACCATGGGTATCAAGACTAGCAAAGCTTAATGGGAAAGGAAGGGGTGAAGTGGTGAGGTTGCAGCAGCGACTAAGCATGTATGGTGGCTAACATACGCAAATGAGAGCGAGAAGAGAAACAAAGGAACGGTCGTCAACTAGTAATGATCAAGAAGTGATCCTGAACTCCTACTTACGTCAGACATAACCCAGAAACCGTGTTCTCCTCTCGATCAACCCCGAAAAGAGACACTCACGGTTATGCACACGGTTGGTGTATTTTAGAAGAGTTTACTTCAAGTTTACTACAATCGGATATTAACAAATTCCCATCTGCCACATAATCGCGGGCACGGCTTTCGAAAGTTTATACCCTGCAGGGGTGTCCCAAATTAGCCCATGATAAGCTCTCGCGATAAACGATGGATATTCCTTCTCCCCGGGAAGACCCGATCAGTCTCGGAATCCCGGCTACAAGACATTTCGACAGTAATAAAACAAGACCAACAAAGCCGCCCGATGTGCCGACAAATCCCAATAGGAGCTGCACATATCTCGTTCTCAGGGCACACCGGATAGGTCAGCCTACGAGTAAAACCAGCCCTCGAGTTGCCCCGTGGTGGCCCCAGATCTGCCCGCTTGGACCAACACTCGAAGGAGCACCGCCCGGGGCTAAATAAAGATGACCCTCGGGCTCCGGAAACCCAAGGGAAAAGAAAGGCATAGGTGAGGCAAATGGTAAAACCAATGTTGGGCCTTGCTGGAGGAGTCTTATACAAAGCGAACTGTCAAGGGGGTCCCATAAATCACCCAACCGCGTTAGGGACGCAAAATCTGGGAACATAATACAGATATGACGGAAACTAGGACGGCAAGAGTGGGACAAAACACCAGGCATAAGGCCGAGCCTTCCACCCTTTACCAAGTATATAGATGCATTAATAATATAAGAGATATTGTGATATCCCAACATAAACATAATCCAACATGGAGCAATCTTCATCTTCACCTGCAACTAGAACGCTATAAGAGGGGCTGAGCAAAAGCGGTAACATAGCCAAACAACGGTTTGCTAGGAAGGGTGACAAAGGTTAGGGGCTATCATGCAATTTGGGAGGCTTGAGCAGCAAGTGGTAGGTAACGCAGCATAGCGATAGCACGAAGCAACTAGCATAGCAATGATAGTAATGAGATCCAAGGTGACGGTCATCTTGCCTGAAATCCCGCTAGGAAGAAGAACGAGTCCATGAAGAAGACGAACGGAAGTAGTCGAACGAATCCTCACAACTCCAGAACGAAACCGAAGCTAACGAGAGAAGCAACCCGGAAAGAAACAAACAACATAGTAAACAACCATCACATGAACATGGCATGATGCACAAACAAGAATGATGCATGTCCGTTTTAAAGGCTCATGGCATGGCAAAGTGCAACAAACAACACTACAAATTAAGTGGAGCTCAATATGCAACGAGTTGCATATTGACGAAACACCACATCAATTATTTAGTTTGCTCTTGGCTATGCTACCAAACAATATTAAGTGTTGTTAAACATGGCAAGAGGTGAAGCATAATAAAACTACCTATCTAGGCAAGTTTAAGTGAGGCTGGAAACATCAAACAACAATTCCGATAAATCCTCATGTCATTTAGCAATTTAAAACAACAACAATTTTAACCATTTTAATTGTTGTTATCATGATGCGGATGACATATGCAAGGTTTAAGCAATTTTATGAAAATGTTGACATGAGCATGATACGAGGCATTTGTCGCTATGGCAGAAAGGAAAAAGGGTGCCAAGGCGATGAATCCGAAAATGATGCCACGGCAACATATCGGTTCCGGTAGCTCATGGAGATACCGGTGCAAAAGGAAGTGTGCGGATGTGCGGAACATGCTAGAGATGGTGGGGTGCTCCCGACTACCGGGTTCCCACGGGTTAGTGGCATGGAAAACGAGTGACAATTCGGAAACGATGGAAACGGTGCATCTCATACAACACATGCATTCGGTCCATGGCGGTCGTTCCGGCGGTTATACCTTTGAAGCGTGCGTTTTCGGGGCGGATCGAGTTCGATGCGGTGTAGGGGAAGTAGACGTTCTCGGGACGGTCGTAGCGGAAGTAGTGGTTCACGGCCGTCGTGAAAGTAGTCGTTCACGGCGATGGTAGAGGAAGTAGTGGTACACGGCGGCGGCGGTAGTTGTTCACGGTCTTGGCGGGTCGTCGTGTAGCCGTACATGTTCGTCGTGGTACATGGTTGGCAGACGTTCGAGTCATCGGTAGAGGTACTTGTTGTATCATCAGGCGTAGTCGACCTTGGCGTATCTGCGTAGTGGTACTTGTCGGTCTCGGTCAGGGCGTCGAGGTTGAAGGCTGGTGGAGCATGGGAAGTCAGCGCGGGCTCGCGCGTGGCCTCCAGCGGGACTTGGCGAATGATGCAGAAGCAAGGCAGCAGCGGCACTCCTCCTGAGGCTTCGCGGGTGGCCTGCGGTGGAGGTCAACTCCGATGGGGACGGGCCACCGGAGTCAGATCCGGCCAGGAACGGGCAAGGGTGGCGGAGGCCAGCCGGATTCTGGACGGGGTTGGAGGAGGACTGCGCTCCCGGGGTTGAAGACGAATGGCGACGGCGCAGCACTCTAGGAGGCAGCAGGACGCGGGGACGGCAGGGGCATGACGATGCTTGGCGGCCGGAGGGAGCAAGGCGCGGAGGCAAGAAGGCGCAGCGGCGGCCATGGCCTCGGCGAGGGGGTCAGGCACTGGCGGCGCTGGAGGAGGAAGGAAGAGATGGGGATCCAGCGATGCGGGTGTGCGTGCGATGGGGATCGAGTGCGGTGCTTAGGAACGACGAGGAGGGTTGCAGGGTCGGGCTAGGTTAGCTAGGGTTCGGGAGGAGGCTGCCGGGCCCTGGGCCGAACTGGCAGCTACTGCTCCTGGGTCTTGGTGGGCTGAGGGGGAACAGGGGGGTGTGGGTGAGCTGCTCTCTCTCTCTCTCTCTTATATTTTCTTTCAGAAAACAATTGAAGAGAAGAAAAAGAAAGAGAGGGTTAGGGAAAGGATTTGTGCATGGAGATAATTTTCCCGGACTCACAAAAATGCGCTTGTTCCAAGAAAAATGGTGTGGACAAGATTACAGGAATTAAATTCAAACTCATTTGAAATTCAAATGGGTTTAAACTAGGACTAGGTTTAGGAGTGGCCAAAATGTGGAGATTTTTGGTGGAGCTCCGGAAAGTGAAGAAAGAATTTAGGGCAAAGTTTGGAGACCAAACTTGAAGCAGAAAAGGCACGGAATTATTTTGCAAGTGTGTTATGGTTAATTCCAAAGTTAATGGAATATTTTAATATAGCTCCCTAATATGGGAGGATATGTTATAAAGAGAAATCACCATTGTGAATCTCCCTCAATTTAAATGGACCGAGGATCCACTCAATTTATTTAGTTGAGTTTTAAAAAGGGTTGCATGATGACATGATGCAATGCAAAAGATGCAATGATGAAAGCATGACATGAACAAAAAGCAAAACGAAGACAAAAACCCAACCACGAAGGAAATAATATATCACATCTCCGGAAAAGGCAAGAGTTGGAGTTACGAATATGGAAAGCTGCATCCGGGGCGTTACAACACTCCACCACTACGAGAGGATCTCGTCCCGAGATCTAGGATGGCGCCGGAGAGAAAACGGAAGAGGAAGAGAGGAGGTAAAACTAAGTTGCTTCTTGACAAAAGAGTGAAACCATGAACCTTGAGAGGTTGAACAAATTGAAAGAAACAAAACAACGGAGATGACCAAGATTGCAAACAATTCGTTGGACAAGAGGAACAAGGAATATGATGAGAACCAAGAGGTTTAGTGATAAGATAGATATTGAAACCACTCCGGTTAAAACTAGATAGAGAAGGAATAAGATTGATATAATTTGGGAAGCACTCCGACTGAAAGAAGAAGGAAAACTTGATAAGATGAAAAGAACTTGAAGAGATGACACAACACTCCGGTTAAATGGATAAGCAAGGAAAAGAACACGATCCTCACAATTCGAGATGATGAGTGAAGAGAGCAACATCACCATGCCTCCGGAAGAAAGAATAGAAGATAGATCATTGAAATAAAAGAATGGAGAAGAAAATGCCAACTTCTGCCACAAATGAGCTTGGAAAGCATCCTTGCAAAGAAGAATTGAACGGAGTTTTTGCAAAATCAACAACGAAAAGAATAAGCTTGTAGTGGGCTTATGGAAAACATCTCAAGACTATGAGGTGACAACCGGCCACTAATGGAAACCATTGATTTTATTGAGAGCACCAAAAATATGACAAACTTCTTCACCGAGATGAGAAGGAGAAAATTGGATCATAGATACGCACCACAAATAGCAACATTCCTTAGGGAAGGCTTTAGGTGAAATATGACACAAGATAACTCCAACAAAGGGATTGATGGATTTAAAATACCTCATTCTTGACAACAATATGAATCATGAAACATGAAGGAAATTGTCAAGAGTTACATGACACCACCTCAAAAGATAAAGTAGAAAGAATTGCACTTCGGAATGCAAGATGAAGAATGCTTGAACTCCTCAAAACAAAACATGTGTTGAGAACCATGTTTATCTTAGAGTATAGCTTGGCGGATCATAACTTCGAGAGAAATCTTGAAGAACAATTGAATAATTAAAAGAATCCTTGACGAACCACCATGTAGAACCTCCATGAAGAACTCCGGTAATACAAGGATGATAGAAAGAAAGAGAAGTTGAAAACACAAGG
Source organism: Aegilops longissima (assembly GCA_021605205.1). Classification (NCBI taxonomy): domain Eukaryota; kingdom Viridiplantae; phylum Streptophyta; class Magnoliopsida; order Poales; family Poaceae; genus Aegilops; species Aegilops longissima. The sequence goes on from CM038679.1 coordinate 463,719,985, forward strand.
TGAAGTCTCGCAATGATTTAGATGGAGCTTCGCGACGAGATAATGCGAAAAACATGGAACTCCGGAAAGAAAGATGAACAAATGAAATCAAGAATTTTGATGAACCTCCGGAATAAGGAATCGAATTTACTCGATGAAACAAGAATAAGAATTACATTATGCTCATCCTTCACCACTTAAATTGATCACAAGCAATGGATTTGGCACACTACTTATTCTTTTAGAAAGGATTAAGATAGATATGGCGCAAACTTGGGAAGGTCTTCGACGAAACACCGAAAGGATTGGAAGGGACGAATGAAATGATACGATAATAAAGGAATAGGAATGTTGAACAAACCACCGTAAGAATTGAAAATGAAAGTAGCAAAGGCACAATTCACCGGGAAGAATTGGAAAACAAATGAAGATACTTGAGGGGATTTAGATACAAGAGAATGAAGAGATCATGAACTGATTAGAGGATATTTGAATGATTCATCGGTAAGATTTGGAGAACGAGAGCTGAAAGCTGAGAATGAATAAACCCAAAATGATGGCCTTCGTAGGAATAAAATGGAAAGAACTCATGAAATGCTCCAGATGGGTAAAAAGAATTCCCACAATCGAAAACAATTATGAGAGTATGGCATCAAGCTAGAACCATGAATCTTGAAGTGAATGGAGCAAGATTTAAGAGAAACTCTTCTTCGGTCTTCAAATGTTGAGAATGACAATGAGAAACCACCGTGAATTGTTGAGATACTCCAGGATGAAAATTCCGAAGGTTGAACCAACGATGGAAAGAATTTGAAAGATCTTGGAGAAAGGCATATGATGATGATAACCCATTCTTACGCCAAACTTTGAAAAGAATTTGAGAATAGTTCCAGAAAATTAGAAGAGTCGTAAGATCCTCGAAAATACCGTGGGTTAGGGCCCACTCGAAAGAAACATTGTTGAAGGATTGCTTGAAATAAAGATTGCACCGGTAGAATTAAATGGCTTGAATGAGATAACAACCTCAGAATAACTTGAACGGGTCTGGAATAAAAAGACGAGCCTTCTGAGATATCTTCAACACTCCAGAACAAAAGAATAGCGAGAAGTGAATGATTAAGAGGTGCATCGGCATGAGAAATCATTAGAAACGAGGAAAGGAATACGATGAATATCGAAAGCTTGAATTGGATCCACCGGAGAAGAAACAACAACGAAGGATGATGAACTTGAAACTGTTGAGCATCTCCATGGGAAATCACCGGATAAGAACATTGAAAGAAAAGAATGAAGAGACTTCCCACAAATAAAAGGATACATGATTAAGAAATCTGAGTCCTTGAAGAAAAAGGGTGGGAGGGCGGGAAAACAAAGGCAACTTGGGGACGGATGAAATGGATACCGGTGAGAAAACTTAGAGTTGATCTTGCGGATGTTGAAAATGATCGGATCCACTTGAAGAGAAGCACGCCGGTTTGGAAAAGAATTAACATGGCAATCTCGATGATCAAATGGATTAGTAATCCCATAGAAATATGAGAACACCGTTTGAAAGGTATGGAATCAACACTTGACATTGAAGCAACTCGAATACCACAAATAAAACAAAATAAAGGATTGACTTGCAGAATAAGCCGGAACAAATACATATGATAGAGATTCACCCAATCCCATATCATGCATCTGTCGAAAAGATATTCTAGAAGCTACTTGAATTCCCACCTATAAACTCCCGAAACTTTCTAGTTATGCAATCTGGTGTTGGGGATACAGGGGACACAAAATATATCACCCAAACTAACAATACCTAGATCCAGTTGTATCCATCCGTCAACACATAACCAAGAAACCTTCGGAAATCGTGTACCTCAACCTTCGAAAAGCATCCGTTATACGAGTTATGGCAATACTCCCGAACTCCCCAGTACTGGGTGGCGTCGAGGTTATCTCACCAACAACTGCATAAAAGAGATTTTCGATGTCGGCAAAACTCGGTATTCCAGAATCAAGAACGATAAAATTGTGACGACAACACCTCGGAGCTCAACTCCCCGGGATACTGCCACAACCCCTAAATGTCAGGAGGCACCAAGAACAATGTTCTCGTCACAAGACTATCAGAACGATCCCAAGATACCTGCGTGATCCTAAAAAAAAATTCGTGAAATTTGAGGAGAGGAAAGACAAAACATCTACGTCAGGGGCCTCACCAGAGCGACGAAGGGACTGAGGAGTAAAAAGAAACCCTACTCTCCGATATATATAGTCCTAAGACTCAAAATAGTTTTCTTCTAGACTCAACAACGGCCAACAATCAAGGGGGCTCCTATGGTCGGTCGAGGCTCTGATTCCAACTTGTCACGCCCAAGATGCGACCCTATCCTAAAGGAACTCGAAGGTCCCACCAAGGATAGAAGCGCATCTTGAAGACGCTTTTGCAAGGTGGATATCATTACATCAACATTACATAATAGTGGGGATACATCCAATACATACAATGACACAAGAATACATCAACATCATATACAAGATCAACATCCGACTATGGATGAAACATAAACAGAAGCTCAAACGACATCCATCCTGCTAGCCCAGGCTGCCGACCTGGAACCTATCCCCTGATCGAAGAAGCAGAAGAAGAACTCCAAAACAAGCATGCATCGCTCTCGCCATGATCATCGCATAACCTGTACCGCAACTGTTGGTGTAGTAATCAGGAGCCACGAGGACTCAGCAATCCCATTACCATGGGTATCAAGACTAGCAAAGCTTAATGGGAAAGGAAGGGAGAAGTGGTGAGGTTGCAGCAGCGACTAAGCATGTATGGTGGCTAACATACGCAAATGAGAGCGAGAAGAGAAACAAAGGAACGGTCGTCAACTAGTAATGATCAAGAAGTGATCCTGAACTCCTACTTACGCCGACATAACCCGAAACCGTGTTCTCCTCTCGATCAACCCCAAAAGAGACACTCACGGTTACGCTACACGGTTGGTATATTTTAGAAGAGTTTACTTCAAGTTTACTACAACCGGATATTAACAAATTCCCATCTGCCACATAACCGCGGCACGGCTTTCGAAAGTTTATACCTGCAGGGTGTCCCAACTTAGCCCATGATAAGCTCTCGCGCAACGAAGGATATTCCTTCTCCCGGAAGACCCGATCAGTCTCGAATCCGCCACAAGACATTTCGACAAGAATAAAACAAGACCAGCAAAGCCGCCCGATGTGCCGACAAATCCCGATAGGAGCTGCACATATCTCGTTCTCGTGGCACACCGGATAGGTCAGCCTACGAGTAAAACCAGCCCTCGAGTTGCCCGTGGTGGCCCCTGCAGCTGCCTGCTTGGACCAACACTCAAGGAGCACCGCCTGGGGGCTAAAATAAAGATGACCTCGAGCTCCGAAACCCAAGGGAAAAGAAGGGCATAGGTGAGGCAAATGGTAAAACCAATGTTGGGCCTTGCTGGAGGAGTCTTATACAAAGCGAACTGTCAAGGGGGTCCCATAAATCACCCAACCGCGTTAGGGACGCAAAATCTGGGAACATAATACCGATATGACGGAAACTAGGACGGCAAGAGTGGAACAAAACACCAGGCATAAGGCCGAGCCTTCCACCCTTTACCAAGTATATAGATGCATTAATAATATAAGAGATATCGTGATATCCCAACATAAACATAATCCAACATGGAGCAATCTTCATCTTCACCTGCAACTAGAACGCTATAAGAGGGGCTGAGCAAAAGCGGTAACATAGCCAAACAACGGTTTGCTAGGAAGGGTGACAAAGGTTAGGGGCTATCATGCAATTTGGGAGGCTTGAGCAGCAAGTGGTAGGTAACGCAGCATAGCGATAGAACGAAGCAACTAGCATAGCAATGATAGTAATGAGATCCAAGGTGATGGTCATCTTGCCTGAAATCCCGCTAGGAAGAAGAACGAGTCCATGAAGAAGACGAATGGAAGTAGTCGAATGAATCCTCACAACTCCAGAACGAAACCGAAGCTAACGAGAGAAGCAACCCGGAAAGAAACAAACAACATAGTAAACAACCATCACATGAACATGGCATGATGCACAAACAAGAATGATGCATGTCCGTTTTAAAGGCTCATGGCATGGCAAAGTGCAACAAACAACACTACAAATTAAGTGGAGCTCAATATGCAACGAGTTGCATATTGACGAAACACCACATCAATTATTTAGTTCGCTCTTGGCTATGCTACCAAACAATATTAAGTGTTGTTAAACATGGCAAGAGGTGAAGCATAATAAAACTACCTATCTAGGCAAGTTTAAGTGAGGCCGGAAACATCAAACAACAATTCCGATAAATCCTCATGTCATTTAGCAATTTAAAACAACAACAATTTTAACCATTTTAATTGTTGTTATCATGATGCGGATGAAATATGCAAGGTTTAAGCAATTTTATGAAAATGTTGACATGAGCATGATACGAGGCATTTGTCGCTATGGCAGAAAGGAAAAAGGGTGCCACGGCGACGAATCCGAAAATGATGCCACGGCAACATATCGGTTCCGGTAGCTCATGGAGATACTGGTGCAAAAGGAAGTGTGCGGATGTGCGGAACATGCTAGAGATGGTGGGGTGCTCCCGACTACCGGGTACCCACGGGTTAGTGGCATGGAAAACGAGTGACAATTCGGACACGATGCAAATGGTGCATCTCATACAACACATGCATTCGGTCCATGGCGGTCGTTCTGGCGGTTATACCTTTGAAGCGTGCGTTTTCGGGGCGGATCGAGTTCGATGCGGTGTAGGGGAAGTAGACGCTCGGACGGTCGAAGCGAAGTAGTGGTTCACGGACGTCGTGGAAGTAGTCGTTCACGGCGACGGAGAGGAAGTACTGGTACACGGCGGCGGTAGTTGTTCACGGTCTTGGCGGGTCGTCGTAGCCGCATATGTTCGCTGTGGTACATGGTTGGTAGACGCTCGAGTCATCGGTAGAGGTACTTGTCGATTATCAGCGAGTCGACCTTGGCGATCCGCGAGTGGTACTTGTCGGTCTCGGTCAGGGCGTCGAGGTTGAAGGCTGGTGGAGCAGGGGAAGTCAGCGCGGGCTCGCGCGTGGCCTCCAGCGGGACTTGGCGAATGATGCAGAAGCAAGGCAGCAGCGGCATTGCTCCTGAGGCTTCGCGGGTGGCCTGCGGTGGAGGTCAACTCCGATGGGGACGGGCCACCGGAGTCAGATCCGGCCGGGAACGGGCAAGGGTGGCGGAGGCCAGCCGGATTTTGGACGGGGTTGGAGGAGGACTGCGCTCCCGGGGTTGAAGACGAATGGCGACGGCGCGGCACTCTAGGAGGCAGCAGGACGCGGGGACGGCAGGGGCGTGACGATGCTTGGCGGCCGGAGGGAGCAAGGCGCGGAGGCAAGAAGGCGCAGCGGCGGCCATGGCCTCGGCGAGGGGGTCGGGCGCTGGCGGCGCTGGAGGAGGAAGGAAGAGATGGGGATCCAGCAATGCGGGTGTGCGTGCGATGGGGATCGAGTGCGGCGCTGAGGAACGACGAGGAGGGTTGCAGGGTCGGGCTAGGTTAGATAGGGTTCGGGAGGAGGCTGCCGGGCCTTGGGCGAATCGCAGCTCTGCTCGCTGCCGGGTCTTGTGGGCTGAGGGGAACAGGGGTCTGGTGAGCTGTCTCTCTCTCTCTCTTATATTTTCTTTCGTAAAACAATTAAAGAGAAGAAAAGAAAGAGAGGGTTAGGGAAAGGATTTATGATGGAGATAATTTTCCTGACTCACAAAAATGCGCTTGTTCCAAGAAAATGGTGTGGACAAGATTGTAGGAATTAAATTCAAACTCATTTGAAATTCAAATGGGTTTGAACTAGAACTAGGTTTAGGAGTGGCCAAAATGTGGAGATTTTTGGTGGAGCTCCGGAAAGTGAAGAAAGAATTTAGGGCAAAGTTTGGAGACCAAACTTGAAGCGGAAAAGGCACGGAATTATTTTGCAAGTGTGTTATGGTTAATTCCAAAGTTAATGGAATATTTTAATATAGCTCCCTAATATGGGAGGATATGTTATAAAGAGAAATCACCATTGTGAATCTCCCTCAATTTAAATGGACCGAGGATCCACTCAATTTATTTAGTTGAGTTTTAAAAAGGGTTGCATGATGACATGATGCAATGCAAAAGATGCAATGATGAAAGCATGACATGAACAAAAAGCAAAAGGAAGACAAAAACCCAACCACGAAGGAAATAATATATCACATCTCCGGAAAAGGCAAGAGTTGGAGTTACGAATATGGAAAGCTGCATCCGGGGCGTTACACATCTCATGAGAAACAATTCTTCCAATGACTTCCGTTGGCTTGAGATCTTTGTAATTGGGCATCATTTGGATCAATGTGCATACGGTATCATATTTTCCATCCAAAGCTCTTAGGATCTTCTTGATGATGAATTTGTCGGTCATCTCTTCACTTCCTAAGCCGGTGATCTCATTTGTGATAAGAGCAAGCCTAGAGTACATTTTAGCGACGCCTTCACCATCCTTCATTTTGAACTTGTCAAGATGACTTTGAAGCACATCCAACTTGGATTCCTTGACGGAGTCGGTACCTTCGTGCATATCAATCAAAGTATCCCAAATTTCCTTTGCATCCTCAAGACGGCTGATTTTGTTGAATTCTTCGGGGCACAATCCGTCAAAGATGATATCACAAGCTTGAGCATTGTATTGCAGCATCTTCAACTCTTCAGCAGTAGCTTCACGGTTCGGTTCTCTCCCATCAAAGAATTCACCTTGCAAGCCAATACACACAATAGCCCAAACGGCGGGGTTATGTCCAAGAATATGCATTTTCATCTTATGCTTCCAACTAGCAAAATTAGTACCATCAAAGTAAGGACCTCTACGGTGGTAATTTCCCTCGCTAGACGCCATACTCTCCTAGGTTGTGAAACCAAGGCTATGACTACCAAAAGCTATGGAAATCAAAGCAAATGGAGACCAAAGCTCTGATACCACTTGTAGGATCGTAAGTATGTCTAGAGGGGGGTGATTAGACTACTAGACCAAATAAAAATCTATCCTTTTCCCAATTTTAGTTCTTGGCAGATTTTAGCAACTTTGGACAAGTCAAGCAACCTTAACACAATTCAAGCAAGCATGCAAAGAGTATATGAGCAGCGGAAAGTAAAGCATGCAACTTGCAAGAATGTAAAGGGAAGGGTTTGGAGGATTCAAACACAATAGGAGACATGGATGTTTTTGTCATGGTTCCGATAGGTGGTGCTATCGTACATCCACGTTGATGGAGACTTCAACCCACGAAGGGTAACAGTTGCATGAGTCCACGGAGGGCTCCACCCACGAAGGGTCCACGAAGAAGCAACCTTGTCTATCCCACCATGGCTGTCGCCCACGAAGGACTTGCCTCACTAGCGGTAGATCTTCACGAAGTAGGCGATCTCCTTGCCCTTACAAACTCCTTGGTTCAACTCCACAAACTTGTCGAAGGCTCCCAAGTGACACCTAGCCAATCTAGGAGACACCACTCTCCAAGAAGTAACAAATGGTGTGTTGATGATGAACTCCTTGCTCTTGTGCTTCAAATGATAGTCTCACCAACACTCAACTCTCTCTCACAGGATATGGATTTGGTGGAAGGAAGATTTGAGTGGAAAGCAACTTGGGGAAGGCTAGAGATCAAGATTCATATGGTAGGAATGGAATATCTTGGCCTCAACACAAGTGTAGGTGGTTCTCTCTCAGAAAATGTAAGTTGGAAGTGTAGGTTCGTTCTGATGGATCTCTCCACGAATGAAGAGGAGGTGGAGGGTATTATAGCCTCCACACAAAATCTAACTGCTTACACATAACTTGCCAATCTCGGTGGGACCGAATTGATAAACTCCATCGCATGATTCAGCAAATCTAGTGACCGTTAGGATTTTTGGTGGGACCGACATGCAACTCGGTAGGACCGATATGGTTAGGGTTAGGGCATAACATAATCTCGGTGAAACCGATTACACAAACTCGGTGAGACCGATTTTGGTAATAAGCTAACCGAGAGTTGATCAGGTAAACTCGGTGGGACCGATTCGCTCATTTGGTGAGACCAAAATGTTACAAAAGGGAAACAGAGAGTTTACATTGCAATCTCGGTGGGACCGATCGCTCATCTCGGTGGGAACGAAACATTACGAAGGGAAATAGAGAGATTACAATCCCATCTCGGTGAGACCGATATCCCTATCGGTGAGACCGATATCCCTATCGGTGAGACCGATTTGCCTAGGGTTTGCGGCAGTGGCTATGACATCTGAACTCGGTGGCGCCGGATAGAAAGAATCGGTGGGGCCAAGTTTGACTTTTGGTTTAGGTCATATGTGGATGTGAGAAAGTAGTTGAGGGCTTTGGAGCATATCACTAAGCATTTTGAGCAAGAGCCTCATTAAGAAACACCTCATCCCTCCTTGATAGTATTGGCTTTTCCTATAGACTCAATGTGATCTTGGATCACTAAAATAGAAAATGTAGAGTCTTGAGATTTGAGCTTGATCCAATCCTTTTGTCCTTAGCATTTTGAGGGGTCCACTTTTCTCATCCATGCCATGCCAGTCATTGAGCTTTCCTGAAATATTAATCTTGAAATAGCATTAGCTCAATGAGCTATATGTTGTTAAGAATTACCAAAACCACCTAGGGATAGTTGCACTTTCATGGAGGCATCTCTTTTTTTCGAATGGGCAATAAGGTGGAGAGTGTCTTGGGCTGCGTCTAGCACAAGGTCCTCCAGTACGAAACACGGGCAGCCGACTGGGCCGATACAAAAGCCTATCCATCTTAAAGCCCATTTGTTTTTGTTTTTTGCAAGGAGAAGCCCGTATTTCTTAAAGAGGGGGCGGTCCCAGGAAAACCCTCCTTCCTCCTCGCTTCCACTTACGCTTCCGGCTCGCCCCAATTTCCCCCGCTCCCCATCTTCCTCACTCTTGCAAAAAAACACTCATCTTCTTCCTCACTCGTACAAAAAACGCCTGCTCCTCTTCTTCCACTCCTACAAAAAACCCAAGCCCTCCTTCTTCCCCACTCGCACTGCCACTAGGCTCGTCTCTGGCTACTCTGCTCAAACCCGTGAGCTCGGCGCGAGACCCACAAGGAAAATGGAGTCGGCTGGCCCTAGTGCCAAGAAGATGAGGCTCCCGCCAGTGGCGACGCCGGTTGTAGATCTCGCACCCGGCATCGCGGGGAGAAGCGGCGAGCCCCCCAACCCCCACACCCGGATCCGAGGAACTGTAGAATCTCCGTGGACCGATCAGCGATCTCCTGACGCCATCCTTGAGGAGATCATCTCGCTTCTCCCCACCAAGGATTGTTGCCGCACACAAGTCCTCTCAACTCGGTGGCGCTTCTATGGCGCACCGCGCCTCAATCTCGATCGTCGCCGACATCTCATCCTTCCTGAATTCGATCTCCTCGAGCCATCGCCTCCTCTCACCAAATAGGGCCCGCTCAACGCCTCGCATCCGGACACGCCACCGTTGTCCATACTCGCACAAGGATGCTTGGTGACATCCCCGAATTCGGAAAACTCTAGCAGTTTGAGTTCTACCATTACAACGGAAGTTTCATACCACAAACATACCAAGAATTCGTGCCCACACCACCGCTGTCCATCTCACGCTTTTCCTCCTCTCTCCACACGCTACCTTCGCCTCGGTGCCATCTACCGCATTTATCCGGTACAAATGCTTCGACTCCCATCGCTAAAAAACTTTCGCTTGTGGTGGTTTATCCGTCGGAGGTTCATCAAGACAAGATCATCCACTCCAGCTTGCCCTGCCTCGAGCGCTTGTCGACTGTTTGGGAATAGAAATCCCTATCGCTTGTCTCCAAATAAAGTCGCTTCACCTTAAAAGCATTGGAATTTGTTTTGAAGGACAGCAGCTCATCATCAAAGATGCCCCTTCACTTGAAAGGTTGCTCCTTGATAATTGTTATAAACCTTCACAAATAGCTGTCGTCTCTGCGCCCAAACTGAAGACCTTGGGTGTAATTCGTGATCCGTTTAATGATCACAAGAAGTAGGTGTTTGGCTCCTCACTTTTTCAGGTACCGTATATTATCATCTACACATTTGTAATCATAAGATGCATTTTTCATTTGTGCGCATAAGTTTTATATCATCTTGGAGTACACTTTGGGTACTAATATTATGTTATATGCTCAATGAAGAGTTCATCCATGGATAGCCTTTCAATGCTGCTGGATTCTGTCAAGATCTTATATATCCGAATGTATAGTTATGATCTGAACATAATTATTGGCTTGCTGCGATGCTTTCGGTCTCTGGAGAATTTATATATGGAGGTGATGATTTCATGCACATTGAAAGACTGTATATATTGTACTATAATTAACCGTTCAGCTGTTGCTCTTTCGACATACTCTTTTTTCAGACCTTAACTGTTTTCAAATCTTCATGTCTACTTAGGTACTGCAAGCACATGGACAAAAACGTATAACCAATCGGTGGCGTAATAAGCACCAGGATTTTCTCGGTTCTCATGACATTTGTTTGAGGACAATAATGATGGAAGGATATGCATCCAACCAGGAAAACAGAAGCTTTGTCACATTCTTCCTGTTGAATGCGAGGTTACTATTGTCCCTGATGCTTAAGTTTTACCGCAAGAGATTTCTCACGGGCGGACACGTTGAAGTGAAAAAATAGGAAGTTTCAGGTGGACAAATGGGCTTCTAAACGTGCTCAGCTTCTATTTACAACAAGTTGTAGTCATCATGCAATAAATTTTTATGCACGGGATGTTGATTTTATGGATCAGACCAATCCATTTGTTTGTGACTGCGAAAAAGAGTGGCTGGGTTAGATGTTACTGCGATATTCAATCTGGGTTTTGTCTAAAAATTTGATGAACAATTAATCCTTGGGCTTTTTGTACCGTTTGTAAGCTTGAGTTGCATGTTGTTCCCCTCGTACTCCCCTCCACCTGCCACTACACTGCCGCATCTTCCACGGCTGATGTTCCTTCCCGTCCGAGGCCTCGCCGTTGTTCTCCGCCTTGGTTCGCTCGCTGTGCCCGCCTCCGTCCGGCATTGTCAACATGGTCAACAACCAAGAGGAATCAGGAGATGACTGTACATGGAGAGGCTAACAGTAGGGACCCACCAGAGTCATTGCATTACGCAAGCAGGTGCCTCATTATTACAAACCAAAAAAAATACTTCCTCCTAATTCCTCACTGCTAGAAAATCACTTAAATGTCTTAAAAGGTCAAATGACCCCCGAAATTTTCCAAAATTTGACATGACAGTTGTATTAGTACTACAAAATTTCTCGTTCATTTAAAACACCATCCGTTGCCACTTTACTCCAAATTCGTCTTTCACAGCTAATAAAAAATATGTACAACATCACACACAGTTGTTTTCTAGGAACCGTTTGCGATGAAAATATCTGGGTCTATTTAAGTCACCCTCCTTCTAGGAACCGTTTGCGATGACAGTTGTTCGCCGGCTCGTCTGCTCTAGTGCCGGCAACCCCCGAATCCACGAATCCCAATCCCCATTCCTGCACCCCCTTATTGCAAAGATGACGCCGCGGAAACGCCTCGTGAAGGCCCGTACGATGGTCGTGTCCCCCCGAGCGCCGCCGCCTGCACTGAGAGCGCGACCGCCTATGCCGAGAGTGCCACCGCATCCGCACTGAGCACGGCCGCTTCCGTCGAGAGGGTGTCTGCGGCACCCGACAGGGCACCGCGACAGCCGAGACGGCTGCAGCTGATGCTGCGACAGCGGCTTCAAACGCCGAGAGCGCTCGAGCTGCCGTCTGTGCCGCTGATGTCGCCCTGGCCCGGGTCGAGGCCATCCACACCAAGATCGATGATGCACACGCCAAGATATTCCAGGTCACCTCGGACTCCATCATGCAACCCATGTCTGAAAAGGCGGCGGTGGCCATGGAGGACCTGCTTCCTCATGAGGTCGCCGAGCGGGAGCTGGAGATGCAGGAGGCGGCGGAGATCAAGGAGTGCCGGGAGGAGGAGTTGCACGTGGCCGAGGTCGAGGTAGAGAAGAGTCTGTCCATCGAGGAATCGGCGGTGGAGTACCAACGCGAGCTCTGGCACAGCCACTACTATGAGTACTACAACCTTGAGGGCAGCACCGAGGACGAGGACGTGGTCGACTTCAGCAAGGGGGACGCGGAGTCCACCAACGGCGGCATGTCTCCAGGACCAAGTCATCAATGTCTCATCTCACACCAGCGATCCATAGGTCGGCGCGGTGGCGGATTTGTTAAAATTACACAACGAGCGGATAACACCAGGGACCCAGCAGCTCGCCCAGTTTTTTTTTAGTTTCAGAGATGGAGCTCAACTGCGCGCTGTGCGGGGGCTGTGGCACGTCTAGCCCACACTTATGCTTTTATTTAAGCACATGACGAGCCTAGTTGATATCTTTTTTCTTTCTGAAAATGGCTAGCCCAGTTCTTTTTTCTGGAGAACACCAAAACCGAGGCCTACTTGCTTTTCTCAGCCCTGCTAGGCAGCAAATCTTTCAAGACGAGGAGGGAGGGATGTAAAGTAGTAAAAAATGGGCTTCCCTAGAAAATGGGCTATAAGTTGTAAGAAATGGGTTGTAAATTTTTAAACCAAAGCCAACCGGCAATTACATTAAAATATCATTTTTTTTCTGGATTTCTCTACTCTCTACTCTTATAAAAACCAAAGCCAACTGGCAATTACATTAAAAGATCGTCTTTTCTCCCACAAGATAAACTACTCATACAAATGCATCTTCATGTTCCATGCAACGCACGGGCATCTTGCTAGTTAAGATTTTAAATTTCATTCATTTTTTTGTGGAGAATTGTTTTTTGAATTTTATTTTGATATAATTTTTTAAAAATTATTTTTAATGCGACTCGAAATTTCGTGATTAAAAGAGTTCGGACCCCACCGAAATATGAAAAAATTCGTTGAATTTTTTAGCAGTGCCCAAAATATATGGTCTGTAATGCTAATAAAAAGAATATGGGCTTAAAATATCCTTAATAATTAGCAAATGGGTTGTAAATTATTGAATATAATGGCTAATGGGTTGTATGTTGTTTTCCACAGATTTGGAGGCTGACTTCTGGGCCTACTAGGTTGACGATGACGCTGTCCTAAATTTTTTTTACGCGTACGCAAGGCTTTGTCAACTTAGTCAACTCAGAGCGTTGATCGTTGGATGTCCATCCAACGGCCGCCGTCTTCTTCAATCTCTGATCTTCCCGCTCCAAATTACCAAACCAGCGCCGACGGACTGCTCGCTCCCTCCTCCCAGTGGCTGGGTGTGCTACCGCCAGCCATCCCTCTACCCACCAAGACATCCTATTATTTTCGGCGACGTCACCTCACCCCTCAGCCCGACTACCAACAGCTCAGACACCCCTCAGCGTGGGCATCCACGTAGCGGCTTCACGACCGGTCGCTCCTTCCTGGCCTCGCCCTCGTCCACAGCGTTTGTGCTCTCGACGCCAGCGAGGTCAACATGGTCAACAAACAATAGCCATCAAAAGAGGCTGACAGTAGGGTCCACACAAGGAAATGCCTCCTTATTACGCGCAAAATAATGATTCCTCCACCTGACAGCTGGGACCCATCGGAAGGGCCTCAGATTTTTGAAAAAATGTTCCCTCGCCATCACCGACCCACCAGCTATATCTTCGCACACAAGGAAGTGCCTCCTTATTACACACACAAAAATGAAAACTCCCCCTGCTAGTTGGGACCCACCATTGTGGGAGGCTGACTTGTGGGCCTACTAAGATGAAGAGGACGGAGGGCTTTGTTGACTTAGTCAATATGACCGATTCTAGCTCCAGTGACCGTACGATGTCCATCCAACGGTCGTAGTGCTTCTTCAACCTCCGGTCTTCTTGCTCCAGCCACCCAAACAAGCGTCGGCCATGCCGCCGGCTCCTGCCTCCCGTGTCCGGCTGCCACCGCTGGCCATGCCATCCCTCTATACTCACCCACACCTCCTGTTATTCTCCGGCGACGGCAGCCTCACACCGCAGCCGAAGCAGTCAACCCACGTACTCCCCTTCGCGTGGGCATCCACTGCCGCGTCTTCCCCGGCTCCGTGTCGTCCCCTTACTAGGCCTCTCCGTCGTCCACCGCCCTGTTGCTCTCGGCGCGGCGTGGTCAACGTGGTCAATGAACGACTTCGATCGGAATTGTACATGGAGAGGCTGACAGGTGGGTCCACGGCCGCAGCAAGGAAGTGCCTCCTTATTACGCGGAAAATAATGATTCCTCCACCTGACAGCAAGGACCCACCGGACGGGCCACCAAATTTCATGAAAAAAACGTTTCCCCCTGACTGCTAGGACCCACCAACTACATCTTCGCACTCAAGGAAGTGTCTGATAGTCGGGGCCCGCCCGCTCGAAGCGTACGTAGCATTGTCATTCTGGTCGCGAACTTGTACGTACATACGATCGGTCTGTCTACAGGCTGCAGCGATGAACCGTGACCGTGTATGGAAGCGCATGTGTCGTAGTAGAGGCGCGCACGTAGCATGTACACGTAAGTACAGCGGCCAGGGTGCAAGAAAGAAAATACGGCCACGTATGTACATACGGGCGGGGTCTCGAACGCCACTCGCGCATACGTATGGCCAGGGCTCGTGTACATGGCTGGGTCAGAACGGAGAAACTGCGTCGTCGTCGTCGTGTTCATGGGGAGGCAACAGAATGCGTGTGTTCATCGGGAGGCAACAGAATGCGTGTTGTTCATCGGGAGCCAACCAGCTTGGACGGAACAACCGATGGAAATGAGGCCTAGCGTACCGCAGAACGGAGGAAATGGCCTTGTGTTCGACCGGCCACGGTGGAAACGGGATCTTGTTCATCGGGAGGGGTCTGGCGTACCACAAAACGGAGGAAACGGACCGCCTACGGTCGAAACGGGGTCCTGTTGATCGGGAGGGGTGTGGCGTACCGCAAAACGGATGAAACAGTCGAAACGGGGGTCCTGTTCATCGGGAGGGGTGTGGCTTACCGCAAAACGGGACTCCACGGGATATTGATCATCTCCACCGTCGACCTCCTCCAGCCTACACGGGCTCCTGTTCATCCACCGTCGACCTCCTCCAGCCTCCACTCGGATCGCTCATCACGGGCTTCGGTTCATCCAGCCTCCACCGCTCGCTCCTCCACCGGCTACTATTCAACCAGCCCTCTCCACGGGGTCCTGTTCTACCACCCCTCCACAGGCTACTGTTCATCCAGCCCTCCACCGGCTACTATTCATCTAGCCCTCCACGGGGTCCTGTTCATCCACCGGCTCGAATGGTCGGGTCATGTTCATCCAGCAGCAACGACCTCTACTACCACGGGGTCATGTTCATCCAACCCCCCACCGGGAACTGTTCATCCAAACCCCCCAACAACGCTCACTGTTCATCCAAAGGCAGCATCGATCGGCTTCAATTAGCAGTAGTAGCGAAGGAACCACACTCGGGTTCAGTTAACAGCAAGGGATTGATCGGGGTTCAGTAATGTAGCTAGTGCAATCGCTCGGGTTCAGTTAGAGCACAACGCCACGCACACACGCGTGTACGTACGAGAGAAACGCATATCGCTCGGCCCCCGACCACCCACCGTAACTGGGAACTCCCCCGATATTTTCCTCGCCCTCGCTTCTACCACGGTTTTCTCCGTCATGGACGGCCCAAAGAATGTCATGCAGCTGCTTCTCCGACCCGCCCATGACGAAAAGCCCATTTTCTGTCATGATTTTTTGTCATAGAAGTAGGAGCCCACCACATCTATGATGATACCGGGTTTTGTCACAATTATCGTCATAGAAGTGTCATAAGCATGACAGAAAAAAGATTCGTTCGGCCCAAAATGTCACGGATGTGTCTTCTTTTTGTAGTGCGTGAACCCTCGGAAGACCAAGTCTCCTCGGATATCAGCGACATAGTTCAGATTTCCAAAACTGATCTGGTGACCAGGGGCATAGCTGTCGATCTGCTCCAGGTGGCCAACCGAGTTGGCGCGCAGTGCGAAGCCACCGAATGCGAAGGTCTGGCCGGGGAGGAAAATCTCCTTCCCGGTAGTGTTGTTGTAGATGATCGACAGAGCCATCGAGCCTTTCGACGATGGCACAGTGGAACTCTCAATGAAAGCACCAATGTCGATGTCAAAACCAGCAGATCTCGGGTACGGGGTCCCAAACTGTGCGTCTAAGGATCCAGGGCAATAGGAGGCGGGGGACACAATGTTTACCCAGGTTCGGGCCCTCTTGATGAAGGTAATACCCTACTTCCTGCCTCTGTTGGAAAAGGCAGTGCCTAGGAGGCGCTTAGGCACGCCTAGGCGCTAGGCGATGGCCAAACGCCTCGCCTCGGGCATAAATGGAATTCTAGGCAGGGCAAGCAAGGAATTGTCTACCCAAGTGAAGAATCATGCCATATTGCACTAGTATAGCAAACAGACCATATTCCAATGGGAGTGGCTGGAAATTAACTTATTTATTTGCCATAAATTTATATCTACACACATATAATACTCGCAAATACATCCTGATAGTAAAACTATATTACTGCCTAGGCCGCGCCTAGGGCGCTTAAGCACCTCCTAGGCACTAGGCGAAGGCCAACCGCGTCGCTTACGCCTACCGCTTTTTCCAACCTTGTTCCTGCTTGATTGACTTTGATGAGTATTGGGGTTACAAGAGTTTATTTACCTCAAGATCGTAATGGCTAAACCCTAGATGTCTAGCATGTATGATTATGAT
Source organism: Aegilops longissima (assembly GCA_021605205.1). NCBI lineage: Eukaryota > Viridiplantae > Streptophyta > Magnoliopsida > Poales > Poaceae > Aegilops > Aegilops longissima. Next base: position 463,736,769 of record CM038679.1, read on the forward strand.
TGCCTCTACGGACTAAACCCTCCGGTTTATATAGACAACAGAGGGGAATAGGGTTGTACAGAGTTGGTTTACAGAGAAGGGAATCTTCATATCCGAACGCCAAGCTTGCTTGCTATCCACGCAAAGGAGAGTCCCATCCGGACACGGGGGAAGGCCTTCTATCTTGTATCTTCACGGCCCATCTGTCTGGCCCACGTCACATAGCCCGGACACCCGGGGACCCCATGATCCAGGACTCCCTCACCCCCTACCCCCTGGGCGTGCCCTATGAGCTTATGGGACCCATGGCAGGCCTCCGGTGCCCATCACTCCTATATGGAGCCATTTTCCCTAGAAAAAATAAAGGGAATACTTTCGGGGCGAAGCGTCGCCTTCTCGAGGCGGAACCTGGGTCGGAGCACTTTTGCTCTTCGGCAGAGCGATTCCACTGGGGAAACTTCCCTCCGGGAGGGGGAAATCAAAGCCATCGACATCACCAATGATCCTCTCATCTTTGGGAGGCCAATGTCCATCAACATCTTCAACAACACCATCTCCTCTCAAACCCTAGTTCATCTCTTGTGTTCAATCTTTGCAGCGGAACCTCAAATTGGTACCTGTAGGTGACTAGTAGTGTTGATTACATCTTGTAGTTGATGCTAGTTGGTTTATTTGGTGAAAGATTAAATGTTCAGATCCTCAAGCATATTAAATACCCCTCTGATCTTGAACATGAATGCGATTTTTGAGTAGTTACTTTTGTTCTTGAGGACATGGGAGAAGTCTTGGTATAAGTAATCATGTGAATTTGGTATTCGTTTGATATTTTGATGATATATATGTTGTTGCTTCCTTTAGTGGTGTCATGTGAACATCGACTACATTACACTTCACCATACTTGGGCCTAAGGGAAGGCATTGTGGAGTAATAAGTAGACGATGGATTGCTAGAGTGACAGAAGCTTAACCCCTAGTTTATGTGTTATTCTGTAAGGGGATGATTTGGCTCTATATGTTTCATGCTATGGTTAGATTTATCTTAATTCCTCTTTCGTAGTTGCGGATGCTAGCGAGAGGGGGTAATCATAAGTGGGTTGCTTGTTCAAGTAAGAACAACACCCAAGCACTGGTCCACCCACATACCAAATTATCAAAGTAGCGAACGTGAATCAAATAAACATCATGAAACTGACTAGACGACAATTCCCATGTGTCCCCGAGAATGCTTGGCTTACTATAAGAGAACATTCCGGCTTGTCCTTTGCTATAAAAAGGATTGGGCCACCTTCCTACACCTTTTTTACTATTGCTACTTGTTACTTTCTATGAATTATCCTACTATAAAACTATCTATCACTGCTACTTTCAGTACTTGCAGAGAATACCTTGCTGAAAACCGCTTATCATTTCCTTCTGCTCCTCGTTGGGTTCGACACTCTTACTTATCGAAAGGACTAAGATTGATCCCCTATACTTGTGGGTCATCATGTACCGATTCGAATAAGTGAACTAACGTGGTGCATCAGATTTGAAATGGCGATGGGGATTAGATCTAAGGGTCTCGCCGGAGTTGGATCATCGGAGAACTCATTAGAAAATGCCAAGACGGCGGCGCTGGCTCTCAGGGTTGTCATCGACGATGCTCTAGGGGCTCTCTAGGCGAAGTACAGCACATACGGGTGCGTCGGAGCATGGCGAGGTCGGATGTGGTCTTGGTGTGCGTCGGGGCGACGAGAACGATGCGCAGGGGCTCGCCGGAGATGAAGTCGATGTTCCCAGAGGCAAAGATCGAGCGAAGGGTGTCTAGTAGATGCACACAGTGTCGGAGTTGAGTGGTGGCAGCGGTGGGTCGAGGGGATGACTACGGTGGCTGAATCGAGGCCGGACTAGTTAGGGCAGAGGCGGAGATGTAGGGTCCACCGGCGATGAGCCTAATAGCGAGGGCGTCGATTTGTTAGGGCAGAATGAGGAGGGCGACGAGGGGATCTAAAGAACATGGACGCAAGGGCGGCATGCATGATGGGTGCCTAGGTGGAATTCGTGCATGGCGGGATCTTGGGTGAGGTGTGCGAGCGGTTGGGGAAGACGACTGTGACCAATGGGGTGATACCTTGTAATTTTTGGTTGTTTCATGCTATCATATTATCAATCTTGTATGCTTTATATTGAATTTTATATCATTTTTGGGAACTAACCTATTAACCTAGTGCCGAGTGTCAGTTCCTATTTTTCCCTATTTTAGTGTTTCGTAGAAAAACAATACCAAACGAAGTCCAAACGTGATGAAACTTTACGGTGATTTTTTCTGGACCAGAAGGGTCCCTGGAAGCTTCGGAAGGAGGCCAGAAGATATGCGACTTTGCCACAAGCTTACATGGCATGCCCCCAGGGGGCGCCTGAGCTTGTGGGCCACCCATAGCTTCGTTTGACCTAATTCCACTTCCATAAATTCCCTAAAATCCCAAAACCACCAAAGCGGGACCCAAAACAATTATTCACCACCGCAAACTTCTGTTCTTTTCTTCCGTAATCCCATCTAGAGACCTTCACCGGTACTCTGCCGGAGGGGGGATCGATCACGGAGGGCCTCTACATGAACCTTGTTGCACCTGTGATGATGTGTGAGTAGTTAACAACAGGCCTATGGGTCCATAGTGATTAGCTAGATGGCTTCTTCTCTCTCTTTAATCTTCAATACAATGTTCTCCTCGGAGTTCTATCCAATGTAATCTTATTTTGGGGTGTGTTTGTTGGGATCCTATGAGTTGTGGGTTTATGATTGGATTATTCATTGAAAGAGTCATTTCTTAACTTTATTGTGTATGATTGTTATGGCAATGTAATGCTTTCCGGTCTATGAATTTTCTTTGGCCAAGTTGATGATTAGATCTTCAGTGGAAGTGGCGCATAGTAGTAGGTTCAATCTTGCGGTGTCCTCACCTCGTGACAGAAGGGGTAGCGAGGCATGTATTTGTATTGTTGCTACTAAGGGGAAAACGACGGGGTTCAATCATATTGCTTGGTTTTATTTTGTCTACATTATGTCATCATACTTCATGCATTAGTCTGTTTTTCATGAACTTAATACCTAGAGAGGCAAGCGTAGAAGCGCTGGAAGTGGAGTAATAGTAGTAGATGCAGGCAGTAGTCAGTCTACTTGTTGCAGACGTAATGCCTATGTACTGATCATGACATGAATTAATGTCATAACTATGCGCTCTAAATACCTTGCTGCAATTTATTTACTTTTATTTTACTTTGCAATTTATCTATCTCCTACTATCAGATTTAATCCTTACAATTAACGAGTACAAGGGGATTGATAGCCCTCTTGCAGGCGTTGGATGCAAGTATTTGCTCTTGTATGTGTAGGTAGTGTTGACAGTTGTTTGCGTGGATCTCCTATTGGTTCGACAACCTTAGTTCCCTAGTGAGGGAAATACTATCAAGTATTATGTTGCTTCACCCTTCCTCTTCGGAGAAAATCTCAATGCAGCTCACAAGTAGCATGGGGCCCGCTGGTCAGTGACTCAGAGGGTGACAGAGAGGGCACGGGGGTGTGCTGGGTCGTCCATGCGCGATGGGCTTACTAGCTAGGCCATTGTTAACATTGCTGGTTCGCCCCCTTTTTCTTCTTCTTTTTTATTCTAAATTCTAATTGATTTAGATTTTGAATTTTCTTTCAAAAACCAACTTGTTCTAAATTCCAAATGGAATATTCCTGACATGGTGAACATTTTATTTGCCCCTTTTGGGCAAATAGCTTCTCCCACCCTATATTTTCTTTTTCTGTTATCAATTCCCTTTGAAATTCAATTTGGTTTAAATCAAATATGCTCTAAGTCCAATTTGGAATATTAACAAAAAGTTAAATTTTTATTTGGACTTATGGTAATCATTTCCTGCCAAAATAAATGGAAGGCCCTTTTAAACAATTTATCTTATGATTTTTGAATTGATCCCACCATCAATCCATTTCAATCATTTTGAGAAAATTTATCAGGGGTCTGAATATCATTTGAGGCTTATTAGGAATACCTTTATGCCAAATAAATTATTCAATTTGTCACCCTATTTTGCGATCCAAAATTATTCCCTATAAATTTTTAGGGTTCACTCTATTTTTCCTAAATTTCAACTAGGATTCTAAATGTGGCCATAGGGTCTTTGACCCTCTGGGTGATCAAACAGGCAAACATAGTTAATCAACAAGCACATCCTATGCAAGGTTAGCTAACTAGAGAGCAAGCAAAGGTTATTCTACAAAATAATTAAGTCCCTGTGAAATTTTAAACATACCAGATTTGGGAAAACCTGCGATGTGACAACGGCTTCCTTTTGCCATCTTTTTTTTGTTCCTTGGCAGACAAGTTGATTGTTTTCTTGTCTGTTAAGTTCATGGCTTGGAAATCAAGTTGATTTGAGATCATGATGGCGACACGACGCCGCGTGGGTTGCACCTTCGAGAGGAAGAGCGGGTCTCTAGAACCTCTCGTCCTTGTGATCCTGCACTGGGAGAGGACGAATTAGGTTTTTGGGAAACACTTCGTGCAACTGCTCTCACCACGGGTCGTCTTCCATCTAAGTCGGACACGTGTACAGGCATCTCCGGCGTCATCTGCTTCACCCGGTCTTCACCAAGTTTGTTGTCAACAGCATCGCTCCTACGGCGGCTCGGCTACAAACAGATAGTATGTGTATGCTGATCTGTTCTTGTCTCTAATTATGATTGTTGTTACATGTGCGATGCTATTGTACATGTTTTCTTGTCCATCTAGTATGCTAGACCGTTGCATGCTAGTAACAGTTTTAATCATGATTTATATTCTGAAATTACACTTCTTCTTCGGTACAACCCCCCTAAACACAACAACGGCTGAGATCGCTCCGTACCCCTTCATTAAAAAGGGTAGGATCGTCACAGCACATAAAAAGCCGCCGCCCGCGCGACGGGGCTGTACCCGCGCGACGGGGGTTCTACGCCGACTACCCTGTACACACGTCCGTCCGCGTACGTACGGCGACGAGCAAAGAAAAAAAAGACGTGACCTGTCGAGCGACGTACTTGTGGCGACGTGGCGTTGGCTGGACGAAAAAAAACTAGACGACGCGACGTGTGGGGACGGGCGGTTGCGTGCCGTCTAAGCATCGTTCAAGGGCGGTTCCCGACGCGGCGGCCGGCCCGATGCGCCATTAATGCCGGCATTACGCCGGGCGTCGGTCACCTACCGGACGGCCTCCCCCACCCACCGACACCTGCCTTTAAAACACCGCTCGTCGCCCTGTCTGCCTTCCCCCACTCCACTCGACGCGCCTCGACCCGCTCACCCCACCCACCGACGCGCTCCACCGCCGACGAGCTCCCATTCCCGGCGGCCTCCATGGCGTCCGACGGCGACGGCGGCAGTAGCTCGTGGCCGACGAGCCTGGGCACGCCGAAGACACACGAGCTCATCCGTCTCGGGCTGATGGTGCCGCTGGGCTGCCGTCTCCCTCGCGTGTTCCACATCACCGTCGACCGGTACCCGACGAGGGGGCCCGGCGCGACGTCGGTCGAGCTCCGCCAGCACGAGGGCGGCCGATGGAACATCGTCGGCCGCACGAGATTTTGGAAGTGCAAGAACTTCTGGGTCGTTGTCACATCCCTAGTTCTGGTCTGCTCTGGGTTAGCTAGTCTTGTGTTGCATCATGTTTAAATTTCTCTTAATCTTGAAATGGGGAGCAACAAACCCCAGTACCCCCCCTAAACATACCAGGTTCAACTGAAAAACATTTCAATGAACCCAGAATGCCCTTCACAAAAGTTCATCATTTTTGAATTGGTCTAGAACCTCTCCCACAAATGGTGCACATTTTCCTAGGCCATTCTGGATTTTTGAATCAAATCATTACTTATTTGCATTTGGGCATTTAGATAATATAAATATTTTAAATGCTCAAATAATCCCAAACTGAAATGTTTACTGTAGGATATATTTCCAAGAGTGGTCATGAGCAGTTGCATGATTTTTGGGATTGATTTAGTATTTTTAGAAAAGCCACAAAGATTACAGAGTAATAGAAAAACTTAAATAAAAGAGAGAGAGAGAGAGAGAGAGAGAGAGAGAGAGAGAGATGGAACTAACCTGGCAGCAGCCCACCTGCCTATGCGGCCCAGCACCGCAACAGACCGGCCCAGCCCACCACCGCCGTCGTCCTCCTGGCGCCAGTCGGCCAGGCGTGTGGCCGACGCGCGCGCGGGGGCAAAGCGCCACGCCACCAGCTCGCCTGCCTGCCTCCCTTGCCAGTGCGACGTCGTGTTGCTTCTCCTCGGCGCCTCCCTGGCCCCTCGTTCACTTTCCCCCTCGTCTCTCCCTCGCCCTCTAGTCCCTTCCGCGAGCGCGACCGAACGCAACTGTCGCCGCCGACGAGCTCCACCACGGCCACAGCCATCTCCGAGCCCCTCCGATGCACCTCCGAGCTCTGCAGTGACGCCCCCGTTCTCTCCGCCCAGCCACAAGACGTCAGACGCCCTGTGGAGCCGCCTTCGCCCTCGTCTTCCTCCTCGGGCACCCGAGATCACCGTCGTTGTTTCATCATCACCAAGCCGTCCCCGAGCCCACTAGCCTGCTCTGCGAGTTCACCGTGAGCACCGGAATCTTTCCCCTCTCTCCCCTGCCTCGTTTGCATCGCGTAGCTATCGAATCCGCCGGAGCCGCGAGCTTACCGCCGCCGGTGATGTCGCCGCCGCCGCGCTAGTCACTGGAGCTCGTGTCTGAGCACTCCATCGTGCTCAGCATGCTCCCGGTACAGGTGGGCTTGGGACAGACTAGGCACCGTGGCACGGTGTACCAAGCGTAGAATTACCCGTCGAGGTGGGCTTGGGAACTCTGCACACATCGTTTGGGGCCGTGAGCGACACCCCGGCCGGATCTCCTTGCAGATGGAACCTGAATAGGTGATAAACCTAGACTAGAGACTTGCGTGGTTAGTCAGGTCGTGGCCGACTCCCTCGCCAGGCTTCCGCTTGAAGGTTGCCGAGATACACGACGTGTACATGGTGGTAAGTGGCGAGAGCGTGTGTGAAGAAGTACACCCCTGCAGGGTTAACATTATCAATTCGAATAGCCGTGTCCACGGTAAAGGACTTCTGGGTTGCCTGTACAGTTCATAGACAAGTGAAAGTGGATACACTAAAATACGCACGATAAGCGTGAGTGCTATGGATGGCGTTCTCGTAGGGAGACGGGAGAGGATCCATAGTGGTGTATTGATATGGTGAATATGTGGACTCGTGTGCGCCACCTCAAAAGAGTTACTTGCAGTCGTAGTGTAGGATAGCCACCGAGTCAAAGTTGGCTTGCTGCAGTCAAACTCCGCCACCCTCTTTATTGAAACCGATGCATATGTAGTTAGTTCTGATGTAAGTCTTGCTGGGTACATTTGTACTCACGTTTGCTTATTTTATGTTTTGCAGGGAGACGTCAGTCTCGCTAGTAGTTCTGCATGGACTTCGACGTTTAGCTTGTTACCTCAGCTATGATCTTGTGCCCTCGGCAGGATCTGGTAGATAGTCAGGCTTCTCAGCCTTTTTCATTTGTAGATGTCTGTACTCAGACATGTTAAGCTTCCACGTGTGTTTTGTTTTGTATGCCCTGAATGTTGGGTCATGAGACCCATGTTTGTAATATGTCGCTCCTCGGATCCTAATGAATAAATACTTGAGTCGTAGAGTTATGTTGTGATGCCATGTTGTATTTACACATATCGAGCATATTGTGTGTATGTTTGAAATGCTTGGTATGTGTGGGATCCGACAATCTAGTTGACTATCCTTGGCAGCCTCTCTTATGGGGAAATGTAGTCTAGTGCTTCCTTGAGCCATAGTAGTGCTGCTTCTGCCCAGTTCACGGAGTCACCTAGCCCAAACTCTGCCGGGACACTTGGTGGCGGCATGTGTTTCACTTCGTTCTGTTCTGTCCCTTGGGAAATGTCACGCGGTGACATCCGAGTCCTGCCTAGCTGCTACAGCCGGGTTCCCTGAGTCCTGTTAGCCAGTGCTACAGCCCGGATTCACACGCTGCTGACCGACTTGCTCAAGTTGATTCATGTATGCTTGTCCCCATGGGTTAGTGCGCTTTGGGTTCACGACTAGCCATGTCGGCCGGGTTCTCTGTCATATGGATGCTAGCGACACTATCATATCGTGATCCAAAAGGCGCAAACGGTCCCGGGCCATGGTAAGGCGACACCGTGGAATACCGTGCGTGAGGCCGCAAGCGATATGAGGAGTTACCGCTAGATCAATGTGACTTGGAATCGGGGTCCTGACAGCTTTGGTATCAGAGCCTGACTGCCTGTAGGATTACCAAGCCAAACCGGTCGAAGTTGTGTCTAGAAATGCTTTAGTTATGTAAGGGAATTGATTATGGAAGGGAACGTAAGGCTCTTTTTACTCCTTATACCTCATGGCCTTCTGATCTGAGTCATCCTCTTCTCTTCTAGGGGATTAAGAACTAGGCCTTCTCATCTATCTATCAGGATGACGTGTTACTAATCCATGGACTTATAGGATTGATAGTTTCAAATCTCAGTTCAGTTTTTCCTACTTCCATATGTTCATAGTTGGTCTCAGAACCTTGATATTGTGATGTTGAGTGGTCATGCCACTATTTTGCAGGATGTCTCAAATCATTTTGAGCATTTACAGCCGTTATGCTGTCCGAGTCATCCCAGGTTTCTAAAACAATCTGAAGCATTTGCAAAATCCCTTCCTCTCATTTTGATGTCCCTTTGGGCCAGATTAACCACACTAACCGGTGCGTTGAGGTAATTTATTGCCTTAACATTTATGTTGGAGCTATTATTTTGACCCTAGGTGTCTAGAGTATCACTTAGTAATCCAGCCATGCTTTGTGTTCCCAGTGTGATGATTCTGGCCATCATTCTCGAAAGCATCCCGTGATGCCACTTAGTAGTAGGTATTCTACTCCTAGGTTTCTGAACCTGAGATTCACCCTACTTACCTCATGTTGATAGTGTTTGCTAGTTCCTTTAGGATATTAGTAACTTTGCGATAGTCCTCGAGGTCCGTGGTATATCCTTCTTCCAAATACCATGAACCACTTATGGCAGAAGTTTGTTGGATCAAAAGATCACAACAGAAGTGGCCTCGATGAGTTCTCCATTCTATTTGTGACTCTGCCAGTTCAACCTTTCAGCATGGGTTATCCGGAAGAAATATGTTGAAATCGTTCGACATGCTAGTCCATGCATCCACAACTCAGAAAATCATATGTTCTTTTAAGTTGTCCCATTTTAGTTGTTTTCTGATCTCCTTCTATCAATTGATAGTCAAGAGTATGCGTGCATTCGTTCATCGTTTCCTTTACTCTTGCGTTCCGTCAAGCCATTCTATCTCGGAATGACTAGGAGAAACAGAATCCAGTACCTCATCCATTTCTAGGATTGGGTCAAAGCAATTGTATTCCGCAGATCAAATGCAATCAAGCTTTTGTTCCGTTCCACCCTAAAGTATTACCCACTTTATGTCAGGAACGTCATGAGAATTGTACCATCTCTTATGAATGCTTGACGCAGTGATATTTCTCGCCATCATTGCTTCATTCCTCGGTTCCGTGTTATTGTAACCAGAATGCCGACAAGTGTACTGTGATGTGCGAAAATCAATACTCCTAGCAACTCCGTTGCTTGGTAGTTAATGGACAATATTCTCATTCTTAGCGTGTTGGTTATTAAATCATCATCCTAAGATTGATCGTGCTACCTAGTCCTTATTTCTAGTGCACCCTTCGATCAATGAGCTAGGATTGTATCAATCCCTTGCTCTTATGATCATGTCGTCTTGCCTTGAAAAGCAAGATTGATCTCGAGCCTAGAGACATATCGGTGGTTCGTGATTTTCCAAATATCTTCTCGGAAGTATTACCAGGTTGACCCCTGACTGTTATGTTGAGCTTGTGATCAAGTTGGTTTCTTGTGAACCACCCTTTCTCCAAGAATCTGTGTTGGATACCCTGAGCTAGTTGGTTGAGCTAAACAACAATTTGGAGAGTTGGAAGATAAAAGCTTAATCCACTTAGTTCATCACTAAGGGATATCCGTGTGTGTGTGTGTTGAAGAAAGATGATATCTTCACCAATTGCTCCTCGTGATCAGTTGTTGGATCTATTGCCTTGTCAAAACTTTGACTTGAGTGTGGGCTATCGTCAAGTCAAATCAGAACCAGCGATGTTCGTAATGTTGTTTTTCTTATGGTTGATCCCTCGAGCATACACCATTACCTCTTCTGGTCTGACCAAAGCTATCACCGTGTTCACATGACGGTGGAAATCCAGTGATATGGAAGTTCCGATGAGTTGTTGTTGAGCCCATCAGCAGCATTTTGTCTCCCCCATGATTCATGTTGAACATCAACCTAGTGTTGAAAACTTTGCAAGCAATGCCTTCGTGTTCCGTTCATGAAGCATATGCTTGGATGGAAGAAGTGACCTTCTCCAAGTTCACGTGCATTAGGTGTAAGTTGCCGTCATGACTTTGAGAAAGATTGTTTTTGATTCCCCTGGAATCATCCCAAGTCAGTCATGCATGTGCGAAGTACTCTATGGTTTGATAGGTTGGCCGCCTCCATTCTATATGTGTTTCCTAGCACACCAAGCCACTAAATGATTTGTTCAAGGAGAAGAAATTCCTTCTTAAGAGCATGCCTTATGCAAGGACTTCATTATCCTTGATGATGGTTCCCCACCTGAACTCGGTAGTGTTTTATCATAAGACTACTATGTGGTCATGCTTGTCTTGGACATCATGTTCACATGTATGTAGCAGAACCAGCTCATGTTTTGGAGCTTACTATTGTAGTTCATTTCTTGAGAATCTCGCAACATCGTCTTGTCGATTTGTGTTGCAAAATTTCTTTTCCAGACATGATGTCTGAAAAATCCTGTTACCAGCCAGATCTGAATCTCAGGCAGATATGATGGCTGGAACATTTCCAAGATCTATGATGTAGGTCCCGACGAGGTTGATGTTCTGGCCAACACACCTAGCCAGAGGATCTATTATTGTAGTATCTTGAACAAGCAATTCAACCCTTCTCCATGAGGATTTGGTATGGCTTATACCACAAGTTGTTCCTTGTGGATTTTTGTGCTCCCGAAGTCCGACCTTTGCTTGATGGCCATGTCGATGCTTTTAAGCATGATCGTGGTAGCTAGAACATCAGGGAGAACATCAGAAGTGGGGTGCTAAATGTCTCTCGGTCGATGATCCAGATTTGCTTCATTGGCGTTGCTAAGGAAAAATCTGAGAAAGTGATGTCCTCCTTTGCATCTGCATCCTCCATCACTGTTTATCATGGTAGTATGTTGTGTTGCCAGGATCCTCGGCATGGATGTTGGTAAAACCTTGATGAATATGGAAATGCTCAAGTTCTTGAGAGCACGCTCAGTCACTGGGTTATATCCTCGGTATCAATTGGAATATGCCTTCCGTTGCCGAGTTGTCCTATAACTCTAGTTTCCTCTCCAAACTGAGTATGCCATTCTTTTGAATTCTTTCAAACGATCATTTGTGATTGCCTTAGGCTGGTATAAAGAGTTTCAATGATCTCTGAATCAAAAGTAATTCTTTTTGCCACTTAAGGTAATATTTCTATGAGCCACCTTCCCTAAGGTGCCCCGTTATGGAATCATAGAAATTATCTCCTCGCTACCTTGAAACCATGCACCATTCTACCCAAGCGTGGAGTTGTTGCCTACCAAATTGAACCTTCGTCATCTGCTACCTTTCCTCGTTCCAGATGTGTGTTTTGTGTCCCAGCTCGAGAGATGTTCTTACATCTCACTCCATGAGTTGATCTTGAGTGCCCGATCTTCGGGGAGATCATTTTCTGTAGAGTTTCCTTCTATCGTCATCGTGTTGGATGAAGATCTCGAAGGCAAAGACGTCAAGATCAATTTGAATCATGAACCAATGTTTTCGAGAAGAGCAATTGGATCATGAAGATTGTGTTAGTTTGTGTTCCCCTTTGACCTCTTACCTCACGTCTTGAATCTCGGGACGAGATTCTTGTTTAGTGGGGGTGAGTTGTCACATCCCTAGTTCTGGTCTGCTCTGGGTTAGCTAGTCTTGTGTTGCATCATGTTTAAATTTCTCTTAATCCTGAAATGGGGAGCAACAAACCCCAGTACCCCCCCCCCCCTAAACATACCAGGTTCAACTAAAAAACATTTCAATGAACCCAGAATGCCCTTCACAAAAGTTCATCATTTTTGAATTGGTCTAGAACCTCTCCCACAAATGGTGCACATTTTCCTAGGCCATTCTGGATTTTTGAATCAAATCATTACTTATTTGCATTTGGGCATTTAAATACTATAAATATTTTAAATGCTCAAATAATCCCAAACTGAAATGTTTACTATAGGATATATTTCCAATAGTGGTCATGAGCAGTTGCATGATTTTTGGGATTGATTTAGTATTTTTAGAAAAGCCACAAAGATTACAGAGTAATAGAAAAACTTAAATAAAAGAGAGAGAGAGATAAAGGAACTAACCTGGCAGCAGCCCACCTGCCTATGCGGCCCAGCACCACAACAGACCGGCCCAGCCCACCATCGTCGTCGTCCTCCTGGCGCCAGTCGGCCAGGCGTGTGGCCGACGCGCGCGCGCGGGTAGAGCGCCACGCCACCAGCTCGCATGCCTGCCTCCCTTGCCAGCACGACGCCGTGTTGCTTCTCCTCGGCGCCTCCTGGCCCCTCGTTCACTTTCCCCCTCGTCTCTCACTCGCCCTCTAGTCCCTTCCCCGAGCGCGACCGAACGCAACTGTCGCCGCCGACGAGCTCCACCACGGCCACAGCCATCTCCGAGCCCCTCCGACGCGCCTCTGAGCTCTGCAGTGACGCCCCCGTCCTCTCCGCCGAGCCACAAGACGCCGGACGCCCTGTGGAGCCGCCTTCACCCTCGTCTTCCTCCTCAGGCACCCGAGATCGCCGTCGTTGTTTCGTCGTCACCAAGCCGTCCCCGAGCCAACTAGCCTGCTCTGCGAGTTCACCGTGAGCACCGGAATCTTTCCCCTCTCTCCCCTGCCTCATTTGCATCGCGTAGCTATCGAAACCGCCGGAGCCGCGAGCTTACCGGCGATGTCGCCGCCGCCGCGCTAGTCACTGGAGCTCGTGTCCGAGCACTCCATCGTGCTCAGCATGCTCCCAGTAGCACATATCACCCCACCACCGTCCTCCCCATGCACCACAACGCGATCCCGTGCACAACCGAACTCCGGCCACCGCCTTTGAGCTCGTGGCCATCCACTCCGGCCACCCCAGGCCCGACTACTTCCACCAGCCGACGCGCTGCAACACCAGCTACCCGTAGAGACCAACCGCGGATCAAACCGCTGCCTGTACGCGAAACCCGAGCAACTCCGGCGTGTTGCCGCCACGGTTTTGATCGCCGCCGGCTGAACTCCGGTGACGCTGATGCGGCGCACTTACTTAGCCTCTAATGACCTTGCTAATAGCCCCATCTCTCACTAACATATGGTCCCCACGCCCTTAATTAACCACGGCTTAATCTTCTGTTAGTTTAGGTTAATCACAGTGGCCCCACGTCGGCGTTGACCTCGCTGACGTGGCCGTTGACTGGACCCACAAGTCAGCGTCACCAACCAGCCCCAGCCACTGACCAATGGACCCCACTGGTCAGGTTTGACCTGGACCATCCCCGTTGACCGCTGACGTCACCCTGACGCAATGCTGATGCAATAAATCATTTACTGGATTTATTCTTATTCAGGAAATTCCAGAAAATAGTGTAAACTTCTAAAATTCATAGAAATTAATCCATAACTCCAAATGCAAAGATTTATATATGAAAAATGATCAGAAAAATCCAATCTTTCCATCTGTACAAGTTTCATGCATGTCAGAACACTTTAAACCTTGCTGTTTAGGTGAAACAAGCTAATGCACTTATATCACTTATTATTTTGGGTGATCATTTGAATCCTTGGTTCAAATGGACTCAAACCTTTCTGTCCCAAGTTGCATTAGACCTATCACACATCATATTGCCATGTCATAGCATGCATCATATTGTCGCATTGCATTGATTGTGTCCTACGTGTTTGCGATGAATCCCCTCTCGATGAGACGATGTTAGACGGCGAGATCGATGGCACTGATGAAGACTCAATGTTATCTTCAGAAGTGCCAGGCAAGCAAAACCCCCTTGTTCTTTCCGATACAATCCCACTCTCTCGCTCCTGCTCTCTTTTACTGCATTAGGACAACAACGATATCCTCTGCATGACCTGTCATTGCCACAGTAAATAGATGAAACCCACTAGCATGAGTAGGAGTTGTTTGAACCCTGATGTGCCTACTCATTCATGCTTATTGTCATGCCTGCTATTGCTTAGAGTTGTGTCAGGTCTGATTCATCAGGGATGAATCGGAGGTGTATGAACATGTCCTACTGTTGAGAGCTAAGTGTGTGAACATGATTTGGAAAAGGTAGCGGTGAGAGGCCATGTAGGAGTACATGGTGGGTTGTCTCATTGCATCCGTCCTCAGGAACTGAGTTCTGTGTTTGTGATCCATGAACAGTTACTACCACACATTGGGTTCCTAACTTCGACCCCTCTCGACTTATTAATCGCCTCGATCTCTGTCCCAGGAGTTGCAACTAGTTTCGGTGTTTGTAGGTAGTGTTAGTAGTCTACCAAGTGGCACCCGATGCAGGTGGGCTTGGGACAGACTAGGCACCATGGCACGGTGTACCAAGCGTAGAACCACCCGTCGAGGTGGGCTTGGGAACTCTGCACACATCGTTTGGGGCCGTGAGCGACACCCCGGCCGGATCTCCTTGCCGATGGAACCTGAATAGGCGATAAACCTGGACTAGAGACTTGTGTGGTTAGTCAGGTCGTGGCCGATGGTAAGTGGCGAGAGCGTGTGTGAAGAAGTACACCCCTGCAGGGTTAACATTATCTATTCGAATAGCCGTGTCCGCGGTAAAGGACTTCTGGGTTGCCTATACAGTTCATAGACAAGTGAAAGTGGATACACTAAAATACCAAGATAAGCGTGAGTGCTATGGATGGCGTTCTTGTAGGGAGACGGGAGTGGATCCATAGTGGTGTATTGATATGGTGAATATGTGGACTCGTGTGCGCCACCTCAAAAGAGTTACTTGCAGTCGTAGTGTAGGATAGCCACCGAGTCAAAGCTGGCTTGCTGCAGTCAAACTCCACCACCCTCTTTATTGAAACCGATGCATATGTAGTTAGTTCTGATGTAAGTCTTGCTGGGTACATTTGTACTCACGTTTTCTTATTTTATGTTTTGCAGAGAGACGTCAGTCTCGCTAGTAGTTCTGCGTGGACTTCGACGCTTAGCTTGTTACCTCAGCTACGATCTTGTGCCCTCGGCAGATCTCAGTAGATAGTCGGGCTTCTCGGCCTTTTCATTTGTAGATGTCTCTACTCAAACATGTTAAGCTTCCGCGTGTGTTTTGTTTTGTATGCCCTGAATGTTGGGTCATGAGACCCATGTTTGTAATATCTCGCTCCTCGGAGCCTAATGAATAAATACTTGAGTCGTAGAGTTATGTTGTGATGCCATGTTGTATTTATACATATCGA
The DNA here is from genome assembly GCA_021605205.1 of Aegilops longissima. Lineage (NCBI taxonomy): Eukaryota > Viridiplantae > Streptophyta > Magnoliopsida > Poales > Poaceae > Aegilops > Aegilops longissima. Next base: position 463,752,394 of record CM038679.1, read on the forward strand.
GCATATTGTGTGTATGTTTGAAATGCTTGGTATGTGTGGGATCCGACAATCTAGTTGATTATCCTTGGCAGCCTCTCTTATGGGGAAATGTAGTATAGTGCTTCCTTGAGCCATAGTAGTCCGCTTCTGCCCGGTTCATCGAGTCCTGCTAGCCCAAACTACTTTCTCGGGACACTTGACTTGCCGGCATGTGTTTCACTTCGTTCTGTGTACGTCCCTTCGAGGAAATGTCACGCGGTGACATCCGAGTCTGCCTAACCTGCTATAGCCGGGTTCCCGAGTCCTATTAGCCCAGGTGCTACAGCCAGGATTCACACGCTGCTGACCGACTTGCTCGAGTTGATTCATGTATGCTTGTCCCCATGGGTTAGTGCGCTTTGGGTTCACGACTAGCCATGTCGGCCCGTGGTTCTGTCATATGGATGCTAGCGACACTATCATATCGTGAGCCAAAAGGCGCAAAAGGTCCCGGCCATGGTAAGGCGACACCGGTAGAATACCGTGCGTGAGGCCGCAGCGATATGAGGTGTTACCGGCTAGATCAATGTGACTTGGAATCGGGTCTGACGATCGTCGTTCCGCGAGCTCGTCGGGAGTTGCGGACGGCGGCTCGTCGTCGAGCCCGGCGGCTCGTCGTCTGCAGCAGCTCGTCTTCCGCCCAGCGCCCGCCCGCCGTCTTGAGCTCCTCCGCCGTCCGGTTCCGCCATCGCCCGGCCGCCTCCCCTCCCATCGTCGAGATCCCGTCGGAGCAGTTCGCCTTTAGCGAGGACGGCAACCCCGGCGACTGCCCGGCTATCTCATCGCCTTGCAGAGTCGCGGCGAAGCGGCGCAGCAGCGCGGCGAGGCGAGCGAAGAGCCGCCGAGCTGCGAGCCGCTTTCGGCGCGGCCGCGGCTATGGCGGCGGTAGCAGAGGCCGCCGAGCTGCAGGCCGCACTCGACTCGGCGGCGGCCATCGAAGCGGTGCAGCCGCAGGTGGCTCCGGAGGAGGAGGACGGCCATCTTTGGGACGGCGCGGCAAGAGCGATGGCGGCGGCGGCGACGGCAGCGACGATGACGTCGGTGCGGGCGAGATCGTGGACCTCGCCGCCTCCGACGATGACGAGTAGATTAGGTTTAGATTAGGTCGTTATGTTTAATTAAGTTTTTATGTTTTAATGTAAAATGAACCGTCGTTATGTTGAATGAACTATCGTTTATCATTATGTTGGAGTGATGAAAATTAGTATGAAATATTATGGAAAAAAGTGAATCATTTTATAAAAGAAAAGTGACCCGAAAGAAATTAAAATTAAATAGTTTACTGGTATAGTTGAAAGATTATATAAAAAATGGATGAAGAGAGGAAAAAAGGAAAAAGAAAAAAACGAAATTAGAAGAAGGCATTTGTAAAAAAAATTAAAAAAATGAGTATGAAATAATTTTAAATTAAAAACAGTGTTTTAGGACTGTCGAAGCCAAAAACCGTACAAAATGCAAACACACCAAAAATGCACATAAAAAAACTAGTATGAAATATTATAGACAAAAAGTGAATCATTTTATAAAAGAAAAGTGACCCGAAAGAAATTAAAATTAAATAGTTTACTGGTATAATTGAAAGAATAGTAAAAAATTATATAAAAAAAGATGAAGAGAGGAAAAAAGGAAAAAGAAAAAAAGAAATTAGAAGAAGGAATTTGTAAATTTTTGGGTGGAGGGTCCCCTCCACCCATACCGAAACCGCCGGGTTGCACAGCAAGTGCCAGTTTGGTTTGCCGGAATGCACCCAACTTTTGGCAGCGCGTGTGGGGACCCGCCCGGTGACCGCACGCCAGAGATGAACGAAATCGGACTACGAACGTACGTAGCGTCATGTCCGGGCAGTGCTTTAGGGTTTTCGGTGCGGAAAATCATAGAAAATCCGTACAGCGTTGGAACGCGAAAAATTTTGGCGTGCATGCCCTGCATGGTCATTGTGGCCCGTGGAAAAAATGAGCGACTTTGCCGGATGCGACGGAGAGACGTACGGCCGAGGGTCCCCTCCACCCATACTGAAACCACCGGGTTGCACAGCAAGTGCCAGTTTGTTTTGTCGGAATGCACCCAACTTTTGGCAGCACGTGTGGGGACCCGCTCGGTGACCGCACGCTAGAGATGAACGAAATCAGACTACGAACGCACGTTGCGTCACGTCCAGGCTGTGCTTTAGGGGTCTTCGGTGCGGAAAATCATAGAAAATCCATACAGCGTCGGAACGCGACAAATTTTGGCGGGCGTGCCCTGCATGGTCACTGTGGCCCGTGGAAAAAAATGAGCGACTTTGGCGGATGCGACGGAGAGACGTACGGCCGAGGGTCCCCTCCACCCATACCGAAACCACCGGGTTGCACAGCAAGTGCGAGTTTGGTTTGCCGGAATGCACCCAACTTTTGGCAGCGCGTGTGGGGACCCGCCCGATGACCGCACGCCAGAGATGAACGAAATCGGACTACGAACGCACATTGCGTCACGTCCGGGCAGTGCTTTAGGGGTCTTCAGTGCGGAAAATCATAGAAAATCCGTACAGCGTCGGAACGCGACAAATTTTGGCGTGCGTGCCCTGCATGGTCACTGTGGCCCGTGGAAAAAAATGAGCGACTTTGGCAGATGTGATGGAGAGACGTACGGCCGAGGGTCCCCTCCACCCATACCGAAACCACCGGGCTGCACAGCAAGTGCCAGTTTGGTTTGCCGGAATGCACCCAACTTTTGGCAGCGTGTGGGGACCCTCCCGGTGACCGCACGCCAGAGATGAACGAAATCGGACTACGAACGCACGTTGCGTCACGTCCGGGTAGTGCTTTAGGGGTTTTCGGTGCGGAAAATCATAGAAAATCCGGACAGTGTCGGAACGCGACAAATTTTGGCGTGCATGCCCTGCATGGTCACTGTGGCCCGTGGAAAAAAAATGAGCGACTTTGGTGGATGCGACGGAGAGAGGTACGGCCGAGGGTCCCCTCCACCCATACCGAAACCACCGGGTTGCACAGCAAGTGCCAGTTTGGTTTGCCGGAATGCACTAAACTTTTGGCAGCGTGTGTGGGGACCCGCCCGGGGACTGCACATCAGAGATGAACGAAATCGGACTTCGAACGCACGTTATGTCACGTCCGGGCAGTGCTTTAGGGGTTTTCAGTGCGGAAAATCATAGAAAAAAATGAGCGACTTATGCGGATGACGGAGTAAAAAAATGGTAAAAACATGTTTGTTTTTGGTGCAAAGTTTACCTAACTGCCCGGTCAGTACAACCCGAACAGTTGTACTACCGAGCAGTTATGTAGAGCCATATCATAATATTAATTATGACCATGTATGGGTTAACTGACGCGGCTATATAAGATGGTCGGGGCGTCGTTCGGCGGCCGAGGTGGGACTAAACTAGCCAACTAGCCGTCGCCCACACTGATATAGTAGACGGGCCATCGCCCACTTAATAATTGCCGCAGGCCCGATGCAGCAAAATATCTGCACGAGCCGTCGCTATCTGAGGGAATATTCCCGGCAAACGCGCACGTCGCCCAATCACGTCGCGCATGCACTTTTTGCGTCGTACGTGCCGACGACGCGCCCGATCTGATCCCCGTCGCCCACCGCCGCCCACACTGTCGTTCCCCGCCCAACAGCATCGCGCCGCCGTCAACGCCCGTCGTCACCCCGCACTAGTCGACGTCACCACCCGCCGTCAGCGCCGGTCGTCAACGCCCGTCGTCACCCCCGCAACAGTCGACGTCACCACCCGCCATCAGCGCCGGTTGTGAACGCCCGCCGTCAGACGCCGCCGTCAGCCTCTGTGATCGTCGTCGCCCGCTCTTGTCGCCGTCGGGCAGGTATTTCTTTTAATATTTTCAACAGTATATAACACATTAGCTGCATGCAACATCACATAGATATTATTATATGCAGTATGGACATCGATGGTGTGATTGCATGTTCCGTAGAAAAGTGGGTTATTCTTGTTAATAAGTTAACACCAAGTCAGCGATTTACGTTTCTGAAAGCGGAGATGGAGGGCATGTTACGAATACCTTCGGTCAAGATGTTGATAATTTGCTTGCGCTTATGATTCAAGGTTACAATCCTAGTAGTAAAAATTCATGGTGCAAGAGGCAGCGGAAAAAAGGGTTGATTTCAGAGGCCTGATGATGTGTTACGCTATATTTGGTTTGAAGAATGAAGGAGTTGATGTTTCTAGTTTTTTGAGTATGGACCAAGGCAAAGCAATAAAAAAATTCCAACTAGTTTTGTTAACAAGAAGAATGGTATTGATTGATGATCTTATTGACAAGATTGTGAGAAATAAAAACACGGACGATGAATTTGTTCGGATGGCGTTTCTCGTCCTGTTAGGGACTATAATTGCACCAGTGTCTGATGAGCACATTCCAAGAATTATTATGCACTAGTGCAAGATGTCAGGCAGATAAAAAAGTTCAACTGGAACGCATTCACTTTGCGGTTTTGTTTGTCGGAGATTGGTATGGTCTTGCAATCCGGTCGTGTTAGGGAATGGCCACGTGGCAACCTAGCACTTCTGCAGGTATGATTTATTTTTTAAATTGAATAGTTGTATTATGTAATAATACTGTAACACATGCTAAATGGTTGTTTGTTTGTTTTGCAGTATCTATATTGGGAGAAGGTGCAGCCAACCACCAGTCCACAGTATGATCCTTTAACGCTGTTGAGCCCCTTGATGAGGAATTGGACAGAAGCGTCGGCGGAGAAAAGAGACAAGTACGACTTTCAATATGGTCGTGGTGTTGGAATGGTATCGTTAAATATATATTTTTCCATTTAAAGTCTGCAATTAATTATTAATTAAATATGATTGTATGATTCTTTATGTTGTAGATCGATGACACCATTCTTGAAGAGTACCGCTTAAACAAAATTAGAATGGAGCAATTTGAAAAGAACAAGAAATCCAATGCGAGAAAGTCTAACATTACTGGAAGGAGAACATGCGTGAGTACATCTGAGGCTTCAGCTACCCAGAACCCTATTATGGATCGGTGAGGGAGTCCTGGATTAGGGGGTGTCCGGATAGCCGGACTACCATCATCAGCCGAACTATCCTTTGCCGGACTATCATCATCGACCGGAATCCAAGACTATGAAGATAGAAGATTGAAGACTTCCCCCCGTGTCCGGATGGGACTTTCCTTGGCGTGGAAGGCAAGCTTGGCGATACGGATATGTAGATCTCCTACCATTATAACCGACTCTATGTAACCCTAGCCCTCTCCGGTGTCTATATAAACCGGATGGCTTTAGTCCGTAGGACAACAATCACAACAACCCTTACAATCATACCATAGGCTAGCTTCTAGGGTTTAGCCTCCTTGATCTCGTGGTAGATCCACTCTTGTAAACATCCACAATATCAATATCAATCAAGCGGGGCGTAGGGTTTTACCTCCATCAAGAGGGCCCGAACACAGGTAAACATCGTGTCCCTTGTCTCCTGTTACCATCCGCCTAGACGCCTGAGTTCGGGACCCCCTACCGAGATCCGCGGTTTGACACCGACATTGGTTTTCATTGAGAGTTCCTCTATGTCGTCACCGATAGGCTTGATGGCCTCTTCAATCAACAACGACGCGATCTGGGTGAGACCTTTCTCCCGGACAGATCTTCGTGATTCGGCGGCTTGCATTGCGGGCCAACTCCCTTGGCCATCTGGAGCAGATCGAAAGCTTCGCCCCGGCCGTCGAGTCAGGTTTGGAAGCTTAAACTTCACGGCCGATATCCGCGGGGACTTGATCCTCGATGGATCGAGCCACACCGAAACACGCCACGCTGTCACGATGGGCATGACCTAACTCTGCCGCGGACAGCACCTTGGAAACCGCACCGGGTCGCTCCGACTCATAGTCCGGAGCCGATCGCTCGAATCGAGGGCGGATGGCTGGACACCGCCTCGGGAGCCACAATTCCTCGGCGATGGGCGAACACTTACCTTGTCCCACATAAAGCCCATGACTCCGAGATGCGGACTCCTGCCGGACTCCGAACCTCCTGCGCCCCTGCGGTCGAATCCGATTGGCGCCGATCATGGAATTCACCGCTGCGGACATCTTTCGGCTTTTCGCCCTTGGCGATATCATAAATTCATTGAAGCATCTCTCGCTATCCGGAGAGCCTGGCGAACTACGGCCGGGGCGGTTAGGGACACGGATGACGAAGAAATTCAGATCCACCCACCACCCACTTTGTAGCCACCGTCGGCGATTTAACCGGCGTGCTCGACTCGACTCCGAAGACATCGGCGGTATGGATGGCGATGCGGAGACTACCAAGAACCGGTGCCTCTGAGACCTTTGGAAAACCACCTCGTCATCGACATATACATGGTGGACACCCCAAAAGATGGGGGCGGCGAAGAAGCGGCGGAGGCCGATCCCTAAAGAAACAGCCCAAGCGCCCGGCGTCGGCGCGCGCTCTAAATCCGCCCACGGCAAGAATGGAGATTCCGGCACGGAGATAATAACACCCCGAAAAGTGCGAAGACAACTCCCTCGGCATGATCTAGCGCAGGAGGAGGCGAAGCAAGCCCTCGGGAGAGGGCGGCGGCGATAAGGTCGAGGATGACAACTATTTACCTCCCTCCGGAGGCGAGGCAAGCCTCGGCGACAGCAATTTGTCGTGCACGAGGATCCCGTCGAGCAAGAGCGTTTTAGACGCGAGGCTAATGGCCATGGCAAACAGCCTAAAGAAAAAGCAACAACAGCTTCAAGCTGATCAAGACCCTCTTGGCCGACGGATGGACCGAGGTCCTCGCGGCGAAAATCTGAACTCGAGCGCCCCTCAAAGTTAACCAAAACGCAAGTTGCTCCCCGATTAGAGGAGGCAGCACCACCAGCGCTGTCTGCGGACCGACCACCCCGTGGCGCGATAGAGGCGTGTAAGCCCTCCACCAAAACCGTACCCGGCATCGCTCTAAAAGCAAGAAGCGGGGAAACGCGCCGGACTTGCGAGATATATTGGAGGACAAGGCTAGACAATCCAGATCTATCTATGGATCACGTGGGCGCCCCGACCCACGAATACCGTCGCACGGATACAACTACTCGGCGGGCGAACACAGCGAACAACGCTCTCTCGAGCTACGTCGCGATATCGCTCATCTGAGGCGCCGCACACCCACTATGCTTCAGCGACGAAGTAATGGATCATCAAATCCCGAAGGGTTCAAACCCATTAATATCGAATCCTCACGATGGCACAACAGACCCAGCGGTGCGGATTGAGATTATCTTCTCCATATACACATGGCCCGGCGGCAATCTTCACGCCATCAAATATCTCCGCTCAAGCTTAAAGGACCAGCTCGGCATTGGCTTAACAGCCTGCCCGCAGAGTCAATTGGATCTTTGGGAAGACACGGAAGCCGCATTCCTCGACAACTTCCGAGGCACGTATGTGCGACCACCGACGCGAGATGACCTAAGCCACATTATCCAGCAGCGGATTTAATCGGCGGGCAATTCGGACACGGTTCCTAACAAAGAAAAATCAAATCGTCGATTGTCGGGATGCAGAGGCACTCGCTGCCTTCAAACATAACATCCGCGACGAGTGGCTGGCCCGGCACTTAGGGCGGGAGAAGCGAAATCTATGGCAGCCCTCACATCCCTCATGACCCGCTTACATGCGGGAGAGGATAACTGGCTCGCTTCGCGATAACAACCTCAAAGAAAAAGCGCTGGCAGTCCGGATACTAAGGACCGCAATGGCAGGTTGCGTCGAGACAAAAACAAACGCCGCGTGCGGCGGCGGCAATGAGGATCTGGCAGTTAACGCCGAATTCGAGGCTCAAACCGGTCAGCGAAAGAAGCCATTCAAAAGAACCACTCGGGCCCGTCCAATTTGGACCGAATACTCGACCGCTCTTGTCAAATACATGGTACCCCGAAAAGCCAGCTAACCATACCAACAGAGATTGTTGGGTATTCAAGCGAGCGAGCAAATTAATCGCCAAACAGTGACAGGGGCTACACAGCGATGGCGAGGAAGAGACCCGACGCCCGAACAACGAGAGGACAAAAGGATTCCCCCTCAAGTTCGGACGGTAAACATGATATCATAGCGCATATTCCCAAGCGGGGCGAGCGTGCGCTAAGGGGCGTATCTGCGATGGATCGATCGCCCCAAAAATTTAACCCATGGTCCTCTTGCCCGATCACTTTCGATCGAAGAGACCATCCGACTAGTATCCGCCATGGCGGATTCGCGCGTGGTTTTAGACCCAATCGTTGATGGATTTCACCTCACGAGAGTCCTTATGGGCGGCGGCAGAGCTGAACCTGCTTTATCGGGATACGATCGCCAAGATGGGCATAGACCCTTCAAGGATTAAACCTACAACGACGACCTTCAAAGGCGTCATACCAGGTGTCGAGGCCAATTATGCGAGCTCGATTACTTTGAAGTGGTCTTGAATCCCGGATAATTTCGAGCGAGAGTTAATCTTGACATAGTCCCGTTCATGGCGGCTATCACGCCTCTTTCGGACGAACGCGTTTACAAAAGTTCAGCGCGTGCCGCATTATGCATACCTTAAGCTCAAGATGCGGGCCCTCGTGGAGTCATCACGGTCAATGGAAACACGGAACGCCCTCGAGCGGAGGAACATACACGGCTCGCGGGCAATCTGAGCAGCCTGTTAAGGAAATTCTCGAGTCCGGCCGTTAAGCGACCGGACACAACCAAACGCACCGGAGCAACATCAACCAAGACCACAGGCAGTTCCGTGCCGCAGCGTAGCAATGCGGCTAACCCCAGCCCTCGCGAAATTGCAAGACAAACTCTCGCGTACATAATTACGCCCTGGAGATACCATGGGCATAGGGGGAAGGGCACAACCACAACAGACCCAGAGTGCGGTTCGACCACACCAGAGGCTCCCAAGTGTGTCGCTCTTTTTTGTTTTATTTTTCTCTTTTTATACAGAACTCAGTCCGGCGGCGAACCTGCCGAACTCATGATGCAACAGCCAGGGAAGGACAAAGGCACGACGAACACTCGGTGGTCTCCATCACGAGCATTAAATTTGTTACATACAACATTCCATGGCCTACCCACGAGAGAGAGACGCCTTTAATTCGCCCATCCCTTGCTTTCCGCACTATTTGTATCATTCCGACCGATAGCATATCTTCTCGAATAAAATGCAGCACTTTTGCCTTTAATTGCATTACTTTATATATATATATATATATATATATATATATATATATATATATATATATATATATATATATATATATATATATATATCATTTACGACATGTTGCACCCGTGCATCTTAGTACAACCTAACACACGAGGGCTTATGTCCTCCGCTTTATGGTGTGATAAAGTCCTTTTACTCTCACAAGTCGGCACCCGAACTTATAGCATTATATGAATCAGCTCGAATCCTGCCTTGGGTCAATAGTTGGGTTTGCCCGGCTCCCATGTTCGCACCTTACGTTCCGTTCTATCGGCTAAGGTAGCACTGGGAGAACCACTGCGATTGCGCCCGGTTCAGCCGGGTTAACGCCTCGATGGAAAGCTAAAACTGACCCGCACGATAAAGGCGAGACTGGTCGCTGTTCGAGAGGTCCTTCGGGTCCTTAAAGACCTCGCCGCTTGGCGAAGTTCGGATTATGTCCGATGAAGGCGTGGATAGCGCCCCAATTCGGTCTTCGAATACTAGGGGCTTCACCAAATTTAAAATTATAGAATTCTATGGCTAAGTGAGAGTGTTCAAGCACTATAAGTCCGGTTGCCTTGTTCGTTGTGTTGGCGCCTCCTAGATGGACCCAAAAATGGGAACAAGAGTGCTCAAGTTTATCCGAACACCCGGCACTTTCGTGGCATGGGGGCTGAAGCCGACGACTTGCCATCTCTCGATTTCATAAGCGGCCGCATGAAGGTAATATTTTAAATTAAACAAGCGTTGCTTAGCGCATATGAACAAAGTTTTCAGCGCCGAGGATAACACATTGCGAATTCACTCAATAATTACATCCTCGGGCACTCATCCGCAATCTTGCGGGCACCCTTCAGACGCCTTATAGTAAAGTTCGGGCGTCGATGCTCCTTGCCCGCTGGTGGCGCGTCGATGATTAGCTTCTCCGCATCCAGCTTGCCCCAATGCACCTTTGCGCGGGCAAGGGCCCGACGAGCACCTTCAATACAAAGGAGGCGCTTGATAGCCTCCACCCGAGGCACGCATCCACCAGCCGTCGCACGAGGCGAAGTAGCTCCAGACATGGCCTCTCCGGCCCAGCCGGACTATGAGCCCCTTCATGGCCTGCTCGGCCACCTTGTGAAGCTCGACCAGCTGCTTCACCGGTCGCTAGAAACACCGGATGGCGGCCTCGGCATACTAAGACCGAAGACCTTCTCCGTTGAGCTCCCTCCTCGGCTCGGTAGAATCTGGTGACATCGAGACACCTGCGAGGCAGATCTGCAAACGCATACAGAGAGCTCGAATTCGGGTAAGTATCACGTAATTTACATTCACATGCTTGCTTTGCATGAAAAATGCCTTACCGCCGCTATCTTCTTCATCAACTCAACTTCTGAAGGGCCTTATGGGCCTCGGCCTTGGCGGTTTTGGCACTTTCTAGAGCGAGGCAAGCTCGGACTCTCGAGTCTTTGAGTCACGCTCCAAACTCTCATGCTTTTCCATGAGAGCACAGGAGCTCTTGCTGAACCACCGCCAGCCTCGCCTCTTGCTTTTCTCGCTCTGCCTGTTCCGTGGCAGCATTATGTTCGGCGCGGACACGGCCTCCTTCAGGCCGCCACCTCGTTCGTGGCCCTGCAGTACCAAGTTATCCTTGTTATTTTTGTGCAACCTAAATCCTTTTACAGAAGGTACAAATTCAAAGTGGTGTTACTCACCTTCTTTGTCTTGGGCTGCTTCTGGCCTGGCCGAGCTCTTGCCGGACCGCTCAAGCTCTGCTTCAACGCACCGACCTCCATGATCGGTCTGGCGAGAGGTCAGCAGCAGCAAACCCATATTGACATAATTTTTAGCAACCCTGCGTATATCTTTTTTAGATCCTCATCCGGCTTTTCTTTCCGAACACGAACCGAGCATCGAGGGCTCTGTCTATGCGGTATTACATTGCATATTTTAACTTCTTACCTCAAAGCACGATAGAAGGCTATTGCGAGCTTGTCAGCCCGCCTTTGGCGAAGCTGCACTTTTCAATCACCGCACTCATAATAGTGCGGTGTTCTTCCTCGATGGAAGCGCTCTGCGCGCCTCAACAAATTGCGGCGCCTCCGGTTGGATGGAAGCAGCCGGCTTCACGGTCTTTCCTTGATCGAAGGACCGCTGCCGGACTCGGAACCACTGCGAGTTCCGTTGTGGAGTCGGCGCAAAGTCCGAGGGCGCCTTGTGGCGCCTCGAGCCTCCCCGTGGGTCCCCTCAGGGATCCCACCTCGGCGTCTTCGGCGTCGCGAGGGTGGGCGGTCGGGATGGAGTCTACATCCGGCGAAGCCAACGACCCGCTTCGATGAAGCGGGAGATCATCACTGGCGGACTACGGTAGCATGCGGTGTTAGAATGACGCTTGGTGGCGAAAAAGAAATTATAAATCATTCAGAATCCGGATACTTACGATCTCGCGGAGGCTGGCCCTTGAAGGCCATTCTTCCTCGCCAGCGTTGATGTTGGCGAGAGCTGTCCGGGAATAGTCCTTCCCTCTTGGACCCTCCGGCCTCCCGGTTGGGAAGCCTTCCTCTTCCTCTCTCCTCCTCCGAGAGAGTCCTCTCCTCCTCCTCATTTTCGGGAGGAGTCTGCCCCAGTCGTCGGACACTGAAAGGGGAGCTCTTCGAGCACCGTGGCCTCCTTCTTGGCCTTCTTCTCGGCACCACGTGCGGTGCGGAACCAGCAACCTCGCTAGACGAGCATCTCTGGATTTTCGGCATAGGAGCCGGACAGGTAATCTGCTCCGCCTTCTTCATCCAGTCCTGTCAAAGGAAAAGGGGAAATTAAAACCCGCATAGAGTCAAACTATGAAAAACAAGTATCTCGTAAAGGGGTAGAATCACTTACCTCGTCAGCCTGGCGCTGCGAGTGAAATCCGTGATCTTCCGTCGCGGATGTGGGGGCTTCGGCACCCTTGAATAGCACCTTCTAGGCGCCTTCGTACGTTGTGTCGAAGAGCTTGTTCAGCGCCTGGTGCTGTTCCAGATCAAACTCCCACAGTTTGGATGCCGCTCTTGGCATGGGAGTATCCGTGAGACGAGCATGACTTGGACCACGTTAACCAGCCTAAGCTTCTTCACGGCTTCTTGATACAGGCACGGAGTCCGTCGGCTCCGTCGAACTACCCCACAGCAAGCCCTTCTCTTTCCGAGGTGAGCTGCGTGGGGATACCAGATCTAAACTCGGGGCGCGCCCATTTAGAGTCACGCGGCTCGGTGATGTAGAACCACCCGATTGCCGCCCCTTGACGGATTCCACGAAGGCCTTGAACCAAAGGGCGTTGGGCATCTTGCCCAACATGGCGCCTCCGCACTCCGCTTGAATGCCCTTCACTACCTTGACTTGACATTGAAGGTCTTGAGCCTACGCGAAGTGGGGCTGGATGCGAAGGAAGGCCCGCACACGACGATAAACGCCGAGATGTTGAGGATGAAGTTGGCGCGGATCATGGAAATCCAGGCCGTAGTAGAACATGAGCCCCGGACAAAAGGGTGAAGTGGAAAGCCCGATCCAGCGGAGGAAGTGGGAAGAAAGACGACCCTCTCATGGGGCCTGGGGTGGGGATGAGTTGCCCTCGTCGGGCAGCCGATCTGCGATGTCGCTGGGAAGGTATCGGCGTCGCGCGGTTTGGCGATTGCTCCTCCTTAACGGTGGAGGCCAACCATTTGCCTCCCGCTCTGGACATGGTCGGAGAAGGTTGAGGCGAGATCTGCGACTTGGGCCTTTGGAGCTCGAGTGCGGCGGAGATGGATAAGCAAAGGAGGAAGAAGGCGTGGGTGAGAAGGTGAATCCTTATCCCTTATATGGGCGGCGAAATCTCATCGTCCCCACCGGCTGGTAAAACTCGCTTATCTCCCAAGCGTCACCATCAATGATGCGGTTGGGTTACCCACGCCGTATTGATGAGAATCCGGATTAAGAAACACGATCTCTGCTTCGACAAGGCGTGCCAAGGAAACCGCTTCGCTAAATCTACCGAGGTGGTAAAGTAAAAACAATTCGAGTAATGACTTGGTAGTGGTGTGACGTCATGCCACGGAAAACGTCGGCAGATTGAGCTTGTGTATATATTATTATTCTCT